>OX451217.1:142599666-142997166 GCA_949628195.1 Phasia obesa
CACTGTGCGCTGTCTTGTCGGAATGAAATGTCGTTGATGTTTGGATGATTAATTTTTGAAAAAAAAAAAAAAAATTAAGTCACCATGCCGCGCAGGTATTCACCGTAACGATAGCTCCGAATCGACATTTAGGCGTCTTCTTCAATACTTCACGCTACAGCAGCAATATTCACTTCGGTACGCATTTTCCTTTGTCTCGTTGATAGTTTTGAATCGACAAGAGTATTCAGTCACCCGTCATTATTATTATTATTCTATTCCCTGCTGGTAATTGAAATAATTTAATGATTTGATTTGCTGTAGTTTTTTTCTTGCTTGTAATTTAATTGTTATTTTAACTTGCTGTTATTGTTGTAACAGTTGTGAATGTTGTAAAAATTTTAATTTTATTACACATAATGGTGCACGTTATATCTAATTGAATAATTAACAAAAAGTAAATGGCATAATGATTTAAGTATTAAATGACAGCTGTAAATGTTTTATTAATTGTAATATAAATATTTATTTATATAAAATTAACCCGAAAACCTAATAAATATGCAAGTGTATATATATGAGTGTGTATGTATGTGTGTGTGTTGTAATTATTATGAAATTTCAAAGTAAATTAAACTTTTATGTATAAATGTTTAATGAAAATGTATGTAATTGCAAATATAATTAAATTGTTTAAACTGTTTAATACTTTATGGATTAATGTAGTATGGAGTGAATGCCAATGGGAATATGAAATTAATTCTATACCAAATTATTAAAATTATTTTACACCCAGCAAAAGATTGTAAGAATTCGATAATAAAATAAGCATACTTCTTGATCACTATACTTACTGTCTATATTACTTTGAATTGGTCAAATAATGACTTGAATTTGAATTGACTTTTATTTAATTGTTTTTATATAATTTATTGAAACATAAAATGAATAAAATAGACTTATGCTCATGCCAATAAAAACCATGGTGGGTGTACTCTGTAACGTTATATGGTCCCGATAAACCAATCTTTGTTGATTTGAACATTACTGCGGCCACGATAAACAAGTTTATTTAAATATGCCCAAAAAGTGCAAAATTGTTGGCTTTATCTATTCAATTTTTAATAAACTTTAAACCTCAAGCTATGTCTCATAAATATACCAAATTAATATCTTACTTTTAACCATAATATATTAATATTAAAAATATGTCAAATTAATTCGCATGTAATATTAAGTGCCTGGAGGAGGCTGAGATGGTAGCGCACATTGTGTCTAAATTTCTGGCACTGACTAGCATAAGACTTAGCACCACTGGTAGAAGCTTGTTAAATGTGGTTGCCATGGGGACCTGAGCTTTGAACATATGCTAGCAATTAATAAAGTGAAGATTAAAGGCTGCTTGTAGCACGTGACTCTATAAGGGTAAGGTTGCCGTAATTACATTTCGTCTGTCTATAATTATAGAGTACGGAAGGGGTTTGAAAAAGGACCCATTAAGGAAGTGGTCTGTTTCGATATTCCCCCTACATTAAAATAGAAATAAAAAAAGTGATTACAGGTTCCTTATATTAATTTTCAAGTGCAGCAAATAATCTTAAGCGAAGAGTTATCATTCGTATTCCCTGGAGACAATAGAGATCCTCGTTGGAATTTTGTTCTACGAGATACCAAGACATGCGACGCACAAAGCACTTGTTCCAAAGTCTAATCATGCTGCCCACAGTACCTGCAGACCTTGATCTCAATGTTTCCGAAATTTGACTTACGTTAACGAAGAACATAATGACCACCATGTAAGTAGTTTTAAGTCACTCCTAGTGAGTGACAGTAGCCTTGGGGATAAAGAATTCAGGCCATATTAGCTTATTTATGAAATAAAGAAACGTTTTGCTTGTCTGAGCTCTGTTGGGGCTTCCAAATCGCAGGAGAACTCTGCTTCAGCCCAGAATCAGATTTTTTTCTTTTTCATAACCATTGGATAGGTTCTGCTCCTTAAAATCTATGTCGTATTCCTAGGTAGAATAGACAGTCCTCCCGCTCATTGCCAACATGACGCTCATCACTGGTAACTGCACATAGTTTTAATCTAAGGAAATCTAAGGAAACCGAGCTCATTTAGAGATGTCGCACAAACCATGACTTCCCTAGACCTTAGCTGAAATTAGGTTAAGGCCTTTAGCGCAGCTTGGCTGTCCGATAACAAATATATCTCTATATCTGTTATCTTCCTCCTTAAGCATTCTCTGGCACAGAGGACGATGGCAATTAAGGTTGCCAGATTGACTGGAATGGCATGGATTGTCCAGTGGACAGTCCAACGATATGATTTCGAAGATGAATCACTTTAAAACAAAATTTCTGTTTTATATTTCAAACAATCTCTTTTATTATGGGATAAAATTATCAAATGAAATTGACATGTTGTACACTGACTTCTGCTGCCTGCATGAAGCCTTCGATAATTTGACGAAAGATATTTCAAATGATGCGATGCAATGAACAATGCGTTTTGTGGGAAGTACTTTTAGTATTTTAAATAATATACACTCCTTCTACCTAATAAATACTGAAATTCTAAAAAGAGTAAAAATTTTCAAAGCTTTTTGCTTATAACTAATGCAAAAGAGTTACTAGATTCTGCAAATATTTGTTTTTGTTTTGTATACTTTCTTTCGCTTCCTCTATTATAACACCCTCTAATAAAATTGTTAAAATATTGTCAGTACGCATACAATGTGTTAACGTATTGTCAGGACGCACAAAATTTATTCGATTTTAAATCTTACGTATTTACTTTTTATAAAGGTAACCATTGCTGGATAAAATTCTAAAAACTATTGTAAAGCTCTGTAAAATGTGTTAAAATTTTTAAATAACAATGTAATTCCACAAAGTAAAAATACAAATCAAATACAAATTTTTTCAATTGGCTATATGGCAGTAAGTAATTCATATATTTTGTAATTCTTTTAAAACAGTGCCATGTGTTGCGCAACCGTGTTTAAAATATGACGCATTCAAAAATAAAAGATGCCTTAAAGTATGCAGTACCTTTAAATCGGCAAGTCCAGAAGAATCGGCGTATTTTTACTGCTATTTCTCCAATTTTTGCAAAAAACAGTATCCTATATTGGAATCGGGATACTAAGGTACCTCCTCACAAAATTTTGTTAAAATACATTTAGTAGTTTTTACGTGATGCGAACACAAACAGACAGACAGGAAATAAGTTACTAATTTATTATATGTATATGTAGATGTTTTTAACATGCCCAAGTAATTTCCTATATACAATGGTTAATTAAATTGAATAAAATTATTTCTTACATACTACATTACTTCTCCTACTACGACTATAGTATACTAATTGTAACATTTAATTAAAGTTTTAATCCTCACAAAAATAAAAACAATATTTGCAGTGTCATTGATATTTTGTTATTGTTCGCATTCGTAAAACCGAGACATGTCCTGTCTGTCTGTATTAAAGTAAAATCAAATATTTTATTTATTTTTATGCTAATATAAATTGAATACATTAAAACCATATGTTTACAAGCATAAATACTTTACATTGATATTAAAGTAAAATGAAGCCGAGTATTACAGACAGGCTAAAGGTTCTTTAACAATAAAAACTTGGTGGTTTCTGTTAGTAATTATTAAACACAATATTATACTATACTGCGTTTTGTAACAATATTATGCATGTTAAACATTTTGTTGTTTTTATTTTAATTTTTTTTTCTGCATGTAATTAACTAATGGTTTTAATTTTAATGGATTCTGCATTCAGTGTAAATGTGGCGGTTAAAATGATAACAAACATTACAATGAAGAGATTAATCAATAAAAACGAATTACATGTGTAAAGTTTTTTTTTCGAGTTTTTTTCGTGGTTTTAAAATAAATAAGTAAATAAAAGTCTGCTAGGGCTTAGGTTTTTTCCATAAGCATACCAACACCTACACATGCGACATGGATAGAAAAAAACAGCACCCATAAATATGTATCTGTTGAATGCATATATTGTACATTATGGGGAAGTGATTTTTTTTTATAAGAAATGAGATAATTCTACGAATTATTATAAACAACTAAAATAGATTTCGAACTTTAAAATACTTATTTCATTTCACTTACAATATAGCTTGACGAGTTTATTAATTTTTATTTTCAACTACGCAAAGATTTCAATTACAAATTAATATATTAAATATAGACTGTTTAAAATGCTCTATTTATTACAGAAAAATCAAAACAAAAAATATAAAAATAACGTAATACAAAATAAAAAAAAAATAATAACTTTTAGACTTAAATTTATTTTTACAAAGAGATAAAGACACATAAAATTCATAAAAATGGATTTTTTTATTAAAAAATTCTATTTTTTTATATGAAGAACTAAAAACTCATTTTCTAGATAAACTAAGGGTCCAACAGGCAAAAGGACAAAAATCTGTAATCACTAATAAAATTCATAAAAATGGATTTTTTTATTAAAAAATTCGAATTTTTTATATGAAAAACTAAAAACTCATTTTCTAGATAAACTAAGCGTCCGACAGACAAAAGGACAAAAATCTGTGATCACTACTAAAATTCATAAAAATGGATTTTTTTATTAAAAAATTCTATTTTTTTATATGAAGAACTAAAAACTCATTTTCTAGATAAACTAAGGGTCCAACAGGCAAAAGGACAAAAATCTGTGATCACTAATAAAATTCATAAAAATTGATTTTTTATTAAAAAATTCGAATTTTTTATATGAAAATTTAAAAACTCATTTTCTAGCTAAACTAAACGTCGTACAGGCAAAAGGACAAAAATCTGTGATCACTACTAAAATTCATAAAAATGGATTTTTTTATTAAAAAATTCTATTTTTTTATATGAAGAACTAAAAACTCATTTTCTAGATAAAATAAACGTCGTACAGGCAAAAGTACAAAAATCTGTGATCACTAATAAAATTCATAAAAATTGATTTTTTATTAAAAAATTCGAATTTTTTATATGAAAATTTAAAAACTCATTTTCTAGCTAAACTAAGTGTCCTACAGGCAAAAGGACAAAAATCTGTGATCACTAATAAAATTCATAAAAATTGATTTTGTATTAAAAAATTCGAATTTTTTATATGAAAAACTAAAAACTCATTTTCTGGCTAAACTAAGCGTCCTACAGATGAAAGGACAAAAATCTGTGATCACTACTAAAATTCATAAAAATGGATTTTTTTATTAAAAAATTCTATTTTTTTTATGAAGAACTAAAAACTCATTTTCTAGATAAACTAAGGGTCCAACAGACAAAAGGACAAAAATCTGTGATCACTAATAAAATTCATAAAAATTGATTTTTTATTAAAAAATTCGAATTTTTTATATGAAAATTTAAAAACTCATTTTCTAGCTAAACTAAACGTCGTACAGGCAAAAGGACAAAAATCTGTGATCACTACTAAAATTCATAAAAATGGATTTTTTTATTAAAAAATTCTATTTTTTTATATGAAGAACTAAAAACTCATTTTCTAGATAAAATAAACGTCGTACAGGCAAAAGTACAAAAATCTGTGATCACTAATAAAATTCATAAAAATTGATTTTTTATTAAAAAATTCGAATTTTTTATATGAAAATTTAAAAACTCATTTTCTAGCTAAACTAAGTGTCCTACAGGCAAAAGGACAAAAATCTGTGATCACTAATAAAATTCATAAAAATTGATTTTGTATTAAAAAATTCGAATTTTTTATATGAAAAACTAAAAACTCATTTTCTGGCTAAACTAAGCGTCCTACAGATGAAAGGACAAAAATCTGTGATCACTACTAAAATTCATAAAAATGGATTTTTTTTTATTAAAAAATTCTATTTTTTTATATGAAAAACTAAAAACTCATTTTCTAGATAAACTAAGCGTCCTAAAGGCAAAAGGACAAAAATCTGTGATCACTAATAAAATTCATAAAAATGGGTTTGTTTTTATTAAAAAATTCGATTTTTTTATGAAAAACTAATAACTCATTTTCTGGCTAAACTAAGCGTCCTACAGGCAAAACGACAAAAATCTGTGATCACTAATAAAATTCATAAAAATGGACTTTTTATTAAAAAATTCGATTTTTTTTATATGAAAAACTATATGGCTATATCCTTTTCCAACATTCTGCATCTATCTGCAAGGTAGTTTCAATTGTAATAATTTTTCTGTTCAAACAACTTTTACAGATAAATATAATATAAACCGAACAATGCTAAAGAATGATGTAGCGATCAAGAAATTGCATTTCATTCTGGTAGTGTTAAAATTTGTATACCCTTCACCACAGGTATATATCGTCGCGTTTCTTCTTAAACCACGTAAGCGATATTTTTTCGAAATTTACTTTATTGGTTTTTATGGTAGAAAATAACATTTGCCACCAGACTACATTCTCATCTTAAAAAGTTTGTATGAAAAATAAATAAATCCATTTTCAAAACCTCGTAAGCGCCATACAAATGAAATTAGCATGCAAAATATAATGGTTTTTATATTTCAAGTTGGAAATGTTAAAGTCTCAACCACCAAGTTTTTTGTATTTAAGATAAAAAAAAGCATGAAAGTTGCAGGCCAATTGGAGCATTTTTTGTAAAGTAAAAGTTTTTTTTTAATAAATGCGAAAATAAGTGTTTACACACAGAAATTTGCAGTTTGCTGTTTGCGCCAAAACCACGTAAGCGACAGATTTGGCTACAATTAACTGTAAGTAACAAATTTAAAAAAAAAAGTCTCTATACCCTTCAGAGAGTCGCACAGCCATATTTTGCAAAAAAAAAAAATATTTTGAAATCCATATTAAAGAAGTTATTAAGTTTTTTTCGTTTTCTGAAAAACGACTTTTTGGCGCTTACGTGGTTTAAGAATAAACGCGACGATATATCTATACATATAATAAAATAGTAACGCATTTCCGTCTGTCTATCTGTCTGTCTGTCTGCTTTTCGGAAAAACTACTGGATGGATATTAACAAAATTTTGTAAGGAGGTATCTTAGTATTCTGGTCCTAATATAGGATACCTTTTTCCGCAAAAATATCTTATTTTCAAGAGAAAGTGGAGAAAAAGCAGTGAAAACGCAATTTGCGGTTTAAAGGTACTGACATTTTCGGTTTAAATTGGAATATTTTAAACAATATTGCCCAACTTTGTGGAGTTACATTGTTATTTAAATATTTTAAACACCTCTTACAGAGCTTTCCAATAATTTATAGAATTTTATCCAGGGATTTAGCACTATATAAGTAGGAGTCTTATAATTGGTGTGGAATACTTTCAAAGCAAAATCGAACAAAATATTTTCATGACGCCCACGACGTGGCGGTCATTGCTAGATTTATATATTTTTATAAATACATATCTCACCTTATTTATTTAGTTTGTTGCATAATAAAATTTTATATTTTGCAAAGTTATTTTTATGTTAGACAATAATATAGTTCTAACATAAAAATGTTATTATTATGGCAATAATAATATGATTTGAAATCAACTAGATAATATGACTTCAATAAAAAACCTTAACACATGTTTTTTCTTTGCGTTTTGCGTTTTTTTTTAGTAATGGAAATCTTTATTTGGATCTTTAAAACTTTAGCTGTTAAATGGGGAAAATGATATCCGCTACGTGACTGCCGTCAGTATTAACAAATTTATGCTCGATTTATACCATATTCTATGATTTTTCGCAAGATATCCGCTGATAACTGTTCGCACTCCTGTCGGATATTCTTCTTAAGGGCGGTGATTTTCTGGGGCTTGTTGGCATAAACCTGCCAACTCAACTAGCCCCAACAATAAAAGGCTGGGTTGGTTATCAAAAGATTTTTCGATTTGGTGATTTGGCGGTATCCTCTGGTTTTATCCAATCTGTTTTTGCTAGACTATACTATATTAACACGATAATAATTTTTAACTTTTTATGGGAGGTACTATTCCCACTATTCTAATCCAGTCTGTATTTTTCTAGACAATGCACATTACTCTGAGGGTTACCTGTGCAAAGTTTCAGGACTCTACCTATTGTAGTTCTCCAGGTACGCGATAATAATTTTTCACCTACTATGAGAGGTACCACGCCCAATATCTCCATTCAGTCTGTATTTTGCTAGGCTATGTAAATTGCTATTAGAGATACTTGTGTAAAGTTTCAATACTCTAGCTATTGTAGTTCTACAGGTACACGATAATAATCTTTCACTTTGCATAGGAGGTACCACGCCCACCGCCCTAATCTAGTTTGTATTTACTTTTACTTTTATTTTCAGGGCGCTTCTTTCAGTTGTAGTTCGCCAAGAACACGATAATAATTTTTCACTTTGTATGGGAGGTACCACGCCCACTATTACAATCCAGAATATATTTAGCTTGACTTTGTACGTTAATGTGATAATTACTGGTACGAAATTCCAAAATTGCTGCTTCCTAGATACAGTATAATAATTTTCCACTTTGTATGGGAGGTACCACGCCTACTATTCTAATTAATTCTGCATTTTGGTAGATTATGCGCATTAGCATAGGAGTTACTCGTGCAAAGCTTCAATTCAGCCTGTGTTTAGTTCGACTATTTACGTTAATATGGGGGTTATTGGTGCGGAATACCAAGGTGCTACCTAATTCAGTTGTCTAGAAATAGAATAATATTTTTTACGTTGTATGGGAGGTACCGTGCCCACTATTCCAATCTAGTATATCTTTCCTTGAACTATGTATGTTAATATAGAGATTACGTGTGCAAAATTACTGTTACCAAACCACACGATGATAAATATTTACTTTGTATGGGAGGTGCCACGTCGAATATAAAACTGTGAAAATTTCAGAAAGATTGGTTTACTGGTGTAGGCAGCTATAGCTTTGCGACAAACAAACAAACACATTTTGTGCTTTATATATATATATAGATAGACATCCATACAAATATCTCCTTCCATGAGGTATGGTAAAGCTGAGTGTATGGCTCTCCAGATTTTCTCTAAAATCCACAAACAAGTTTATTCCGCTTTATATATCCGGTTTTAATTTTTACACATACTATATAAGAATAATGACGAACATTTATCCATTTATTGGAAATTACTCTCAAATATGTTTATTGACTTTTATAAAATTGAAATAAAAGCACTTCAGGATCCAAATCAATAAAGTTTTTCTATTTCAATTTAATTTTTCTGTTAAAAAGACCACAAGTAATTTTGAAAAACTTTTATTGACCTACATATGAATTTTGTTGAAATTCAAAACCACATTTATTCATTTAGTCCCACCCCACCCCACCACAGCAAGATATTTTATTAATAATTTTTAACAAAACTTACCACATGTCCATGCACACATTTACAATTCAGAGACAATTTTTTTTAAATGTGCGGTTAAATTACAAAACTTTATTATTATTGTAAAAGTCATTTAATTACTGTTGTTGTTTAAAATAAATTTAAGTTCGAGTAAAATAATGTTAATGTTTTTTATTAAAAAAAAACTAACACAATTATATATATATGAGAAAATATTCAAATGTTAATGTCCTTACAAGTACACATACATACATTTATAATTGTATGTATGTTTTTAGTAATTTGTGTATGTATATGTGTTTGTTTTTTTAAGTAATTTAAACTGACCTTTTATTTGTTTTAAATCAAGCAGAAAACAATTTATTTGCTTGAAAAATGTTTACAAAAGTATTTGTTTATGTTAGTGCTTATGGTAATGCACACTACTACAATTAATGATGTAATAAAAGACTTTCTTAGCTATTTGTTTACATAATATCTATACATATAACAAAACATTAACAGGACCATTTCTGTACATGAAATATTTTTTGAAAATTGTATTACTAGTGCAAATGAAGGGTGCTTAAATTTTAAGGGGCCCATATTGATTTTGAATAATTCTTGCAAAAAAAAACCGACTTCAAAACAGACAAACTTAAAATCATGTTTCTTTAAGACGGTAACTATTGCGACTCCCTGAAATTTCCGAATTTAAATTTTATACTAGTTATAGCGGTCGTAGCAATACAGGTTCATTGTAAATTTCAACCATCTGTCTGTAACGGTTTAAAAGTTTTGTCATATACATCAAATTACATAAACTATTGCGACACCCTGTAATTTATAACTTTAAATATTTATACTTATTATAACAGATATAGTAATGGACATTCTGTCTAATTGTTAAGTGTTTATCAATAACTGTTTAAAAGATATGGTCATATATATCAAATGACGTCACCTATTGGGACACCCTTTAAATTAAAATTTTAATATAAATACTTTTTAAGGAGGACTTTGTCATACAGATTCTTTTTAAATTTTAACTTTGTGTCCATACAAATTACAGCAACTATTGGGACACCCTTTAATTTCCAATTTTAAATATTTATACTTGTTGTTATACCAGACATAGTAGTGAACATTCTGTCTATTTTTCAAGTGTTTGTCTATAACGGTTACAAAGATGAGGACATAATGGTCAAATTACATCAATAATGGGGACACCCTTTAATTTATAAATCCAAATTTCATACTTGTTGTAATAGCGGACTAAGCAATATAGGTTCTTTGTAAATTTCAACTGTCTATCTATAACAGTTGAAAAGTTTGGCCATATATATTACATTTACATTAACTATTGGGACACCCTTTAATTTCCAAATTCATATTTTACACTTGTTATTTTAGCGGACTTAGCAATACAAGTTTTTTTGTAAATTTCAACTGTCTGTCTATAACGGTTCAAAAGTTTGGCCATATATATATAAAAAAAAACCAACTAATGGGACACCCTTTAATTTTTAATTTTAAATATTTATACTTATTATAAGAGACATAGTAGCGAACATTCTGTGCAACTTTCAAGAGTTGGTCTATAACGGTTCAAAAGATAGGAGAATAAAGGTGAAATTAAGTCACCTATGGGATCACCCTTTAATTTTTAATTTTATTTTTTAATTACTTTTTGTTATTGGGAGCTACAGTGATACGCACTTTTTTTTAATTTTAATTTGGTGACCTATAAAGTTCATAATACACGTAAAAAACATGTATATTTAATTTATTTTAATTTTTAAACTTTTGAACTTCTTTTAAAATGGGACCAATCTGTAGCCATAACCTTTGTAATAGTGCAAAAATTTTGAAAATCGGTTCAGAAATGACCGAGTTCTGAAGGCACAAACATACAAAAAAAAAACAAAAAAAAGCAACACACAGACGAATTGATAACCTCCTTCTTTTTTTGAAGTCGGTTAATAAAACACAAATTATTTAGGAAATTATTGTCATTTATTTTTGTGTTGATAATATTGGTAAGGTTCAATTACGTATGGAACAAGATATAGGCCAAATGACCGCCACGAGCTCGGCTGTACACCTCCATCCGATGCTGCAAATTTTCAATGACACTGAGGCATAATTGAGGTTCTATGTCGTTAATGTGCCGAATTATTTTATCCTTTAGCTCTTGAAATATCGCTGGCTTATCGACGTTTACCCTTTCTTTCAAATAACCCCAAAGAAAGAAGAGCAACGGTGTCAAATCACATGATCTTGGTGGCCAATTGACATCGCCACCACGTGAGATAACATGGCCTTTGAATTTGTCGCGAAAAAGAGCCATTGTTTCGTTAGCTGTGTGGCAAGTGGCACCGCCGTGTTGAAATCACATAACGTCCACATTCATATCTTCCAATTCGGGCCATAAAAATATTATTCACTATCATGAGATCACAGTAAGTGCCTGACCGGCCTCATTTTGGAAAAAATACGGCCTGATGATGCCGCCTGCTCGTAAAGCGCACCAAACAGTCACTCTTTGTGGGTGTTTTTGGTTTTAGACAATCACTTTTGGATTATCATTCGCCCAAATGATGTAATTCTGCTTATTGACGAATCCACAGAGGTGAAAATGTGCCTCATCACTGAAGATAATTTTCTTCGAAAATTGATCATCCAAGTCTGAATAACTGTAAGGCGTTGCTCGATTGTGTATCTTTCCTTGTTTTAAATTGAGGTAGTCTGAAATTGAGAAATGTCAAATTGAATGCAGAAAAAACTTGACGATACTAATACAAGTAGAATAAAAAACAATTTTTGAATTTTTGTCTATCCATATGTCTGTCTATATGTGTTCGCATCACGTAAAAACTACTTAATGGATTTTAAGAAACGGTTGTGAGGAGGTACCTTAGCATCAAGGTTAAAATATAAGATAGTTTTTCTCCTCAAAAATTTCGCATTTTCAAGAAAAAATTCAGTGATAAAGTTTTTAGTGCAAATACATATTCGATACTTTTATTTTCATAACTTGTACTTTAACATCGTATAAACACCCTGAAGGATATATTCAAGAAATTAAAGGACGAATTACTTAGCACATTACTAATGATAAACACATGGAAAACGAAGTATATGCATAGAATCATCGAACACACGCCAAGAAACAGCAGACCTCGTCATTGATGATGAAAGATATATGAATTAAAATTTAATGAATTTAAATACCTCGGAGTAAATTTAAGCGCGCACGGTCATACGACTTTAGCTATACAGGATCGAATATTATCTGCAAACAGAACCTGGTTTATCCACATAAAACTCTTTAGATCCTCTTTGTTATCTAAGAAACATAAAATTCATATCTACAGAACACTCATAAGGCCAGTTTTAACTTATGGGTGTGAAATCTGGACCCTGAAAATATCTGAAAAAAAAAAATACTTCGTAGAATAATTGATTCAATAGATCCCGATACAATCATGAATTGGATGCCCTGAATGAATGCCAAAATATCATACGTTTTATAAAAGCTCAAGGAGTACGATGGCTGGGACATGTTTTGCGTATGGAAATTAATTTCACAGTGAAGAAAATTTTTGAACAACAACCAGAAGGCAATAGAGAACAAGGACGACCGAGAAAAAGATGGAAAGATGATGTCGAAGCAGACTTAAGAATAATGAAAGTTAGAAACTACAGACAAATAGCTTTACAAAGATAACAGTCGAGAGCAATAGTTGCAGAAGCATTGGTCCATAAAGGACTGTAATGGCTGATTATAATAACTTTAACATCGTCTTCTAATAATTTAAAGCTGTTATTATACAACTGTTTTTTGTTTGTTTTTCTATTTATTTAAACACCTTTAAATTTATTGTAACTATTGTAATTTGTTTGTAACAATTTACTACAAAAACCAATAATTAATTACAATTACAAAAAAATTTTTTTTTTTATTTTCGTGCAACCTCAATTGTACCACAAAATTATATGTTTCTTTTAACAGTTTTATTAGAACAACCTCCTACAGCAGCAACTTTTAATGGGGTGCTGTTTCTTCTCTTTCTCTATTCACGAAAATAGAAAGAAGCAACTATTTAATTTGTTGTAATTACAACTTTCGACTATAAATGAAATAAGAAAATAAAAGCCTGTCATTTACTTTTTGGCATTTAACCGAAATATATAAACACACAACCACTATTTTTTTCTATACAGAGCAATAGAAGCTTCTGTGGCATGTTCTGTCATGTTTTAGGAAAAATTATTTTGTTATTTTCCTTTTACAGGGACAGATTGTATTAAAAAAATATGAATTAAATATAAATTTTCTATTTTCATTTTTCTCTTCTTTTTTTTTGTAGTGAAGGGGCCAATTACATTTGAATACAATTTAGGTGTCTGCTGGTAAAATGGTAATTAAATCTAATGAAAAATATATTCGAAGTTCAAAGTAAATTATTCCATTAAAAGAAAATTTTGTACTTCAGTCATTAAAAAATATAAAAAGGGTTTTTTTTAACCTTTTTTGAACTTAAACTGGACTCTGGATAGATGGCCATAAGTGCGTTAATGTCCAGTACTGGCTAGCACATGGCTTAGGACCTCGGGCAGAAACATTTTAAATATAGATGCCATGGGGAATCAAGCCTTGGGCAAATGTTAGCAATTACTAGAGACTTCGTGATGAGAAAGAAGGCCAATAGTGTTACCAGTCGATAGTCTGAAAAATGTCCAGAATAAAGCCGGGTGGTAGCACATGACTTAATAAAAGTAAGCTTTGCGTAAATCACAAGTCGTTTGCCTATAATTATTATGGACGAAAGGGAACCACCAAGGAAGTGGTCTGCTTCGATGTCTCACTTACATTTATACATATCGATTCCAAAACTGTGAAAATTTATTTTAAAAAACAGAGCTCTGTTCGATGAACTTATTTTTATGCATGACATAATCGTAATGCTGAGCCAGCAATTCAATGCATTATTGACAAATTTCGCACCGAATTACATGACGTTAAACCATCAACAAGATAAACAAATATCAGTAACTTGAGGTCTGTCTGTCTACCACATGGAAAATTTTGCGTAAGCATCTCGGCTGAATTTCAAAAATTGAAGCCTTATGGCCATATGTGGCCATCGTATGTATGGTGAGTAGTCTTATGAGGTTGATACCTTTACCGCAGCTTGGCTACTTGTCTGATTTAGATATTTTGTATGCCTTTTGTCTTTCTCCTTACTAATTCCATACCTCTGTCTGAAAGATTGTTGGGTGTTTGTGCAAGGGAATGGCCCCTTGGGAGTTTGGATCAATAATACCGGCTTCCGTGTTCCCATTTTCCACTTCAGAGCCATCATTAAAGCTAAATTTAGTCTGCCACATAATACTACCAAGTCTGGTTGTCCCAATGGAGCCTATCGAAAATAAGGCCATCAAAATTTCCGTGCAACAAGAGGGTCGGGCTAAGAGCTATTCAAGAAGAGCGGATGTATGCGAAGATGTCTGGTGTCCGGATTTTGCTGATGAAATATCCAGTAGCTAAATAGCTCTTTTGCACCCTTCCATTTGCACTGTTATGTGCAGTGGCGGTATATGCAGCATAGCGCCTAGAGCATTAAAGGGGCAAGTCTTCATGCTTTAGCGTTAGGCGGAAACCCTTATCAAATATTATACTGGTCGTCACCTGCTTGGTGTTTGGCCATCATTAAAGTACACAGTAAATTAGGATTGATCTTATAATGGTGTTATAAGACCAGTAGATTATTCTTGGCCTTAAGGTTTACAATGACTCCAAGATATTTGACATCATCTGAGAATTAAAAAGTAAAAGCACTTAATTTCGGGCGGATAATTCTGAGATTTCTACGTTTTTTAAATGGTACAAGAGCAGCTTTTCAAGGGTTAATGGAACCCCCGGGGATACTAAATGTCATGGCATCTAGCCATTTATTGCTTTGATCCGGTGGTTCCGGGGCATATGGGGCACCAAAAGATTATGGACACGGCTGGTATCTCGGGAACCCATAGGCCCACAGAGAGCTGCCCATCTCTGTCACCGATGGTTGGCTAGGTCAATTCGGGATACATGTATTTGCTGTGAATTGTACCAATGCTTGCAGGGATGCTGAAAGTGTACTGTTGCATTCTTAACAGATGGTACCAATAGAGTATTAGGAGTTGGATGGTATCCAAAACCCCTTGATAATGGGTTAAAGCATGGGTGCACTCTTGCCATTTTCTATAAATTGCTACTCATTACAGTTGCGTTGTACATTATGCTATATTCATATGGTGTTGTGGGCCACCATGTCTAGGTGATGACGTAAATCTCAATCACATCACATCACGTCGTAGTTAAATGCAGAGTCTGCTGCATTCTTATCGATATGGTCCCATTATCCCACCCTACCGGAGGAATGATGATGATAAGCATAAACAACATAAGTGTGTTAAGTTGAGCAGGTAGGTCTTTCAAGCCAAATTCTGGTTACCGTTATGGTTTTCGAGGTACCATATAAGTCTTAGTTAACAACCCTCTATCGTGGAGTTCCAGATTAATTAATTTATTTTTATTTATTTATTGTTACAATACAATTACAAATTATATTCTAACTTAATTTACCGAGTATAGTAATACAGACCTTCACTCGTAGTGAACACGTAGTGAAACACCCAGAGTCTTTGGTGGGAATCGAACCCACAACCCCCAGTCTAAATGACTAGCACACTACCTACTAGTATACTAGGGCACACAGATTAATGTCGGAACACTTTTAAGGCTTTCCTGATAATCAAATCATATGACTGTGTTAGCAAAGGCTTCCTGAATGTCTCTAAAAGCACACAGTGCAATTTGGTTTGAATTAAAAGCCTTTTCAATAACTGTCGTTAGCTAATGAAAAGTGGTTAATGTCGAAGTCGGTTAAAGGCTGGTGTGCAAATTGAAAATACTGAATTGGTTTTAATACAAGGTAGCTTACCTTTATATATCTTTGACTTTAAGGAACATCCGTTTTCTACTGGAGATTTTTAAAACATTAGAATAATTAATTCTCTTTTGATTTTAGAGAAAGAAAGAAACAGATCTATAGAAAGAAACAGATCTATAGCAGATGCAGTTATCTTTGTTTAAAACTAGAGGTAAGCAGGTATTTACATATTTGCGACGTAGTACATCTTAGTCATATAACATTTGCCATCAAAAATCTACATCTACATTTCAGGAACTAAAAATCTGATTGCCCTTAAAAGAGTTTTCATCACGTCTAGAATATTTAAAATTTCACGTAGCTAAATATGAACGTGATTTAAAAATACAACAACATTTATATGATTGTTTTTTAAACTTGTAAGTGTTAAATGCTACGCTAGTTTGCTTAATATTAAATTTTTTTTATCGTTCTTTTAACTCGCTTTATTTTTGTTTTAGTGTTTCAAAACAAAATAAACAGAAAAATATTGTTAAACTTTACTTAGCTAATAATGCGTTAATTAACAAGTTACTCAGATAGATAAAGTATGAAAAACTACAAAACTATAAAAAAAAAAATAAAAGCAAAACTCAAAAACTAATACATGAACTTTTTCTACTTTTCATTGCAGGTATGTGCTCTGCTAAATGATTATAAAACATGGCAGGTATGAACTTCTTTGTTTAAATTATGGTATTTGTATACAAATATGTATATGTATGTAGATAAGCATACATATAAGGGGCATATGTAAGTGATATGGTTAGTAAATTTTTATTTTGTTAAAGCAAATCTGTACATATAATAAAATAGTCAATTATTTCCTGTCTGTTTGGCTGTCTATCTTTTTGTTTGTGTCTGAATCACGTAAAACCTACTAGCTGGATTTTAACAAAATATTGTGAGGAAGTACCTTAGTATCCTGATTCCCATATAGGATACTTTTTACCGCAAAAATATCTTATTTCCAAGAGAAAGTGGAGAAAAAGCAGTGCAAGTATGCCGATCTTTTTTTTTTACCAATTTAAAGGTACTGCATACTTACAGGCATCTTTTATTTTTGAAAGCGGGATATTCTGTTGCGGAACCGATGGTGGTGTTTTAAAATAATTGTGTTCGCATCACGTAAAAACTACTGGATGGATTTTAACAAAATTTTGTAAGGATGTACATTAGTATCCCTATTCCAATTTAGGATACTTGTTTTCTGAAAAAAAACTAATTTTCAAGAGAAATTGGAGAAATAGCAGTGAAAATTCACCTTTTTATTTTTGAAAGTGATATATTTTAAAAACTATTGCGCAACATTAGGCGACAATTGAATAAAATTTGTATTTGATTTGTATTTTTACTTTGTGGAATTACATTGGTATTTAAATATTTTAAACACCTTTTACAGAATTTTACAATTATTTTGAGAATATTTTAGAAATTTTAGAATTTTATCAAGGGATGGATACTTTTACATAAAGTAAATACATACACCGTTATTGAAGCACTATAAAAGTAAGAGTCTTAAAATTGGTGTGGAATACTTTCAAAGCAAAATCGAACAAAATATTGTCAGGACGCACACAACGTTTGTGGGCACAGCTCATCTAGAGTAAAACAACAAAAAGATATATATTTTTCTACCCTTCACCACAGGTGGAAAGGGTATATATAAGTTTGTCATTCCGTGTGTAATTTCTACAATATTCATTTCCGACCCCATAAAGTATATATATTCTGGATCCTTATACATAGAGAAGTTGATTAACCGATGTCCGTCTGTCCGTCTGTCCGTCTGTCCGTCTGTCCGTCTATCCGTCTGTCCGTCTATCTGTCTGTCCGTGTTAGTGTGGTAATGTCATTTGCCAAGGCACCAGAAGAGATACAAAAAATTTAAGCACACCAATCTATCAGGCATAGTTTCGAAAATTTTGGTATTGCAATTCAGCAACATCGGATCATTCCTTTGGAGGCTACGGGCCAAAAACCACGCCCACCTATATTTTTTTACGTTTTTTTTAATTTTTTCGGCTTTAATGATTCTGTTTTGCCTTTTTTTGTCAAATAAATATTAGACTGCGACAGGTAGATCGCAAGGAGTGCATACAGATCTCGGGGGATCAATAAACCCCTGCGAGGGGCGATTTTTGTTTGTTTTTAGATTGGTAGGGTTTTTCTGCTTTGATTTGTATTAGAGACCTTAATAGAAAGCAATACGCATAGAGGTAGCCAATGGACCCAAAGGGTACCCACTGACAAATGGGAGTAGTTAAAAGGACCCCCATGTGTCAATATGATGAATTTATTTGTTTGTAAGGATTTCTTTTTGCTTTAGTCTGACCATTCTAACTCAATATAGATTGGAGAACGGTCCAAAATTTAACAAAAAAATTTCAATCAAATTTTAAAAAAAAAAATTTTTAAAAATTTTTAAAAAAATTAAAAAAAAAAAATTTAATTTTTTTTCAAAAATATTTACAAAAAAATTTACAAAGCATTTTCAAAAAGATATTTTACAGAAAAATATTCGAAAAAAATTTTTTTTAAAAATTTTCCAAAAAATTTTCGAATAAAATTTTACAAAAAGTTTTTAAAAAAATATTTTTCAAAAAAATTTTTACACACAATTTTCGAAAAATTAAAATAAAAATTTAATAAATATTTCTTTGAAAATGAAAATCATGACTGTAACATAATATATAAGAATATACATATGTATGTATGTGTGTATATAGAGTAACATATTTTTTTAAATGCGTTTGATTTTTTTAAATGCGTTTGATTTTTAAATAGATGATATCTCTGTTTTAAAACCTAGGTGCATTAAACACATAGACATCATCAGGATACCGACTACAAACTGTCAAAAATAAAACGATTATTTTGAAGTCAGCGAAGCTACATGGCTACACGGCCACCGTTGTGGCTGTCGTCAACTTAGACTAATTTCTATTTTATTCAACAGAAGAAAATGTCACAAAATTGTAAATTACAAATTCATATACAAACAAAAAGTATTGGAGGAAATATTTATAATTTTTTGAAAAAGTTATTTTATTTTATAAAAGCAAAATAAGTATTTCTACAACAATGTCAGAGTTTACGATGTAGCTGTCGCCTTCAATATCATTAAGTAGCTGACAACACGGTGACAATTGTAGCAAACGGAATTTGTCTTCTATTTCTTTAACTCATGAATAATGATTTTTTCTCATACGACTTTATTTAAGTAAAGAGTCAACAATATGGATAATGTTGTACATGTCTGTATAAATAAAATCACCGTGGTGAAGGGTATAGAAGATTCGGCACGGCCGAATATAGCACTTTTACTTGTTTTAATTAAAGTCATTTAAGAGTAGTTCATTGGGAGTCTCGAGCTAGTAGGTAGTGTCCGGGGTTATGGGCTAGATTCCTACCAAAGACTTCGTTATTTTTCACTACAAGTTGACAGAGAGACAAAGAAGATTTTTGGATATAATCTATAATCTAGCCAAGTTAAAAATCGAGGTAAGACAATACTTGCAGACTGGAAGCCTATGGACCACATCAAGACATATATTAAATGTAGATACTGTGAAGACCTTCTTAGCCTTATGAAAATTTTAGAAATTATAATAGACTCTGTGATGAAGTAGATTGTCGACATATATAAGTCGCCAGTGAACTTCACATTAAATTTGGGTAAATAGAACAAGGGAGCCGGGGGTCGTAGTGTTTCCAATGTCAAGCGAATTTTTCGAAAATGAGTAATGTTTTGGAAAATAATAAAAAACAAAACAATTTTGGTTTACGTCTTAGACTGAAAATTATTTTTAAGTTAAATCTAAGCAAAGAATTGTTGCTTGCGTTGCTGTCTGGTGAAGTGTGGGAATGTAAATAAAAGCTTCTATGTTTCCCTATACTTTACCAGCAGTTAATATAAGTTTACCCATTCTAGGGATTTCGGATGTAAATCGCGCTCAATTTTTGACAAGTGGAAGCATATAGATTTTCTTCGCACTTTATACAATTTATTAAAATAAAATCAAACGCAACAGTAGTTTATAATTATACCTTTGTATTTCTCTGGAAGCCACAATTAATGAGCCTTGACATTTTCGTATGAATAAATTATGCATACCTAATTTGAGGTTGTTCATACGAGTGTATCGGACCTTTACATCTTACAATTTTTCTGCTTGTAGCCTATAAGCCCTAAATTAAAAGAAACCTGAACCACTGAAGCTCTAAGGAATGCAAATATTGTACGATTTAGCAACTGCCAACTTGCATGTTGGTGGGGAGCTGGAAAATTTGCCTTTTAGCAAAAAAAATATTTTTTTACGGTTCTGCAATCGCTTGCTTTAAATGATTTGAGCCGCCGTAACTGCTACAGAACCCTCGCCTCATATTTTCATTGAAAAGGGTGAAAAGTTAAACTAATAGGTGTAACACGAATAAAGCATGATAAGGTAACAAACAGCCTTTGGCACCTAAACAATTTATTTAAAAATGTTGAACTTCACAACAATTTTCGGCACCAGATTTTCTTAAAAAAAAAACTAGAAAAATTTTATTTCAATCCTAAAAAGGCCTCCAATATTCTCCTTATTTAGCTCTAAGAGATTTTTCGATATGATTCGTGCTGGAGGGCAAAGTATCATTTAAAAATATTTTCTGAGAAAAGAAAGGTAGCAATTGTTCGTGAAGTAATCGATGCTGTTATTTGCAATAGAGTTAGCTACATCGAGCAGTAGCCTATTTTTCATAAAATTTAAAAACATTCCATTCAAGCAATTTTTTTTACAAAAGTGTTTGTTTAAAAAAAATAAGTGAAGAAAATTGATAAAATTTCAGCATTTTAATAGGTAACGGAACTCCTTTTTATCACTTATGTAGCAAAGATCGCAAGAAGAATCGATCTGTATTTTAATTTTTATCTCTAGATATAAAAGCATTTTACCTTATCAGTTTCACGTGCATTGTACCTACATGTACTGTATCACACATAAACATTTTAATATAAAGTTGTAATCTTATATATCCTGGTTAATTCTATGCCACGTAAATAACAAATATTTGTAATGAACTTACAGGGGCCGCACTGTGGTCAATATTTTGAGATAGCGGCCAAAACTCCTTTTGGTTTTTGTTCTCCGATTTTAAAGTTATTAGACTCATATGAAAGTAGACAGTAGTAAACCTCGGGAGCCAAAAAATTAGAACTCTATTTCAACTATTTCACTGAGAACAGGGTGGTCCAAAATGGGCTTTTTCAGAATTTAGTAAATTTATGATAATTTTAGTTAATTTTTAAAGTTTAAATGATCATAACTTTTTTGTTTTTCAAGATTTTTGGACGAAATAAATTTTGTGTTGTAACTTAACTTATTTCCTATTACTGGTTAAAAAATTGAAGCTCTACTGTTTTCAGAACAATTTAAATATTTTTTTTTAAAAAAGGTCAAATTTCTCGGAAATTTCCTACTTCATAGAGCACAACTCCTGTGAGTCAAGCTGAGTCAAAACACAAATTTACTATTTTGTAGTCCTAACTCTCCCCTAAATTCCTATATATACATGTCCATGCATCGGGACTGCACTTTTTGAGCTACAGCAATTTTTCTGACCCAAGGTAAGATATTCGGTACAAGTGCACGTCATATTTTTTGAGAAGTTATTTGTATGTGAAAGTGGCTATTATGCATATATTTTGATGAAATTTTGTACAAGAGTTCTTATTGACCCAAAAAATAATTCTGTTGAAATTAGAAGAAGTTGGCCCATATTTGAACCTAGTCCAGATAGAAGGGTGTATCAAAATTTTGACAAAAATGACAATAGAACTCTCAAATTATGTGGTATCTGGCAATTTATTTGGAAAAGGTAAAAAATGATTTTATTGCCATCTAATATTACCTAACTTAAATACCTGAAAATTGCAAATAAATTTAAAACCAATGGAAATAACTGGTAAAACCAAGTACCTGTTATATTATTGCCAGTACCTGTTAACTCTCAAATTATGTGGTATCTAGCAATTCATTTGGAAAAGGTAAAAAATGATTTTATTGCCATCTAATATTACACAACTTAAATACCTGAAAATTTCAATAAATTTAAAACCAATGAATAATCCATTCTTCAAAATATGCGACAAACAAGAAATTAAAATTCATAACTTAAAAATAAAAAACTTTTTTAAATACTTTAAGAAAACGGTACAATCAATGTTCCAGAAACAAGAAATTGTTTTACTCACGCAACCAAGAATGGCTAACAAAATAGACTTATTTTTAAAAAGCCATCAGTAACTACTACGGAAACTGGAAAAGGTGGTCGACCAGCAAAGCCAATTGATAATTGTAGTGAAAGATCACGAAGACGCAAGCTTAAACATATCAATGAAGAAGGATTCATTTCTGCATCAAATTCAACCATCGAAAACTAATAATTTTTGCAAAAAAACCGACTTCAAAACAGATAGAAGGGTACCAGTTATAAACTAAAAATGTAAGAAGTAATCTGTAAGAATTAGATTTAAACCAAAAAAAAGTTGCGCCAAAATTAGAGGGAAAAAAATTAAGACTATTGCATGTCAAGCCTCTCCCTATTACTGTTCAAAAGTTAAGCTATTTTCACCAGTATCCGTCTTGTATGGGGACAACATTCAAGCCTCTGTCTATAACGGTTTCAAAGATAGGGGCACACAGATCAAATAACATCACCTATTCGGACACCCTTTAATTTACAATGTTAATTTAAAGACATGTTGTTATAGAGGACTTGGCCACAAAGATTCTTTGTAAATTTCAACTATCTGTCTATAACGGTTAAAAAGTTTAACCATATATATCAAATTACATGAACTATTGGGACACCCTTTACATTATAATTCCAAATATTTATACTTGTTATCATACCAGAGAAAGTAGTGCATATTCTGCCTAATTTTCAAGTGTTTGTGTTTAACGGTTCCAAAGATAGGGTCATATAGATCAAATTACGTAATTTATGGGGACACCTTTAATTTCTAACTTCAAATTGTATACTTGCTGTAGTGGACTTTGCAATACAGGTTCCTTGTAAATTTCAGCTGTCTGTCTCTAACAGTTCAAAAGTTTGGCCACATACATAGAAATACATTAACTATTGGGACACCCTTTTAGTTCCAAATTCAAAATTTTATACTTTTTGTTATAGCTGACTTAGCACTACAGGTTCTTTGTCAAATCAGCGGTCTGTGAACAACTATTCAAAAGTTTGGCGATTTACATCAAATTAAAGGAGCTATTGGAGCACCCTTTAATTTAAAATTTTGAATATTTATACATTTTATTATAACAGTCATAGTAATCGACATTCTGTCAAATTTTCAAGGTTTTGTCTATAACGTTTCAAAAGATAGACCCAAATAGGTCAAATTATGTCACCTATGGGGACACCATTTAAATTTTAAATTTATTTTTTTATTAATTTCTGCTGTTGGGAGCTATAGCGGCACGCAATTTTTTAAAATTTTAATTTGCTGCCATTTACGGTTCTTAATACACGTAAAAAACATGTATGTTGTATGGGGACACCCTTTAATTTTTAATATAATGAACTGTTTTTAAAATGGGACCAACCTGAAAGCATAACCTTTCAAATAAAGAAAAAAAATTTTAAAATCGGTTCAGAAATGGCTGAGTTCTGCGGTTACATACATAAACAAAAAAAGGAACATTCAGACGAATAGATAACCTCCTTCTTTTTTGAAGTCGGTTAAAAAGAGTAAAATTGCTATCATTGAAAAAATACTGGAAGCAAGCCCCAGACGCACAAAAAGGATTTTAGAAGGTATGCCGACACCAACTGAAGAAAATAAATTTACTCCAGAAGAAGCATTTGCACTTACAATGATCGATGGAAAAGTTGCACAAGCTTTAACCGAAACAAAGTCTTCGTCAAGCTGCACCATATGCCAAAAAACATCAAGTCAATTGAGCCAACCACCAACACAAGACGATAGTTTTAATGAAGCATATGAATTTGGAATGTCACCTCTTCATGCTAGAATTCGTTTTATGGAGCATATTCTTAAATTGGGATACAATTTGGAATTTGGCCCGTTAGGCGAAACAGTGATAAACAACAAAGAAAATTTGGAAAAAAGAAAGCAAAAAAAAAAGATATTCAAGAAAAATACCGTGAGATAGGCCTTATAATTGACCAGCCAAATCAAGGAGAAGGAAATTGTAATGATGGAAACACAGCAAGGAGATTTTTTTCCGATCCAGAAACTGCAGCTTCTATAACTGGAGTAGATTATGATTTAATACGACGATTCCAAATCATATTAGAAGTTATAGCATGTAGCAAAAAGATAGATGCAAAAAAATTTGGTCAGTGTGCTAATGAGACAGCAACCCTTTATAACCAAAAATATTCTTGGAGACATATGCCAACCACAGTTTACAAAATTTTGTTCCATGGGGAACAAATAATTCAGCACAATATGCTTCCAATTGGAGATCTCTCAGAAGAAGCGCAAGAAAAAAGGAACAAAGACTACAGATTCTTTCGGGAGCACAATACAAGAAAAATTTCCAGATATTGTACTAATGAAGATCTTATTAATATTTTGTTGTGCACATCAGACCCATATATGTCCAGTATTCGACAAAAATTGAAATCAACCTCATTAGAGTTAGATGAAGAAGCTAAACAACTACTGCAAAATGAAATTCAAAGCTATTTGGAAGAAATTTTTACTAATATTGTTTAATTAATACTAGTTTAAAGATTATAATTTGTTTCTAATTTTAGTATAAATTTTTATTAATACATTTAAATAAAATAGATGTGCACTTTAAATCAATAGTAAAAGTTTACTTAAAATTTTATCGATGTTGTGTTCTGTATATAATATATCCAAATGGTATTGATATTGTTGGGAATTTCAGTGTTATTTTTCAGTTTAATCCTCAGAAGAATTAGCTTTCTTCCAAAAAGACCAACCTTTGGTCCCTGTGAATATTGAGACTAAATAAATGTCAGGGGCCAAATGTTGGCATTTTCTGACCAAAATTAAGTTTAGGAATAATAAATAAGTATTGGTTGTAAAATACGATTGAAGAAAATAAGAAATTATAAAAAAACCCTATTTAAAATGTCAAAATATTCAACTTTTACATGGAAACTCAACAAAAAAATAAAATGCATTTTTAACTCCACATTACTTACGTTCCTATCAGTCGATTTTTACGTTTGAACACGCAAATTGAAGCTTAAAGTCCCTCCTATTGAACAAAACAAATTGCGTAAAAAAATACCAATCCGGTCAAAAGTTATAGAGTTTTGACCGCTATCTCGCGAAATTGACCACTGTGGGCCGGTTGAATAATTCCTTTCAGAGATAAAAATGAATTTAGTTCTTTTGGTAGGTGAAATTATAATGTTGTTTGTGAAATAATAGTTTTTTAATTTAATTTATTTTTTATTAAAATTTTTAATTTCTAGACATGCCTTATAGTAAAAGTGGTTGCACTAGCAGATGCTCTCAATGTCTTTGTTAAATGGGCCGTAAGGATCCCTAATATAAGGTCGGAAAAATCGTAGTAATTAACAGCGAATAACAAATTTTTAAGTTGTTAAGGTATTAAGAAGACTAAGGGAGAAAAGTAATGAAGACCAATACCACTCTGGAGAGAAATCTTCATTTAAATATTAAAACTTCCAGTAGTCCACTTATCTAAATCAGATGAACCATTCTCGAGTTATAACCAAAGATACTAATGTGAACCCTTGATTAAAGAAAAAATATTTGCCACGCCTATAAAAAAAAAAATCCCAACGTGATAGAAAAAAAAACTCAAAGCAGATTTTTATTAAGCAGAGAAAATCCTTTCCATTCCTCCCATTTTTTTAAAGGAGGAAAATTAAATTTTTTTCTTTTGATTTATCGGATACTTTAATTATTAAAAATTGCTCTGAATGAAAATGTTAAACTAAATTTGCAATTACTTTAAAAACTGGCCACCTTTACATACAATTCTATTCATATGTCGGCATAAAACAAATATGTACGTACATATGCAGACATACTTTTAGGCAAATATTGAGGTTAGAAATTTTGCAACTTTTCAAAGCTTTAAATAAATATTTAAATAAAACATTTCATTAAGAGCAGAATATTTATACGAATGATTTTTTATTTTGTGTGTTATAAATTCTAAAGGCTTAATAACTGTAGCAAGTATTTTGTGAAGATTTAATAAACTTATTAATGCATTTCATTTGTATTGGTTTATTCTGTATTTAATTAAGTCAAATGTATTACAAATATTTATTAAGAAAATAATTTATTTATTATAATACAGTAATCATAGTTTTTTTTTCTTTACATGGTATTAGAAATTTAAATTTCGTATTTTTTAAGAATGCGCATCAAATTTCATAGAATGAACATGTATTTAATATGCATTAAGTTTACAATGAATAATGAATATTTCATAGGGATTATGTATACATATTTATATCATATCTTTTGTTCAATTATTTACAATTAGACAGAATTTTCTTTTCCTCAAAAATATAGCACAATGGCAAATATCACATTTTAACATTTTTTATAGAAAATTTTTTTGTAGTAATAAAATTCATTTTTGGTTAAATGTATACGTCAACAAGCGTAATTGCCGGAAAAAAAACAACCCAAAACCATTAACTTAGACATCTATTACTATTCGGTGACGATTGTCAATGATAAACGGCATAAACGGCCCATATTTCTTTCGATGCGAAGTAGGAACTGGCGTTACAGTGAATAGTGCATGACAAATTTTCTATGAATTTTTGCCTCTCAATAATCAGTGAGATAAATAGCGTCAACTTGTGCGTTTAGAAGGATGATATTATCTGCCATCATAAAACTCAAGAAATCATAGAATTGATGAAATGTAATTTTAGTGATAATTTTATTTCATGAAATAATACGAATTGTTTTAAATAGCGCCATCTGTTGCGCAGTCGTGTTTAAAAAAACGCGCTTTCAAAAATAAAAGTTGCGGTACCTTTAAGTCGGTAAAAAATCGCCTTACTTCCACTGCTTTTTCTCCACTTTCTCTTTGAAATAAGACATTTTTGCGGAAAAAAGTATCCTGTATTTGATTCAGGATACTAAGGTAGCTCCTCACAAAATTTTGTTAAAACCCATGCAGGAGTTTTTACGTGATGCGAACATAAATAGACATAAAGAAAGACAGACAGTCAGGCAATGAGTTTTTTGTTTTATTACATGTATAGATGTAGGGGGACCCCCTGGCATACACAATGGTTATAGGCAACCATTTGGTAATTTATGGCAACCTTACTTTTACTCTTGATATTAGTGATTTCAAACTGTCGACTGGTAACTGTCTGCTGTTTTGCTCGACACGGATTCTCTAGTAACATTTAAAAACTTTCTGCCCGTGGTCCTCACTCTTGTGCTAACAAGTGATGGACACACTATGTGCACTACCGTATCAGTCTCTTTCAGGCACATTCTGCAAGTATCAACTTCTTTGCTTTTCATCTTGTCTAAATGATACTTGAAGTATACATCACCTGTCATTTATGTAGTTATCCAGCTTAAAATACTTGGGTGGTTTGTAAGAGACGATGTTGAGTGTGAACCGCACCTAAACGTCATGGTTTTTCTGTATTTAATTTGACATTTTTCAATTTCAGACTAACTCAGTTTGTACCATGTAAAGATACACAATCGATCAACGCTCGATTGTGAATTCAATGGCCATGTTATCTTACGTGGTGGCATTGCCAATTGGCCGCCAAGTTTATATGATTTGACACCGTTGAACTTCTTTCTTTAAGGCTATTTAAAAGGAAAGGTAGTAGCCTCCCTCCACCTTTTCGGGTGTATTTAGTTCACCCCTAGTAGGAACATCGCTTTCTTTAGGCCATATCCCAGTGCTATTCTGGGTTCTGGTCCACAGCAATTCACAAGAAGATCTCCTTTTTGCCCGTTGTACTGCTGCTTCATTCCCAGCTACGCCTGTGTTTCCTGTAGCCCACATAATATTTGTAGCATTTGATTGTAATCGCTTCTACCGAGTAATCTATTTCATTCCCTTATAAGATTAATGTATTATAAGATTAATGTAAGTTTATCTGCAATTAGTTCTGCCCGTCCTTTAAACACATTTTAAAAAGGTGACATGCAGTGTTATCCATCTAATCTTAAGGTTATAGTTTTGCTAACAATTCGGTTACTTTTAAAAGAGGCTATAGGACATAACATAGTTATTGGCAGCTGTTATATCATGGTGTGCAGGAAGTATATTATGGCGCTTCAAGGAGAATATTATTCTAAGTCCGTGACATAAGGTTTAAGGTAAACTTTTGTGGGTAAAAAAATTACTTAGTGTCATTTAAATACTCCTTTTATTGCTTGATGTAGCTCAAGGCTCGTCAATAAAAAAAAAAAAACAAAAATTAAATATGCCCTACTAAAAACATAAATGTAAGTGGTTTTGTGATTGACAATGTTTTATGACTTTAGTATTTTTAATCAAATCAACAAATCCTTTCAGTTAAATTAAAAACCATAATAATATTAAGTCAATGGCATCTTAGTTTATGTCATCACTTCTTTTAATTTAACTTTTCAAAAATTTCCTCAAAGTTTAAAAGTAATAAACTTACTTTGCTTTCATTATCTGTCAAGGACATTATTAACAAAATTTTCTTATTAGTTAAACAAAAGGCAATAAAGAAAATACTTACATATTTGGGATAAAGGAAAATTTAAATGTAAAATAATTCTAGTCTGGCTTAAAGCTTCATCTTGTACTCGTATTATATTACATTTTATGTATTCATACTCATATTCTCTCTTGTGTTACAAGTAGTTATAGTTAAAGATTAGAAAGGTTAGGTAAGGCTTGTAATAGAAAAAACAAATACTTATTTTATGGGTTTTTATGAAAAAGTCAACAGCATAAGTAAATATTTTTACAAACAGTGGCAGACATACTACACATACATACATCATATACTGTAGGGCTGAAATACATATACATATGTACGAGTATGTTTAAGGATCTGCCTCCTTTGTATGTAAAGCAGATTAGAAAAAAAACCTATATGCGATAAACCATGTGAATGGCTATATCCATAGTAAACCATATGCGAGAGTGTGAAGTGTGATGTGTTTCAACCTTGCAATAGTAGCGGTTGTGGCATTACAAATATTATTATTATGAATGACGTTGGCTTAGTCATGTTTCACGGACGTGTATGAGTTTTTATGTCGTTATGGAAACAAAATACTTAAAAAAATATAATGGAAGCAAAATAATAGGCTTATTATTTTTCATTATATTTCCTAATTACGAGGGTTATTTAAAATTTTTTTTTTTAATTTTGAAGCTTCAGAAGTACCCCGAAATATAAACTAGAAGTTTGTAGTTTAACCAAATTGCTGATAAGCAAGTTCAGTTGACTGCCTTTAGCTTCAATTGTGTTTTTTGTTCTCTGAGCTTTGGGATATTATTTGGTTTTATATTGGACTAGGAAGTAATAAGTCTCTGCATTATGTGAACGAGCGTAATTACTCGTATTCTCGTAAATTATTGGATAAAAGATATTTTTCGGCACAAAAAATATTTTTTTAATCTTAACATGGTCTTCAGCAGTTTTGCTATTTGGATTTTTTGAATAATATTTTATGGTCAGTCTATGGCAAATAAATATCTGATAAATTCAGTCAAGTATCTATCTGAAATAAATATTGATGGCTGTGTTTAAATCCGGCAGGAATATTAACTGTAATACGAAAATGATTGCATCGGAATCTAATCTAAAGCTCAAACCTATGTACTGTGGCCATGTATTCACAATCTTTTAAGTTTCGTTGACAAACGGGTTGTGTGCTTTATCATTACCTTTTAATAAATTACATTTTAATAACTGTGCCTTAAGTCCTTGCCAATAGTGTAAAATAATAACTGATACTTTAGGATTTTTTTAATTAATTTTTTATCGTAAGTAAACTTTTATATAAAATTATCGTTTATTAATAAAAAACTAGGGTGCCCCGGTAGGCTAACAGGTAGTGTGTAGTGACAGTCTGGGGATCGTGGGTTCGATTCACACCAAAGGCTCTGGGTGTTTCAGTACAACGACTGAAGGTCTACGTTACTAGGCTTGGTAAATTCAGTTACAATATTTTATTATAATATCGGGTGGTTAAATTTTAAGCGCCGATGTTGAATGTGAGCCACACCTAAACGCCAAGTTTTTTTCTGCATTTGATTTCACATTTCTCAATTTCAGACCAAATCAATTTTATTCAAAATGTCATCAATGGTCAGAAAGATGGCAAGAAGTGGCAACGTTGGATGATAAATTTTCGAAGAAAATAATCTTCAGTGATGAGGCACATTCCCATCTCAGTGGATTCGTCAATAATCAGAATTGCCGTATTTGGGCGAATGATAATCCAAAAGTGATTGTCGAAAAATCAATGCACCCACAAAGTGAGTGCGGTTTATGGGCTGGCGGCATAATCGGGATGTATTTTTTCAAAAATGAGGACGGTCAGGCAGTTACTGTAAATGGTATTCGCTATCGTGAGATGATGGAGGTGGACGATATGTGGTTTCAACAAGACGGTGTCACTTGCCACAAAGCTAACGAAACAATGACTCTTTTGAGCGACAAATTCAATGGCCGTGTCATCTCACATGGTGGCGATGCCAATTGACGGCCAAGATCACGTAATTTGACAATGTTGGACTTCTTTCTTTGGAGTTATATGAAAGATATGCTTTACGTCGATAAGTCAGCAACAATTCAAGAGCTAAAGGATGAGATAATTCGGCACATTAACGGCATAGAACCTTAATTATGGCTCAGCGTCATGGAAAATTTGGAGGATCGGATGGAGGTGTGGCCAATATTTTGTTGCATACATAATTGAACCATACCTATATTATCAAAGTAAAAAGACTTGACAATAATTTCCTAAATAATTTGTGTTTTATTCAAAATCTACATCGGCCCTTAAAATTTAACCGCCTTTTCGTATTGTAACATCTTATAAAAAAATAAATAAATAGCAAAAAAATGCTATTTAAATTTTATTTATTTATATTAATTTAACTTTTTTATTTTAAGCTTTAGGTCTTTAAATAATTTTATTTATATTTTTTCAATATTTCGCTACTCCTTTGTGTAGCATCATCAGGAAAAATTATAAAATTAACAGTGTAATAAAAATTACAATTAAAAAGTAATAAAATTTTTTTTTTTTAAACTAACATATTTCAAGAAAAAAACAAATTTTGTCATAGACATATAAAAATTTGTTTAAAACAAGTATAACAAATATTAAATTATCTCTTATTTACTAAATGTCTGTAAATCAGAGCTATATTATCTGTGTCTGCCTTAAAATTAATTCTCTGTGTGTTTGGTGTATTAATAATTTGTAACATTTCTAAGATACAACGACGTTTATAGTTATTTTCTGAATTTAAAACTGAATAATTATCAAATTGGGATAGTGATTTAATTCAGCACAATGAGAAGATAATGCTGTTTTTTTGCGAATTAATATTCCTATATTCTTGGTCTGATTTATATCCAGCTATTCTAGTTTTAAGTTTATTTTTCATTGTGCCTACATATACTTTATTACAATTTTCATTTTCATTACCGTTACAAGGTATTTTATATACTATATTTGACAATTCAAATTTTTGGATTCTATCTTTAGTTTTACTGAATAATTTGTTTAGAGTATTTTGAGTCTTAAAAGCCATTTTATATTTAGTATTATCAAAGATTTTAGATTTTTCTAAACGTTCAGATATTTCTGGTACATATATTAAAGATTTATAAATTTTTTGTTCTATAATATCTCTTGTATTTTGATTACTTCTTCTCCCATATTGATTTATTAATCTATTTGTTAATTGTTTTGGAAAATTATTATCATTTAAAATATTTCTTATTTTTTCCTTATTATTTTTATGGAATTCTTTGTCAGAACCCTGTCTATTAAATTTTTAGCTGCGTTAACTATTATTCGTTTACTATGTTTCGAATAATAGTTAATAATTCTTCCGGAAGACTTTGATTTTTGATACCAATCTATTAATATGTCATTGCCTCTCCTTATGAGTAATGTATCTAAATACGGAAGTCTTAAATCAGACTGTAAATTTAATGTGAGGATTAAATTTATTAAATGTCGTTAGAAAATTGTCAATTGCCCTATCGGATATTATACAAAATAAATCATCTACATATTTAGTCAATATTATTGGTTTAATACTTAACTCGTGTCTAGTAATTTCTCCATAACAATATCTGCTACAATTGGGGAAGCAGGAGATCCCATAGGTAGTCCTTTCTGTTGTTTATAAATTTTATTATCGTATTTAAAATATCTGTTATCTTCAATACAAAATTTTAAGATACGTAAAAACAAACTTTTTTCTATACTTGTGTGTCTTTCTATGATATCCCACTTTTCTTCAATAGTACTAATTGCTAAATCAACAGGTATACTAGGAAATAATGAAACTACATCTAACGATATCAACCTTTCGTCATCTTTTAGTTTTTGATTTACTATTTTATCTGTAAATTCTGGAGAGTTTTTTATGTTATATTTTGAATGTTCCGATATCTTTTTTAACTTTTTTATCGTTAGCTAATTTTTAGAATATTATAATAATTAATTATATTTATTAACAAAGTATTATTTTTTAATTAATTCATTTAAACGATTAGACACCAACAGTGCAAAAGGACTACCAATATACATATTTTTTTCTCTTCTTTTTTAAAAGATGGTTCACAAATCTTGATTGACAGAGTAATTTAGCCTTTAGCTTCTTAGCATAAGTTGTATTCATTTTTTTTTTGCTTGTAAAAAAAATTAATTCATGTTTGTGTGATTTTTGCATTACATTTTGTTAAAATCCTGTAAAGCAATTTCGCTATAACCCCTTTAGCTTTTCTATCCCCTGTTCAGCAAATGTTCCAGTGTTCTATTTGCTAATAATTTTTATGGTTTAAGAAAATTCTACTAACATTGCCTTAATATTTTTGTACTCAATCTCAGATTGTAAACATGTCTGCCATCTTTTTAAAGGATAACAAGCGACTTAAAATTTAATACCCCATATGAATGTTTTCTAAGAAAGGGTGATTTTTTAACTTTTGGTTTTTGTAGCATTCGTTTTGATTTTTTAAATTTGTTGTTCGTGTTCTGTACAAAAAAAAAAAAAAAAAACCGAACACTTAAAAGTTCTCTTATTAACAAATCACTCTTTACTCTCAAATACAAATATAACGCTGGCGGCTTTTCAATCTATACTGCACGATACCAGCAACATGTCGTATACACACATACACTTGTGCATGAGTATAAGCATATTATTGCCTGTTAGATGCAAGTAAATAACGTGCAATATTTTTTTTTTTCAATATGTAACGCATTGCAAACAGATACGTAACAGATACAATACAATAGTCAAAGCTACTGGAAGAACAATGACAAGAACATCCCTAAACATATTGTTGCAATTGTATACAATGGCATTTCTATTTCTATATCAGCTTAATGTATCTGCTTTTCGTTTTTATTTTATTCTATTTGTATTAGATGGAAACTTATCAGCTTATCTGGGGGATGTACAGTGGAGTATTAAAAAAAAAATTAATAAATATTTTTTTATCATGTGTTCAATTTATTTTGTAAAAATATCCAAAGCGTTTGATAAAATACAAAATCGATTTGTAAGAAGAAATATTCAAAAATGAATTCTAACAAAATTCCGTTTGAACTTTAAAAATTACTATATAAAACATTTTTCTGTATTATTTTTTATAGTCCTATTTGATTATTAATGCGTGTGTTACATTATATACTACCTATCCCCGGTGCGCTACGCTACACTCATCCACAAAAAATGCAATAAATACTTTATCTTGAAAACGCACTCTCTTCTCACGACAAAATTGTTTCAGTTTATATCCAAGGTACGACGCCCACCGGTACCATCTAATCTGTTTTTGCTGCACTATATATAATAACACTTTAATAGAATTTAGCTTTGTATGGGAGTTACCACTCCCACTATCCTAATTCAGTCTGTATTCTGCTGGATTATGTACATTAGTATGAGGGTTACTTGTGCAAATTTTGAAGGATCTACTTATTGTAGTAATTTTTCACTTTGTGTGGGAGGTACAACACCCACCGTCCTAATCTAGCCTATGTTTTGCTAGAGTAGACGCATGGGTAAGGGGGTTACTTTTACCCACTGTCAAGACCATACCTAATCCAGTTCTCTATGTACACGATAATAATTTTTGACTTTGTATGGGAGATACCACGCCCACTATCCCAATGCATTCTGCATTTTTATAGACTATGTGCATTAGCACAGAGGGGTTAATCGTGCAAACCTTGAAGGCGCTTTCTATTGTAGTAATATAAATAATAAATAAATAATAATTTTTCACTTTATATGGAAGCTACCACGCCCACTATTACAGATTTAGTCTGTGTTTAGCTAAAATACTTACGTAAATATGGGGGTAAGTGGTGCGAAATTCCAAGGCGCTACCTATTGCTGTTCTACAGATACAGGATAATATTTTTTCACTTTATATGGGGCTATCACGCCCACTATTCCAATCTAGTCTGGGTTTTTTTCTAAACTATTTTAATTTAGGTGCTACCTATAACTGTTATCAAGCAACACGATTACAAATATTTACGTTGTGTGTAAGGTGCCACGCCCACGTCAAATATCAAAAAAGAAATACCTTATTTTACCAACCGTATATCTAATAACAAACTATAAAAGTTTGCAGAAAAATTTGTCCACACATTTTGTGCTTTATATATATAAATAGAAATTCAATGCTAAATCTTTCTAATGGGCGATTTTTTAAAAGCTTTTGGATTTGCTAAAAACAAAACATATAAAATTTAGAAATATATGAAATCTTTATTTGGGTCAATAGAATGATCTGTATAATCAAATATCAAAAGATGATTCTATGTAAATGTTAACCGCGGCTACGTCTCAAATGGTTCATACGCTGCGTCCAATTTTACCATACTCTCTAAAAAATATTGGCCGCTATCTGTTGCGGGCTTGCCCCTATAAACATGAGCCTTAACATAGCCGTACAAAACAATTGTCTAAATGCGTTAAATCTCACGACCTAAACGACACGATCCATTTGTCCGACCCGAAACGTTAAATAAACTGTTCAGCGAACTCTCCTCTCAATTGGGCCATTGTTTCGTGTGCTGTGTGGCATATTGCATTGAATTGTGGAAACCACATATTAGCCAAGTACAGCTCTTCCATTTTGGGCAAAAAAAAAAAAAAAAATGTAATCATCGCACTTAAGCGCTCGCCATTCACAGTAATGTTCCTGCCCTCGTCGCCTTAGAATAAGTATGGTCCAATGATACCATCGGCCCATAATCCATAACAAAGAGTGCATTTTTTTTGGATGCACTGGCAATTCTTGGAATGCTTCTGGCTGCTTCTCACATCAAATACGACAATTTTGCTTGTTCACGTATCCATTCAATCGTAAATGTACTTCGTCGCTGAACACAATTTCTTAACTGAGCATACATCTTGATAATAAAATTCAATAGTCTGAGCATTGTTCGTTTGTAAGTCGATTAATGGTTAAATTGTAGACCAAATTGAACTCGTTTGACAGTAGCATGTTACACGTAAACAGCTGAGCAACCAAAAACATAGTGGCCAAAAAGAAAGTTGCTAAAAAATTGCCCGATATTTATAATATCTTGTAAAATTATATTTAATATTTAGCTTCTTTTTCAAATAATCTTTAAGCTTTGTAAAACTTCGAAATAGTTCTCTATCATTTTTTTCGTGTCCACTGTGCTTTTATTTTTTTCGATTTTTTTTTTTTCTTAAGGCATGATTATGCATGTTTGTTTTGAGTTTCAATTTTATTCTTGTTGTTTTTTCTTTTTTTCTTCAATTCTTTACTTTTTCTCTACTGCTAAACACTTGAAAGTGCATCAGTGATTTCCGGTTTAAGAGGCTTGTAGATACTAGCACTGTTACCATTGCTGCTGTCTTGTTTCCTGGTAACATTATATGCGGGTGGTCTAGATAAGAGTCAAGTAGATGGTAGATTTGTTTTTATAGCCTTAAGATTTTAAGCTTCGAATTTAAGAAAGGAAATATAAATAAAATTGCAACACAAATATTTACATTCGTTTCAAGGCACAAGTGGAAAATAAGACAATACCTAATTATGGTATTTCCAAATCTGCAAGTAAATATTTAGCGAAGTAATATTTTTAAGTAAAATAAAATCAATAAAGCAAGATAAAAGTATGAGTTTTTTTAAACTGAACACAAGTGTTTAAGGTTCTCATATCGTCATGTGATTTTGTTTTGTATTAAGGAGTGTTGCCAAATGGGAATGCAAAAAGTATCCGTTCCCTAACATTAATGAAATGCAAGATCAACCAGACATGTATTTTTTTCAAGTAAATTTTATAATTGTTTTTATTAGCTTGCCGTATCCAAGGAGCAGAAACGTAGACTTATTTTCGATCCGATGTGTGCCAGTCCATCTGTCACGTTTCTCTAATGTGAAGAATTTAATAAAAATAGATAAAATAGAAAAACAAAACCTAAAAAATCTTTAATGATGTTGATTTTTAACTGCAGACATATAAAGATCCATATCTTTACGATAGATACCAAATAAGATGTGTATAGTTTCGCAAAGGAATGATATAGGCGACGTACTTTAAACGCCCAATTTTCTTGCTTGTAACAGGCTCCTGTTTATACAGTTAGTCTCTGCTAAAAGGCAGGTTAAATTAAGTCCAGTGAATTCTTGATACCTGTCCATCTGCAGTTTTCATAGGGACTTATTACCTGGGAATGTGATGTTCTCTGAAAGCGGACATCTATTCTCCATTAAAAAAAACAAAATTATATATTTTTATTTTTACAAAATAAACAGGACTAGGGGAATCCCATGTAGATAGACAAGTAACACTATGGAAAGTTAGAGAGGCTAGTCTCTAAATTAACTCCGGGTTTTTTCGCACTTCTGGGACAATAGTCCCTCGTGAAGAAGGCTAAAAGTTGCTAGAATATAATATTATAATTAAGTGGAGTGAACTCTGTATACTTGTCGACCTCTAGTTGTAATACAGATTTAAGAGATACTGTTTTGCTTGTCTTGTCCATTACTGGAAAATTTATAAACCGTAACATTAATAAAATTACACATAACTGTGAAAATCCTCTCAAAAGGTGAAGAGGTCAATCGCAGTCTTTAGCCGAAAAAGACGGACAGGAACACACATCAAAAGGTGGATTGCTTAAATCTCTTAAGGCATTTCTGTACCAATAGCCATCAGCATGAAGTTCAGAAAGTTTCTTGGGTAAATTCAAAGTACCTAAAGAAGAGATAAATCGTTGATGAAAATCTGCTAATTATTAGCCGGAAGAGGTAGACAGGAATATCTCGCAACAGATGAACATGTTTCGTCACCTGTCCCAATAGACATCGGCATGAATCGTAGAAAGTAACTTGGATAAAATCAAAGATTCCTAACAAGAGATAAATCGCTGTTAAAAGTGTGGAATTTATTAGGCGGAAGCGGTGAACAGGAATATATCTCAACAGGTGGACCGGTTTACTCTCTAAGGGCTTTAATGTGGCAGTAGCCTATCGGCATAAATGACAGAAAGTTACATGGATAGAATCAAAGAACCTTAAGAAAAAATAAATCGTTGAAAAAATACCATATTTATTGGAAGGAAGACGAGGTCGTTAATATATCTTAAAAGATGGGCGGGTTAAATCTCTAAAGGCATTTAGTAGGCAATAGATTCGCAGCTTGAAGTGCAGAAAGTTGCTGAGATAGAATCAAAGTACCTTAAGAAGAAATAAATAGCTGGGAAAAATCCAGTTCTTATTAGCCAGCAGAGATGGACAGAAATACCTCTCAAGAGCCTCTCAAAATGAAGTCCAGAAAGTTGTTGAGATATAAAAAAGTGCCTTAAGATCAGATAAATTGCTGACTTTTGGCCCGAAGAGGTGGACATAAATGTTTTTTTTTTATGAAGTGGACAAAGGCTGTCCTGATTCAATGGCCTTTCAGCATGAATTCCTCTAGTTAAATAACTACATTATTAACAGGCCAAGATAAATTTCGAAATAGCTGATACTTGCAGACTGTGCATCAAAAATTTGATTGTATTGAATTTGTTGTCAGGTTATTGGGCAGCTAATAGTAAGAGGGTTTTAATTCTTAGGAGGTTTTTAGCGCTGTATTTTACGACCTGAGAAAGAGGCCTAAGCGTAGGCTGACCAACATTTTTTTCATTGGCGATAATTTTAATAATAGAATAAAAGAACTTTCCGATGTGTTTCTAATGTCGAAAAATTTATTTTTTAGTGTGTAATCTTAGTACCGATAATTTTGGAGTGAAAACGTTGAAAAAGGGTTAAAATTTAAACGGCTCTTCCGCAAAATTTACTTTTTTACCTTTTAACCTTAATATTTGCAAGGTCAAATAGATCATATAATTTTTGCGAGTTCTTGTCGTCACTAGAAAACTAGACTGTTATACGACTTCCTGGTGGTTTCATATAGAAACAAGAGGGAGTGAATGATGTGAAGATAAATTTAGAAATGCTATCACTTTGACACGCAGGAATCAATAACATCCGATATTTTTTGAAATCGCATTCAGACCTATTATTTCAATTGGTCCAAAGCTTTAAATAGCCCACACTGGCTAGTATAAAGTTTTGGACCACAGGCAGGAATCTAAGGCTTAAGAAAATGCTAGCGATTACAAAAGACTCTGTAATTAAAAAGAAAATCAAAAGCGACCGTCTGACTGCATTATAGCCGTGAGAATAGTAAAAAGAAGGTAGTCGTAAATTATCGTAAACAATTAGGTGCCTGCAATCATTGAGGACTAAAGGATGTCAAAAAGTGATACATAATGATAGTCGTCCGCTTCGATACTTTACCAAAATTAAAATAAAAGAACGAGGCTTACCTTCCAGCCTTAGACAATTGCAAAAGTTTCCTTAAAACTTAGACTTACAGTAGGCTTTTAAATTAAAAACTACTTTTCCAAGGTAAACGGATATATGAGTAAAAAGTTTTAAGTTAATAGATGAGATATAAGTTAGGCGAATCAGATATAAGTTTCTGAAACTTACCAACACTGCAAAGTTTTAAAATTAAAATTTTAAAATTATATAAAAATCACTTACTGGTTTGGATTACCTCAAACTATCTATTTATATAATTTTCTTAACGATTTTTTTTAAATAACTTTTTTTTCTTTTGACTTTGTGATCGCCATTGCTTTGATTACCACCATTATAACATTTTTCATTTAAAACTAAATTAATTTATTACTAAACTTATATACTAAACATCATTATTCTTTTATTAAACTTAACATCTTAATGTTTTAAAATTTACTACATTTTATTAAAATCACGTCAGCTCCATTAATAATTCTCTAATGTTCGTGGCTGTTTTATTATTCCTTCTACTAGATATAGCAGCTATTTTGTCAGTCTTACCTAAAAGTATGCTTTATTATGCAGTTTATATCTGTACATAGTAGTAGTATGATGTCAGCTGTATTGACTCATTATACAGAAACAGCTGTTGCTACATTGACTTACAGTGGCATTAAAAACATAGACGAGTGATAGAGTATGAGTGAGGGTGGGGAGTGAGTGTGAGTGTGATAATAGTTAGTAAAAAAATAACACTGGTAGCAATGATTAATTAGAATTACTCAACTGCCACATGTACGAATATTTTACTTTACAATACACCACACACCTACAAATATATATTTACAATTATAAAGCCAAAGAGTGTGTCTTAAGTGATATACAGTAGTTGCGGTAATAAAATAAGTAACTTTAAATATCATAGCGTTAAATTGTTATGATTATTTTAGACTTAAGACAAAATAACAACTAATAACCTGATTATTTGAAATAAAAATAAATAAAATATTACGATAAGTAATTGCCAGAATCATTGGGTATTATATGGCTTCATCAAAGGAAAATATTTTAGGATTTATTTTTGGCGATTACTTAAGTTTTAAGTAAAAGATTTATTTCTTAATGAAATTTCTGCTTCTTAAAGAAATTTCAGCTTCTTAGAAAAATTTGGATTATTTTTGTAAAATTTTAACTAAAATATCGATTTTATTCTGATCAAGTTTTAATTTTTTTGCGAAAATTTTAATTTTTTAGTGAAAGTTTTGGAAAATATATCTATATTTTCTGTCTGTCTTTCTAACGAGTGATTTTTTAAGAGCTTGAGAACTTTTTTTTAAAAAAAACGCATAAAATTTGCAAAATCTCATCGGTTCTTTATTTGAAACGTTAGATTGGTCCATGACATTTACTTTTTGAAGATAATTTCATTTAAATGTTGACCGCGGCTGCGTCTTAGGTGGTCCATTCGGAAAGTCCAATTTTGGGCAACTTTTTCGAGCATTTCGGCCGGAATAGCCCGAATTTCTTCGAAAATGTTGTCTTCCAAAGCTGGAATAGTTGCTGGCTTATTTCTGTAGACTTTAGACTTGACGTAGCCCCACAAAAAATAGTCTAAAGGCGTCAAATCGCATGATCTTGGTGGCCAACTTACCGGTCCATTTCTTGAGATGAATTGTTCTCCGAAGTTTTCCCTCAAAATGGCCATAGAATCGCGAGCTGTGTGGCATGTAGCGCCATCTTGTTGAAACCACATGTCAACCAAGTTCAGTTGTTCCATTTTTGGCAACAAAAAGTTTGTTAGCATCGAACGATAGCGATCGCCATTCACCGTAAGGTTGCGTCCAACAGCATCTTTGAAAAAATACGGTCCAATGATTCCACCAGCGTACAAACCACACCAAACAGTGCATTTTTCGGGATGCATGGGCAGTTCTTGAACGGCTTCTGGTTGCTCTTCACTCCAAATGCGGCAATTTTGCTTATTTACGTAGCCATTCAACCAGAAATGAGCCTCATCGCTGAACAAAATTTGTCGATAAAACACATTTCGAACCGAACACTGATTTTGGTAATAAAATTCAATGATTTGCAAGCATTGCTCGTTAGTAAGTCTATTCATGATGAAATGTCAAAGCATACTGAGCATCTTTCTCTTTGGCACCATGTCTGAAATCTCACGTGATCTGTCAAATACTAATGCATGAAAATCCTAACCTCAAAAAAATCACCCATTATTTGCGTTCGCATCACGTAAAAGCTACTGGATGTATTTTAACCAAATTTTGTGAGGAGGTACCTTAGTATCCTAGTTCCAATATAGGATACTCCTTTTCCACAATAATAGCTTATTTCCAAGAAAAAGTGGAGAAAAAGTAGTGAAACTACGATTTTTTTTTACCGATTTAAAGGTAAAAAAAGTGAGATACTTTAAACTGGGTTGCGAAACAGATGGCGCTGTTTTAAAATAATGAAAAACTATGAATTACTTACTGCCAAGTAGCAGTGAATAAAATTTCTATTTGATTTGTATTTTTACTTTTTGGAATTACATTGTTATTAAAATATTTTAAACGCCTTTTTTACAGTCACAATAATTTTTAGAATATTAGAATTTTATATAAATTTTGACATTTTAGAATTTTATCGTCTTTTTTCCTGGGGAAGTTTTAAATTAAAAAATATAAAAAAATTATTTTAAAGCCCTTTTTTTGGTCAAATATTACAAATAAACTAAAGCTGCCACAATTGGTCTCCCTAATGCAGCAAAATCCTAAAATAACTCGTGGTTTTTTTAAGCAGGATCTGGAACGTTTATGGAGAAGAGCTGAGCTAAATTTGAATTCAATAACTCCCGGAATTTTAAATTTTATACATATATAATGCAAGCTCGATTTTTCGTTTCCCATTCACTGTTGAAGGCATATTTATCCAAACCGGGCAAAATAGGCTGAGCCAAACCTACGTCATATGAAAAATAAACTGGACACGGGGAATCTGGACACAGTTGAAAACTGAGCAGATCATTATTTCTTTCTTTCAGAATTTATTTCTTTATTTCTTTCTTTCATTTTTAGCTATTATCCTAGCCGTTGCGTGTCAGGCATAAAGGTATGGGTCACCGCAACTTAGTAAGCGGCCGCTTACAGACATCTAGTTAGATATTGTTTCTCCGAGGAGGCTGGGTAAGTTAGACTGAGCGAACTCTGGATACATGTCGATTTCAAGTTTTAATATAGACTTATATGGATTTCTCCATACTCGCAATCCAACCCATACAGAGGTGTGGGTTGGATTTTTTTTCCACAAGTAGGAAATTTATGAATTCTTATTTTGATAATATTAAATAGAACATTCAGGAGTCAACATCGATGGCCAAAGAAGCGTCGCAAGAAGTAAATGAATCAGTCAACAATGGAACTCGGGTTTTGATTGGCTGGCAGAGAAGGACACGTACACCTGTCCAGAGGTCGATAGGTTAATCTTTAAGCTTCTGAGGCAAATGTCTCTTAGCACTAAGCTCAAAAAGTTAATTGGATATAATCAAAGTACGTTTAGATAGCTGCGTCACAGTGATAGGTCATGGAAATTTCGACTATCATCTGATCAAAGAAAATATCAAGGTGGAAAATTATTGCAGGTTGAGCCTAGAAGACGCTAAGATAGTAGCGTATATTACTCATATGTGTGAATATCCATCAACCTTTTGTTAACTATGGATTCCATGTTCAACAATCTAAGCTTTAGCCAATTGCTATCAATCACAAGAGTTTTCGTGATGAGGAAAAAGTTTGGCAGTTATCAATCGACAGTCTGAAATCATTAGAGTAAATTCTAGTAAATTCTAGTAAAGTCTAGTGTTAGCACGAAACTCAATGATAGTAAAGTAGCCATCTCATGCTGGAAATCATTATGATCCCAAGGAGGTCGAACCCGTAGGGACCCGTAAAGTTACTGATCTGTTTCGATATGACTTCTGCATTAAAAGTAATCATTTTTATAATTTTTTTTAATACTTTTTCAAGTAATCTTTCCTTTACGAAAAGAAGTCCTGGATCTGCACGATTCGAAACTAAATGAAAAATTATGTAATCTAAACTGCAGCAGATTTTCTTCCATTGTCTTGGTTATAAAGCTTCCTCGAATCTTTCTAATTTTCTAGACAGGTTCTAGTGACATTTTTGTAAAGTGAAATCTACGCGAATTATGGAATATTGACGAAATATTTTGCAATTAACTCCACTGTTATTTAATGGCTGGTAAAACATGAAAAATTAGAAAATAATAAAAAAAAAAAACACAAAAAGCAGAATTGAGAGTAAGTTTATGTCACGTCCAAATAATTATTATAATATCTACAAATGAGTTTGACTTTGTATAATGTGTTTGCTATTTTTTGTTTTTATAATCACATGCCTCTACTCATACCCAGCAAACAGTAGCAACATTTTGTATAAAACTATTTTGTAAATGAATTCTATGACCCTCTAGATTCATAACCATCATTATTTCTTTTATTGGCTTTGTAGCAGGTTTAATGATGATGACCACTTCATTATAATCCTAATAACGAAAATAACTATAATGATTCCCCGGGTATACTGGCATATGAATATGCAAAACTAAAACAATAGTATTGTGGGAATAATTTTGAAATATCTGGCTATTTTAGAGTCTAAGAAGCAACTTTGTGTATGAAACTAATTAACATGAGCAAAGTGCAGATGTTAAATTTATGCCGGTATAAATATATATACAAGTAAACAATTGCTTATTATTTAATAGCTTTATATGTTTTAGTGTTATTTGACCATTAAGTTTGACACCTGTCACCTTTTGATCTAACAATTGTTGATTTTGTTTGTGTGGTATTGAGTGTCAAAAGTTTTTTTTCAGCAGATATAAATAGTTTTTGTACTATTTGTACCTAAAAGTGTAAACTTGAAGTTGGACGGTATTTAAAAATTATTATGAATTTGTACATTCATACTGTACATCGATATATAAAATATATAATTCTTTCAACAAGAAAAAATCCACTTCAAAACAGATAGTTGGGCACCTCTTCTAAACAAAAAATTTAAAACGATGTAATTTGTAAAGGCGCCAAAATTATTGTAGCGGGGAAAAAGTAAAGTCTATTTTAAGCGTCTTCCTATTATTGTTCAAAAGTTAAGCTATTTGCACCATCATCCATCTTTTATGGCGACAACATTTAATTCCTTAAATAATATAACCTGAAGTTTACACAGTATGTATATTGCTATATATATACTGTGTAAACTTCAGGTGTCTCTACGTTATGGCTTAAAAAAATAAGGTCACATATTCAAATTAAGTCACTTGTGGGGACCCTTTTATTTTTTATACTTCTGCTTATAGCAGACTTATCAATAAACACTGTATTCATTCCCAGTGTCTGTTTAAAACAGTTTAACAGATCAGGTATACATCCAGATTCACTAGCTATAGGGACACCCTTTAATGTCCTTTTAACCTTTAAATATTTTTACTTGTTTTACTTGTTATTGGACATAGTATTACACCTTCTGTTACAATCTCAAGTGGCTACCTATAAGGGTTCAAAAGATAAGGCCACAAACAGAAAATTTGGTCAACTATAGGAACACCCTTTAAATTCGAATTTTAAATGTTATACTTTTTGCCAGAGGACATAGCAGTACGTATACATTAGGCGCAATTATTAACTATCTGTATATTAAAGTTCGAAAGAAAAGATCGTTTACATAAAATTACAAGACCTTTAGGGACACCCTTTTATTTAATTATTATTTTAAATATTTATACTTGTTATTATAGCGGACAGAACAATACACTTCCTACGTATATTTCAAGTTGTCGAAAGATAAGGTCATATAGATCAAATGTCATTAACTTTAGGTACACCCTTTGGTTTCTAACTTTATAATTGTTGCTATAGCGAACATAGTAATATACATTCTGTGTAAATATCAAACTGTCTTTAACGGTTCAAGAGATGAAGCCATATACTGTAAATTACTTCAGGTATGAGGACACCCTTTATTTTTTTTTACATTTAATATTGCCGACATAGCAAAAGAAAATTTGTTTAAGTCTCAAGCCACAGTGCTCAAATAACAAGTGTTTATTACATGAAATTACATGAATTATGGCGACACCCTTTAATTTATAAATTTTAATTGTATACTTGTTATAACGGACTTATCAATACATGTTCCTTATAAATTACAGCTATCTGACTATAACGATACAAAAGTTTGGCCACATACATTAACTCACATAAACTATTAGGACACCCTTTAATTTAGAACTTACAATTTTTTGTTATGGCGGACTTAGCAATACAGGTTTTATGTAATTTACAATCGTCTATGTACCACTTTTGGCCATATGCGAAAATTAAATGAATTATTGGAGCACCCTTTAATTTATACTTTTGAAAATGTATGCTTGTTATAATAACAACGGTCATAGTAAACGACATTCTGTCAAGTTTTCAAGTATTTGTATATAACAGTAGGCCCATATAGGTCAAATTACGTCATCTATGGGAACACCCTTTAATTTTTAGATTTATTTTTTTTTTTATTAAATTTTGCTATTGAGAGCTATAGTGATACGAAATTTTATTAAATTTAAAATTGGTGCTCTTTACTGTTCTTAAAGCACGTAATAAAAAAATGTATGTTGTATGGGGACACCCTTTAATTTAAAAAATTATGAACTGTTTTTAAAAAAGGACTAAACTGTTAGTATAACCTTTCAAATAAAGAAAATATTTAAAATCGGTTCAGAAATGACTGAGTTATGCGGGCACATACGCGTATCTAAAAATATCAACATTCAGACGAATTGATAACCTCCTTCTCTTTTTGACTTTTTTTGAAGTCGGTTGAAATTTGGTTTGTTTGTTTGTTTGTCGGAAAACTATAGCTGCCTCCACCATTAGACCAATATTCTAGAAATTTTAGTAGGTCAATACTATAGCTAGTATGGTAGGTATATTGTATGATATTGTGATAAGTGAATATGGCACTTTCCATACACAGGAAATATTTATGATCGTTTTACTTGGGAACTATAATTCAGACATGGGGTGATTCAATTACACTTCAGTTTTAATTAAAATTACAGGTAATGAGTAATTGCATATTTTCAATTACACATTAAAAGTAATTGTAATTTAAATTAGGTTCTAAAGTCAATGACAACTACTTTTAATTTATAATTGAATATTATTAATTACACTACATGTAATTGTAATTGAAAATTTTCAATTACAAATTACAATTAATTGAATTTTGGCAATAAACATTACATTGAATTAAAGAAGATACTATTGCATTCCTTTTTCCATTACAATTACATGTAATTTGTAACTCGAAATCTCAATTAAAATTACAAATAGTGGAATGAAATTAAAAAAAAATCCAATTACAATTACATCTAATGTGTAATTGCATGTGTAATTAATTACAAGCTGTAATTGACATCCCCCAGGTCTGCTATAAGAAGTCGAATCTTAAATTAAAAGTAAAAATGCCTGTTCAGGCACAGATATCCACTTGAGAGCCTATATACTGGCTACCCCAACAATAGGATAAGCTCATAAATAAAAACTTATTATTTCGCAAAAACTTGCGGGTATGGGTAACACGTTTCTTGAGTTCATTACATAACATTCTTACAGTAGCTTATATTACAAAAACAATTATTTTTAAATAATTAATTTAATTATGGTTTTCTCATATGTGAGCGTTTTAAGCTCAGAAGTTAATGAAAGGGTTTAATTAAAAATAAATTCATATATTAATATGTATGTAAATAATTTAATTTAATTTAATTTTAACTTCGCTTTGCAATTAATTTTTTGCGCAAAAATTGTAATATATATATATATCACCTGATTTCATAAACTTTAATAATAAAATCAATTTATAATTTTAACACGTTTTAACACAATAATAACAACGTTAATATTATTTTCATAGTAATGAGCTGTAGGTAGATGATGTGAAGCCTATAAATGTTTGTATAAAATACCTTTCTTTGTAGTGGTTTCATATAAATAAACAAATGCAAGATTTAGGTACATTCGTAGTCATTCAAAAATGTCAATATAGTGAATGACACATGCCACATAATTAAAATACATATAATAATTTATTGACACACACATATAAAGGCACAAAAATACACTTACACATACAAATACCTATTTATACACTGTTTTGCTTAATATGTGGACAGAAACACACACATTGTAATTCAAACCTGCTTGTTGTTGCTTGGTTCTTGGTTCGCTTTAATGTCACATTTATAATGTTTAACGTGGTAAACTACGTGACATTTGTTACAACTATGAGCTTGAAAAAATTTACGCTTTTGATACAAAAAAAAAAAAAACATGAAATATATTTGATTTATATTAACTATTTCCCAGCGTTAATTTAAGACAATGATGCATTTATATTGACTGAGTTTCTGGTTTCCTATACTAACCAATTTCTTAAGAAAAAAATATTAAGGAAATATTAATGGGTTGAAGCAAATCCCAGCAATCACTAGAGACTCTGTGATGAGAAAGCATGCCGATAGTTACTAATCGACAGTTTGAAATCACTATAGTCTAGATTAGTCCAGATTAGTCTAGATTAAAGGGACTGATTGTGGCTCATGACTCAATAGAAGTAAGGTTGCCGTAAATTACATGCGGGTTGCCCATAATCATTGAGGATGGAAGGGGGTCGAAAAGGCATTTAAGAAGTGGTTTGCTTAGATATTCCTCCCACATTAATGTAATGTGTTGGAAACTCAACTAACAAATTAAAAAAAAAAATTCTCCAAGAAGCTTCGATATCTTTGCGCCCCTTTTGGATTGTAAACAGAATTTTGCTTTATTTAAATTTAATGTTTTATAAATCTTCTGCAACTAGTGTTGCTTTAGCAAACTATAGTTGTAACTCTTGTAAAACAGTAACTTTGTTTTGCTCAGTGTAAGATAGCAGATATTTCAAAAAGGCAACCTCTGGCTTTTTTTTATATTTTATTTAAATTTTCATAATAATTCTTTTGAAAAAAAAACCGACTACAAAACAAATATATGTGCATCAATTGTAAACTAAAAATTTAAAATCAAATACTTTTATACTTGTTGCTCTAACGGACATAGTACATTTAAATGTTTATCCACAACGGTTCAGCAGATAAAGCCATATACGACAAATTACGTCAGATATGAGGAAACCCTTTATTTTTTTTACACTTATTATTACTGACACAGTAATAAAAAGTAACGGTTCCAAAGATATGGCCATATAGCTTAAACAATATCACCTAGGGGACACCCTTTAATGTACAATTTTAAATTAAACACTTATTTTAAAGGACAGATTCTTTGTTAATTTTAAATGTCTGTCTAAAACGGTTCAAAAGTTTGGCCATATGCATCAATTTACATCAACTATTGAGACACCCTTTATAATTTTAAATATTTATAAATGTTATTATACGGGACATATTAGTGGAGATTCTGTCTAATTTTCAAGTGTTTGTCTATAACGGTTCAAAAGATAGGGCAGATAGGTAAAATTATATCAACTATGGGGACAGCCTTTAGTTTCCAAATTAAAATTATATACTTGCTGTTATAAAGGACTTAGATATACAGGTTCTTTGTAAATTTTAACCGTCTCTCTGTTACGGTTAAAAAGTTTTGCAATAAACATCAACTATTGGGACACCCTTTAACTTCTAATTATAAATATTTAATTTCTGATTATAAATATTGGACATTCTGTCCAATTTTCAAGTAATTGTCTACAATGGGTCAAATGGTACATATATTTAGATTAACGTCACATATGGGGATACCCTTTAATTTTTAAGTTTATTTTTTTTATTAAGTTCTGTTATTGGCAGCTATAATGATATACAGTTTTTAAAAATTTTAAAAGGGTGGCCTTTACGGTTCATAATACACGTATGTTATATGGGGACAGCCTTTAATTTTCAAAATTCTGAACTTCTTTTAAAATGGGACCAATCTGTAAACATTTCCTTTCTAATAAAGGAAAAATCGGTTTAAATCGGTTCAGAAATGACTGAGTTCTGCGGGCACAACCTTAAAAAAAAGCAACATTCAGACGAATTGATAACCTCCTTCTTTTTTTGAAGTTTTTTAAAAAAGCTATTGATCATGGTTTTAAGACTTTTTTCTGCTGAACTTTTTTCGAAAGATGCCTGTTATTGTTATCGAGATATTTAGTCCCTATTCCTATTTAACAACCCTTGTAATAAGAGCATGGCGTGAACATATGTTTTTAGTGACCATACAATTTTTTAGTTTGTTTCACTTTAACTTTCTGAATGTAACATCCGATAATAATGTTCCTAATAGTTTAGTTTTGCGTGCGATACTGTCTAGCTACAGACGTCTAAAATGATCATTCTCAAAGACCTTTCCTGGATTAGGCATCTTTGGATTAAGCTACTGTAATTGAAGAACTAGTGCATGAACTCAGTGTACCTGCCTCCATAATAATTGAAATTTGAAAGTACTTGTCTTGATGGGAAAACGAAATGAGAGATGTATAATAAGTTTCTATGCAGAAATCAAAAAACCAAGATCATGGCTTATCATCATTCCGATACCCTGCTGGAGCAATCGTATATTATTTTACTTCTTTTTTATTACCGCATAAAAAAGAAACAATACCTTGAGAGTTCAATTATAGTATAAACTAGCTGTGCCCACACACGTTGGGGGCGTCGTGACAATATTTTGTTTGATTTTGCTTTCAAAGTAAATCCACACCAAATTTTAAGACTCTTACGTATTTATTTTATATAAATGTACCCATCCCTGGATAAAATTAAAAAATTTATATAAAATTCTAAAATTCTAAAAATTATTGTAAAGCTCTGTAGAAGACAGACAGTAAATGGGTTACTCATTATTTTAAAACAGCGCCACCTGTTGCGCAACATTGCTCAAAATATACTTAAAAAATTGATAATTATTAAATTCGGAGTATTTTCAATAATTCGGAGTATTTTCGAAAATTCGGAGTATTTTCGAAAATTCGAATCTAAATTCGAATTTTCAAAAAATTACCTGGAATCGGTATATTACTATTTAATACAAGGATTTGTAAATGTTTTCGAACTTTCAAATTTCGCAATTACTATTTTTCAGATTTTATTCAATACACACACACACGTCTAAGTTCAGAAATTAAGTAAAAATAAATTCCTTTTACCTTTCCTTTTTCCCAACAACAAGTAATAATTATACAATTAACTCATATACTTTATGTGTTTGTAATATTTGTTACATAGCATAATCATAAAATAACTAAACAAAAACCGGAAATCAAAATGTTATAAGCAAAAAAAAAATAAGAAAAAAAAATAGAAAGTAATATAAAAACGGAAGTCATTGTATTATTTGCCACAACCACTAAAACACACCTATTATTTTTTTCTTCTTCAAAGTAACACAGGCAATCAACTACTTAACTAAACTTATAGCAGAAGTTGGAAAACGTTTAGTTCCAAGTACTCCTACGAACCAGTTGAAAAAATGAAGGAAAAATAAAAAACAAAAAGAAGTGAAAAGAAAAGATAAATACATAAACACGTGTAGGTTTCAATGGCATAAAACCTTCTTTATGTTTATTTACACCTGAAAATAATAAATACGGAAACAACATGAAGATGCTAAAAACTAATAAGTGCCAACGATGATACAGCTACAAGAGGTGATTGTACACAATAATTGCCAGTGTTGCAGCAATTGACAACACTGTTACACTAAATATTAAAATTTTACAATGTCACATCATGCAGAAAATTAAATATGACCCATAGTGTTATTTTGTTTTATCTCAATTTCATCATTTTAGATTCATCTCACTGATGGTTCGGGCAAAAAAGACAAGAAGGAGGGATCTTAGTCACTAAGGTCTCTGTTTGTAATGTTACGATCTAGTGGGTTTGGATGTGTTTCTAGCTTCTTTAAATACATTGCTGCATGTTTCGCGATTTTTGCTGCAGACAATAAATATCACGTTTAAATTATTCCAGTTTTTACCATGCCACGGAGCATTTGTGCATAATGTTCTTCACGCAGGTTTAATCGCCTTGCGCCTCTCAAGATATATTATATCCTGTAGTACCTATAAAGATCTTTAAGATACAATAGATAAAATAAAGTGTTGACTGAGCATTGATTTTATTTTTGCTATTAGCTGAACAACGTCAATTTCTTTATTAATGGCTTTGGAGCATATGGTAGTTTTTAGGGGGGCATAAAATGCTTGTGTGTTTTCTGCCAGTGATTTTAGATTGTGATGTTAGAAACGAGCAAGACAGTTTTTACTCTACTTGAAACCAGTATGAAGGAAAGAATACACAAAAGAGCCATACTGCGCTTAAAGCCTCAACCTCAGTAAGGTCTGGGACTCAGCCATGAGGGTAAGCGGTCGGATCATTAAGGTAACCTAGTGATCTGATGCGGATTTACAAGACCAGAAGCCTTCTTTGGCATACCTACTGATTATGCTAAGGAGAAAATGGATTTCTAGATCTAAGAAGAGTTCTTTCATCATCAGCAAGCTCTGAGAGGACTCAGGTTCAAGCAAAACGCTTTACTACTTTATCTCGAGGTACACCTCAAAGGCTACCATCACTCAATAAGAATGACTTAAAGCTACTTACACGATGTCTTACTGAATATTTTAATCTTGGTTACCGGCAATACAATTAAAGAAACTATGAGATAAAAATTTGCGAGTAGTGTGAGCTGTACGATGGGACTTCGGAATTCGTACTTTGTGCGTGCCCTACCTTGAGGTAGGACAAAATAACTACAGGGTGGGCCAAAAGAAACCAAGGGCTCTCCAAAAATTTGTCTTAAAAGTGCCATTGTGTCTCGGGCAGTATGGGCAGTGGCTCCGTCCTGCTGAAACCACATACCAGGTCTGTTTTCAAGAGCAGGACGTAAAAAATTTTCTATCATAAACCGATACCGCTCTCCATTTACGGTTACAGAACTTCCATCTTCATTCTCGAAGAAGTAGGGCCCAATGACATTTTCAGATGTGATCCCACACCATACTGTACACCTGATGGGGTGCAATTGGCGTTGATGAATGGCTCTTGGATTTTCAGAACCCCAGAACCTACAGTTCTGCTTATTAACAAAGCCATTCAAATGAAAATGAGCTTCATCACTCATAATCAAATTTTCAATAATGTCGGCGATATGCTCTTTGCGTTAAAATAATTGATCTCTGGTTTAAATAATACAATTCCAAGTGTTGTCTATATAATCTGAAAGAAAAAATAAAAAAAAGTTAATAAACAAAAAAGTTATTAAACTTTTACACCCCTTGGTTTCTTTTGGCTCACCCTGTATTAGACTCTCTGTTACCGCCAGGGTATTTAAATTATTTCTTACCATATAAGATTATTGTTAGGTGAACATAAAGGCTGTAAAAAAAGATCCCTTTGGTCGCGATACTTAGGGCTTCTTAGTTACCATTAATACAGGAAATAGCAGGTTTATGGTCGGCTGAATATCTATACATATAATAAAACAGTAACGTATGCGTTCACATCACGTAAAAACTACTAGATGGAGTTTGTCAATTTTATGTAAGGAGGTACCTAGGTATCCTGATTCCAATATAGGATAATTTATTTTGCAAAAATATCTTATTTTCAAAAGAAATTGAAAAAAATCAGTGAAAGAACGCAGTTTTTTTTACCGATTTAAGGCACTGCATAATTTAATTCATCATTAATTTTTGAAAGCGGGATATTTTAAACAAAAATACAACAAAAAAAGACAAAATCGGAATTGAAAGAGGGATATTTTAAACACGGTTGCGCAACAGATGGCGCTGTTTTAAAAAATATCACAAATTACTTACTGCAAAAATAAAATTTATAGTTGATTTGTATTTTAACTTTATGGAACTGCATTGCTATTAAAATATTTTAAACGCCTTTACAGAGGTTTACAGTAATTTTAGAATTTTATATGTTTATTTTAGAACTTTAGCCAGGGATGGGTACCATTATATAAGGTAAATAAGTGAGAGTGTTAAAATTTGATGTGGATTTACTTTCAAAACAAAATCGAACAAAATATTGTCAGGACGCACACAAAGTGTGTGGGCAAAGCAAGTATTTAATAAATTTTAAAGATTAAATAAACTTGTAGATAAAAATACTTGGTTTTGCAAAGCGACCCTAGAATCAAGTTAACTATATAAACAGCAATATCGTCGTTACATATTGATCAATTTTATTCTTTTAAAGTTTTCAATAAATTTAAAATAAATTATTGTAAGGCTTGTGTTCGTAGCCGAACTTTTTCCATTCAATTTCTAAATAATGGCGAATTTTGATTATAAACATTAGTAAAACAAAATTTTTATAGCAAATAAAAATTAATTTTAATTGGAAAACACCGTACTAAACATAATTTTTCCACTGTAAATATTAACCATATTCATATAAACCATAGTGTGCTCTTTAAAAATATTTATTTTCTGAATATATACATATTTTTTAAACTTCCCTTCCACTTTTCCTAGTATCTAATTCTGCTACACCTGGTCTTATTAGTCAATGTAAGAAGTTAAACTCATTAAAATGCTGCCAAGACATGATCCGTAAATATAAAAAATGTAAACAGTAAACATGTATTAACTTGTGTCAAACTCATATATTTTCAAAACTTTACCACCTGTCAATTATCAAGCATTATTATAATGTGGGTTTTATTTTCATTTTCTTCATATTGATGGGTGTAATATTTATTTAACTGAAACCAACCCCGCTGTTGTCAACCTTTCTAATGCAAATACCACCCACACATGCTTACATCAAATATCGGCGTCATACACGCATAGGTGTGGTGTCTTCTACTACAATTATCTTTATTTATTTCTATGCCTTGTTAATGAAATTTATTTTTATAACTCACCGAGTGTTATATGTATGTTGTTTATCTATTTAGCTAAAGCTATAATGGCAATAATTTCAAATACTATTATTAGGGTTTTAACGCCAACGTATAATATTTTTATTTGAAAATAATCTTTAACGACAACAAGGTGTCAAAGTTAATAAAAATAAAGGTAAAATACACATACACTTGAATATTATGTGATATGTTTTAATGATAGAATTTAAAAAAATTTTTGTTTTTTTTTTCTAACAAGAATTTAAACATAAAATTATATTATTATGTGTTAATAGAAAAGTTCTGTTTTATCTATATGTATAATAAAATAGTAACTCATTTCCGTCTGTCTGTCTGTCTGTCTGCCTTTAGTTTGCGTTCGCATCACGTAAAAACTACTGGATATATTTTAACAAAGTTGTGTGAGGAGGTACCTTAGTATTCTAATCTCAATGTAGTATACGTCTTTCCGCAAAAATGTCTTATTTCCAGGAGAAAGTGGGAAAAAAACAGTGAAAAACGCAATTTCCGGTTTAAAGGTACTGAAATTTTCGGTTTAAAATTGGGATATTTTCACACGGTTATATTTTCAACAAGGTTATTTTTTCAACACAGCTATTTATTTTTGAAAGTGGGATATTTTAAAAACTATTTGGCAACAGATGGCGCCCGTTGAATAAAATTTGTATTTAATTTGTATTTTGTATTTTAACCTCTTACAGAGGTTAACAATAATTTTTAGTATTATAAAATTTTTTTATAAATTTTAGAATGTTATCCTGGGATGGGTACCTTTATATCTTCTATATATAAATAGGCAAGTGAAAAGAGTTAAGAACCATTTTAACTGCCTTAAACTCAACGTATTCGGTTGATTTTTTTTTGTTTGATAGATCGTCAATAGGAGCAGTGCATAATGCATTTTTTCTTCTACATTTTTGAGTCTAAGATAGTTAAAAACAAATAATAATAATAAAGTCATGATCTTTCTTTCTCTCTAAATTTGCTAAAAAATTACAACAAAAACTTAAAATTAATAATTTATTAATATATGTACTTTTGTAAACCAAACCACAAATCAAAACCGAAAGAAAATATGTACGAGTCTGTATTAATAACTAAATTTGAATAATATGAGTATGAAAAATATGCAACATTAATATGCACTTATGTAAAATATATACCTAAAACGATAACAAAAATAAATTTGGTCGAATTTCAACCACAGAACTAACTCTTGTAATATATAAATCAACGACTACAAATATACCGCTATTGACAAGCTACTTAGGCAATACCAACAAACCTTTCTTACAAAAATGGGCTAAAATCCGTACCAAAAACCTGTATCAGTAAACGGCAAGTTATCAAAACGTCGCACAGTGAACGGTCCCCATAGTAAAACTGGAAAAAATCGAAGGAGTTATGGTAGCTTAATGAAATTTTAGGCACATATCTGTCTTGGCCTAATATTTTCAAAAATGAATTAACATTTTTAGAAATCCTTTTATTTTTCCGGTGCGGGGACAATTAAATACCCAAAATTCCCCTATTTCAGTAATTATTATTTTTTTTGAATTTGAATCTATCATTTCACATACAAAATGATAAAGCGTGATAGTTTTTTTTTATAAAATCTCTAATTTAGGGTTGCCGTATACCTTTTTTGAACATAACATTATTTTAAACTTTTTAGTATTTTTATTTTTTAAAGTTTTGAAAATACTCACAACCATTGGTATTCAAATAACATAATAAGAATAGGGTTGCCAAATTGACAACACTAAATATTTTAAAATTAAATTATTATTTAAGATAAAAAACTAATTTATATAAAGTTTAATAATAAAGTTACAAACAAATTCAAATAACATAACATTTGCAAACAATTTCTTAATCACTAAAATAAGTTTCTGAGTTTGAATCAGTGTTAATAGATTCATCTACTATTATGTAATTACTAATTTCTTGATTATTGTTGAAAGAGCTTCTTGTATTTATTGCATTTCTATTAGATGAAGTTATTGAATCAGAAGAAATTAGGGTTTTATTCATTAAATCTTGATTACAATTTTCTCTGCTATTTTTTCGACTGTGCTCAAATCTGTCCCTTCTTAATTGTTTTGTGAAGGCATTCTAAAGCATTCGCACGTGCACTCACCCTGTATTAGTTCGCCCTGGTTTAAAGCATAGCCTACTATTATCATACATTTAGAAATATTAAAAATATCAACTAATAATTTTAATAAAAATATCAAATATGGATGATTTTTAAAATCATTATATTTCAAAAGTTGGCATAGAAAACACCTAAATGTTTGTATACATATTTTAGTATATACAACAGAAAATAAAATTATTGATTCATAAAAGTAGTTTTTTGATGTGGCTATTTTTTCGGGTCCATCTAAGCTGACTGTTTTTTTTTTAAGTACATATTTTGGCTAAAAACTTCACAATTTTTTTGCAGTGTTGTTATAAATATTTGAATTTTAGAATTTTTTTATTGTTTCCGCTACATTTCTGAATAAAAAAAATAAATTTGCATGCCTTTTTATTGAAAAATGAATTTTTGAGATTTATTTTTCCAAACCCATTTTTTGTTACTTAAAAATTATGAAACAATTATCAAAATAATTCGATTTTAAAGCCGTGTAACTTTTTATAGGTGTAACACACATGAAAAACTAAACCATCTCTGGAGTCTTAGCTTTCATCCCATATGTATTTTATTGATAAATTCGAAAGTTTTTTTTTTTTGATTTTTTTCCACTAGACAGTTTACTGTGCGTTGACAGAATCAAGCACCAGCAGAATATGTTTCGAGTATTAGGGCCGACTTCAAATGGAGAGAAATGCATATGCGGCCGCCACTACAGTATAGGCCGATAAAAAAGTTTGTTGGGCTTCCTGATTCTATGTCAACTAATTTAAAAGCGACTAAACTATCAGCCGTTAAGAAGTCTGCAGTCTGCGCGAGCCCCTTTACTACACATTCGCGAAAATGTGGAAATCTACAATACACGAACAAATAAGTAAATACCATCTTAAACATAATTTTATAGGTCGATTATGATTATGGCAACCGAAATTTAGCTGCGTTGTCAAAAGACAAAGCAACTGAGATACTAATGGTTATTATGCAAGGCAAATTTTTTCAGTTGCCATAAAGTTATCGATAATACTGTTTTGACAGTCTAACAACTGGAAATAAATATAAACAATCAAATTGTTTTTAATAAATAACAAAGAAAATACAAAAAAATATAAAAAATTACAATACTCCTCATCCACCAAAAGATGCTAATGTAAATTACAAACCCTTCGTGTGCATGAAGCCTTTGTTATATCAAGTTTCATACCAGCAGCTATTTTTCGACAAAAGTTGAAAATCTGGCTCCAGGTGCTGATGAAAGATGTTTCTATAAAATTATGGAATATTATTCGTATCATCGTTATTCCTTTATTGCATTGCAGATGCTATGTGTGGAATTACGTGAGCAATGCAAAAAAGGGGCCATGATACTTACGTTGTCTGTATGATATTAAGAAAAATAAACTTACTTTTCAGTTTTAGAGCAGTTTTAACTTTATAATCTGTGAAAAAAATCAACAACAACCACAAATTTGTGGTTGCCATTTTTGCAACTAAAATTAACAAGTTTTAGTTGCCAGTTGCCATACGTAATGAAATTTTGATAACTGACAATGCAACTGAGTTTCCATGAGCCATTCATAATCGAGCAATTAAACCCTCTGAGACTAATGAAATACTCCAACAGACGGATACTCTATCTCATAATAAAAACGAAAGAATTAAATTTTATACTCATTTCACAGCAATATGATAGGTTGCAAGCAATAGTCCGGCATAACACCTTTTCAGAAGACATAACCATGATGAAAGAATTAACGATATATCGTCGATATATATCGATACTGGAATTACAACTTTCTGCGGTAATTCACCAGGCGAACGCTTACTTTTATATATGAGAGTACATTACATGCCACCATAATTACAAAATTTCGCATGGATTTAACTATAGGCGTTTAGGTCGTAGAGTATATGATTACTCCATAAAACAGTAACACACTACTATTTCATGATTTGGAGCTTGATGACACAAGACTTTTGTTGTTATTTTACCGAAATCCAAAAGGCAAGATTACTTTGTTTGCATGTAAATCGCAATTATTTTTATTAATCGCCAAAATTACGAAATTTAGGATACGACGAACCGACATGTTCGGTCGGGTTTTGAACTACACGCTTTATTGGACCATACTTTTACGGAAAATATGATAAAACTGTTTTTTTCTAAATTCAAAGATATTAATATGGACGACATGTAGTTACAACAAAATAATGCCTCATGCCATAGATTATGCAGACTGTATGGCAATTATTGAAAGAGACATTTCGTGGTCATGATCTTCCTTGTTTACTACGCAGCTGGTGTGATTTAATATCATAAAATTTATTTTTAAAGGCTTATTTAATGTCAAAGGCGTGTATGCCAACAAGGCCTCAACTACTTGTGTAATGAAGAAGGACTCTCATTGCTGAGCTAAAGTAATTTCGCCATATTTATGCAAAACGGCTAGCCTCCATTTGCTAACCAAGATGTGTAAAAAAGCTAATGACAAAAAACTACGTTCCCTTTTTAATTAAAATCGTGCTTAAATTTAGGGTGTCCCATACAAAAGCTATGTTTTTCTTTATCCGCAGCTGTCACATAATTGATCAACATTGTATGCAATTGTAAATGGTAACATGTTTTTTTTTTCCTTCAACAACTTAAACCATTTATTTCGTTTACAATTAAAATAAAAATGAGCAATAAATTATAGTTACTGCCAAAAAAAATTAAAAATAGTAAAACACAAACACTCAACACACAAAAACTCGTACATACATATTTTAAAATAGAACATAAAATTTTATACAATTTTAACACAAGTGTTTTCTATAGTTGCTTTCATACTGCATCAGGCTACTCCGCAAAGACTCCATGCCGCACAGGACAAAGCACAGAAAAAAGGAGAAATAAAAACATGGAGTGATATGAAAATTAAAGTTAATGTATAAAAAAAAAAAAATGTTTCATAATACATGACGAGGGCAATAGGTTCATTTTCAATCCAGGAAAAAATGGATTATTTAGTTACTCTTTATTTTATAAAATATTCCTCGTTTTTATAATTCCTATAAACGCAATTATTTAAATGAAACAATGGAATTTTGCTTGACTTAATAATGTAAAATACTCGTTAAAAAAAGTAAATTTAAGCAAATGGAATTAAGAAAATGGATTTTAACTTGTTTTTTGTTTTCAGCCATAAAAACAATAGCGATGACTAACCGTTTTCAATTCAACCAAGGAATTACTTGTGATGTGAAGTGGAAATTCAAGCAATTGAAAGTTAAGGGGATTTTTTTTTTTTTTTTGTTAATCGCACTGTTTATTAATTTTTAAAAAACTTAAGAAAATTATACACAAATCTACAATTTCATACAAATATTCAAACGAAGTAGAATTGAAGTAATACATGAAATTTCCGATTTTACCCGGGCATAATAGGATTTTCGAGAGAAAGGATGAGGAGATTCAAATTTTTGGTATTTGAAATTTTATATATTTTTGTTTTGTTATTTGGATAGAACATTTTAAACTCCAATTGCTTTTTAATATAACAACTTTGACAAACTTCAGTTATGATGGATTAAATATATTATTTTAATTTTTAATTTACGAATTTAATTAACATAAGTGGGGACTACCTAAATGTACATTTGGTAAGTTGTCAGAGTGTTCTTGTGTGCGTCCTGACAATATTTTGTTCGATTTTGCTTTGAAATTAATCCACACCTTAATTTTAAGACTCTTATAGTGCTTCACGTATACGCATTTACTTTATATAATAGGTATGCATCCCTGGATAAAATTCTAAATTTCTATAAATTGTTGTGAAACTCTGTAAAAGGTGTTTAAAATATTTTAATAACAATGTAATTCCACAAAGTAAAAATACAAATTAAATAAAAATTTTACTCAATTTGCTATTTGGCAGCAAGTATTTCAAATTGTCATTATTTTAAAATAGCGCCATCCGTTGCGCACCCGCTTTCCAGTCATGTTTTGTCATTATTTCAAAACTGCGCCATGTGTTACCCAACCGTGTTTAAATTATCCCGCCTTAAAAAATAAATGGCGCCTGAAAGTATACAGTACCACTAAATCGGTAAAAAATCGCCATACTTTTACTATTTTTTCTTTACTTTCTCTTGGAAGTAAGATATTTTATTTTTACCAAAAAATTTCGATAAAATATTAAAAAAAAAAAATTGAATAAAATTTTCGATTAAATTTTTGCAAAAGTATTCGAAAAAGTTTTTAAACAATTTTCGATCAAATTTTTACAAAATATTTTCGATAAAATTTTAATAAAATTTTTACAAAATATTTTCGATAAAATTTTGATAAAATTTTTACAAAATATTTTCGATAAAATTTTGATAAAATTTTTACAAAATATTTTCGATAAAATTTTTATAAAATTTTTCGATATAATATTAGCAAAATATTTTCGATAAAAATTTTGCAAAAATTTTCAATAAAATTTTTACAAAAAAATTTCATTAAAATTCTCACAAAAAAAATTCATTAAAATTTTTACAAAAAAATTTCATTAAAATTTTTACAAAAAAAAATTTCTTAAAATTTTTACAAAAAAATTTCATTAAAATTTTACAAAAACACTTTCGATAACAATAAAATTTTATAACAAAAATTTTGATAAAATTTAACCAAAAAATTTTGATAAAATTTTACCAAAAAATTTTCGATAAAATTTTACTAAAAAAATTTGGATAAAATTTTATCCAAAAATTTTCAATAAAATTTTAGCAAAAAAATTTTCAATAAAATTTTAGAAAAAAAATTTTCAATAAAATTTTAGCAAAAAATTTTCGAAAAAATTTTTATGAAAAATTTCAATAAAATTTTTACAAAAAAAAATTTTCAATAAAATTTTTAAAAAAAAATTTCATTAAAATTCTCACAAAAAAATTTCATTAAAATTTTTACGAATAAATTTCTAAAAAAGTTTTATAAAAAACTTTCGATAACATTTTTACAAAAAAAATATTGACTATATCTTTATCTATATATATAAAAAAAAGTTTTGTTTCTGCAAAGTTTATATGAAAGGTGACGTCAATACCAAGGTTCTTATGTGCAAACGGTCTCTGTATGTGTATTGGTTCATGAGTTATAGCCGGAATAGTTGGCGTGGTACCGCCCATACAAAGTAAACAATTATTATCGTGTTCCTGGCGAACTGCAATAGATAGCGCCTTGAAAATTTGTAAGAGTAGCCTTTGTTCTAAGGCGCATAGTCTGCCAAAATACAGAATGAATTGGGACAGTAGGCGTGGTACCTCCCATACAAAGTAAAAAATTATTATCCTGTATCTGGAGAACTGCAATAGGTAGCGTTTTGGAATTTTGCATCAGTAACCCCCATATTAAGACACATGGTGTAGAGGAACACAGACTGAATTTGAATGGAGGGCGTGGTACCTCCTATACAAAGTGAAAAAAAGCAAAATACAGACTAGATAAGAATACTGGGAGTGGCACATCCCATTAAAAGCAAAAAATTGTTATCGTGTTAATACGTATAGTCTAGCAAAAAACAGGTTGGATGGGAAAATTTTTGACTTGCGAATAGCATGCATTTTCGCCTTAAAATTTGGTCATACCCAAGTGTTTATTGTGTTTTTTATGGATGGGTGTAGCGAAGGGCACCGGGGATAGCTAGTATTATTATATTTGTAATAATTAGATTGAAAATCGTAAAAGTAAAAACCGAATGTATATTATTGTAAAATTGGGAATCTTAACTGCCTAACACTTTTAGTAAGTTCTGAAAGAGTTATTATTTTACTCTAACCTCTTACTTTCAAGTAAGGCGCTGGTTAAAATGTATACCAAGGTATTTGACTTCTAAAAGTTGTTATATTACTAGGTTATTTATGTGAGTAGAGATTTCTGCACATTTACCTTCATTCGCCATTTTTGATTTTAATAAAATTTGCTTTAAACAATTAAATTCTAGAAATATTTTCACCTAAAATAAAAGTTAGAAATTTTAACTTCTTGTTATAATGCCTTGATACCGGTTGCAGACAACTCATATTTTTCCTGTTATATTTTAAGATTTAAATTTTTATTAACTTTCCTTGCCACAATACCCTATTGCCCTCTTTAGCTTTAATCTTTATACATATAAAATCTTGATTATTTTATCAAAAATTGTATTAATAATTTTTGCTAGTTTCCCTATTGTGAAATTTATTTTTAGCTAAGATTTTTGTAAATTTCATTAAAATAAAATTGCAAAAAAAAGAAAAACAATAGAATTATTCAGTTTATGCTGCTGCTGTTGCTGCTGTATAGAAAGAACACCACACCACTGTACAAAGGCAAAAATAACTATTTTCTGTTGTTGGTGGTTTTTTGGTCTTCAGCAAATTTTTACCGCATTCGAGAAAATAATAAAACACCAACCAAATCTAATAACACTGAGAAGAAAAAAGCCATCATCTACGATTTATGGCCACCGACAACTTACAGGCTTTAGTTCTTTGGCCTTTCGGTTTGTTTTTCATTGTTATTGTTGTTATGCCTGTCATTGTTTCTTATAGTTGTGTTGGTTCATATGAAAGTGGCAGAATAGTTGTTAACGTGGCAAATGGTGTTGGTTGGTCGGTTGGTTGTTTAGTTAATAGTTCGGTTGCTTATTTGGCTCTTAGTTTCATTTGGTACGAGTTGGAATATTATTCACTACAACGGCTTGTGATAGCTGCAACTTGGAAGTTAGATTTTTTTTAAAGCGAGGGAGGTATGGATATTAGCGAAATGACTCTGATACTTGATTTTGTTTTCAATTAAAATGAGGGTGGGTGGGATTTATGGAAATTTTGTAATTTTATTATCTGAGAAGAAGCAAAAGGGAAAAGAGGTAGTAAATTTCAAGAAAGATGGATACCATTTTATAATCTGTTAATAATGAATAATATATGGTTCCAATAGGATCGAACCCAATACTCTATACAACTGATATTGCCATCAACTATTCTTAGCATTCTCCAGTCTCCATAAAAATAAACCATTAACTAAAGATATTTACATATAAATATATAAAAAATTTTTTCAATATATAAAATTTGTATACAAAATATGTTAAGTAAACCTTTTTTAAACCGAAAATATATTTATTGATTAAAGACGCAGTCCGCTAAATTTGAATTGGCATGATTTCCGGGAACAAAAAACGTTGTCACTTAGTTACACCTTGTTAAATACACCTTGTTAAGGTATTAGCTCAGAAATATGTATGAAGATTTTATAAAGTTTTAAAAACTAATACGGCCTTCTTCTTTATCCCACATCATGTGTAATTTGCAGTCTTTAGGGTCGGTCATGTAATACTTAAAGTAGCAATGATTGGCAAACCAACAACAAAGTTATCCGGCTTAGAATGCCTTAAACAAAGCAACTTTTACGCTTTCTTACTTAAGTCCTTTTTAAACTTGTCTTTAACATTAAGGTAAACGAAATCCCGCAATTCCCAAAATAAATGTCAAAAATTCCAAAATTGGAATTTTTTGTCTTTTGCCTATAAAGTTCATATATGGACTAGGTGTCATGAAATACGTTCAGCAATATTCTTTTGCGGATCCCAGCTTTGAGATTTTAGAACATATAGGCTAAATTCAAAATTTCGATGTAAAATAAATCAAATTCAAGGACCTTCATCGTCTACAAAGTTGAAAAATTTTACACGAAATTTAGTTTAAATGGGCGTACATAGCCTACACAAGGATATACAATTTTTATATATTCCTTAACAAAAATTTTTTTATGAGGGATGATCCATTTCGAGGTTCCCTAATTTAAAAAAAAAAAAACACAGAAAATTCAAATTTAATGGAGAATGTTTATTATCATTTGAAAGAACATTCTTTGGCATTTATTTTTTTAAGAATATGTCTATCAAATGTTGGCCGTTGCTACGTCGCAGCTGGTCCATCCGTTGAGTCCAAATAATCGATGACTTGTTCTAACATTTCGACTGGTAACTGGCGAATGACACGTGTGATGTTTTTCTTTAAGACCTGAATCGAAGCGGGTTTGTCCGCATAAACTTTAGACTTGAAATGTCTCTACACGAAAGAGTCTAACGGTGTGATCGACCGGCCCAAGACGTGAAATTATGTACTCACCGAAATGTTCTCTCAATAAATCCATTGATTGATGCGATGTGTGGGTAGTGGCGCCATCTTGCTGAAACCAAATGTTGCCGAGATCACGAGCTTCAATTTCAGGCATCAAATAGTCGGTTATCATGGCGCGATGACGGTCTCCATTGACGGTTACCTTTGCACCGGCATAATTTTTAAAGAAATATGGACCGATGATTCCACCGGCCCACAAATCACACGAAACCGTTGTTTTTTCTGGATGAAGTGGCAGCTCTTGAATCTCTTCAGGTTGTTCCTCGTCTCAAATTCAGCAATTTTATTTGTTTACATACCCATTGAGCCAGAAATGGGCCTCATCGCTAAACAAAATATGCCTCGAAAACGTCGGATCTTCTTGGAACTTTTCAAGAGCCCATAGAGCGGATCGATTCAGGCTTAAGTCTTTCCATTATGAAATGCCAAACAATACCAAACAAAAATAACATGACAGCATGACACGACGACACACATGATCTGTCAAAGGCTATTGAAAAAAAGTATCTCTACTTGCATCACCCTTTATTAAAACAATAAGTTTGACGGCCATTTTTAGGCTAAAATATACAAAAATTAAATAATTTTGAATTTTTTTAATTGGAAATCATCGAATTTTTAACTCAAAAAAGATACAATCTTGAAATTATTCCGCAATATTTTAAGATTTTAAAAAATTTTCTAAAAATTATTAAAAATGATTTGAAAAAACTGCACCAGGGTAACGAAAAATCAAAAATTTCAATTTTAAAATGCTCATTTAAAAACATAATTTAGAGCTTAAACCATAATTTTGTAGATATTAACTAGACCTTTAAGACCACGTCTAATTTTTTTTAAATCAAACAAAATTGAAGAAATGCCAAGATCTAAGAGAATTTGCAGGGTCAATGTAGCCAACTTCTAGAGCACATAGCGCAAGTGGATGGTGCCCAACGTCAAAACTTAAGCTGAGATACTCCTTTTCTATGCTTACGAATCAATCGGCGTAGCCCTTTACAAATGGCTGAATTAATTCTAAAATATATTATGAGTCTGGCCCACTGTGCATTGGATTTTTATGCCACCTGTAATAACAGATCAAGTAACATTTTCGAACAAACGTCTGTGAGTAAATAAACAGCATTAAAATCGACTCTATTCACACGATCCCATTCAGAGATTGTTGCGAAATCGTGATTGATCATTTACATATATTTTGCCTCTTGACCTCCACCTCCAACTGGTTCGATTTATTACTGTATGAATAGGAGTAGCAAATGCTCTGCGAAATAGTAGATAGAGTTGAAAACTTAACGGAGAAGGTTATCTAGATAAATAGGAATAGGGTAGGGTTAGGGCATTGCTTTCATTACAAAAAGTGTTTCCTTTCTGCAATTAAACTGTTTGACATTCTTGAACTTCTTTCGTTGACTCCCCTAATAAAATTCTAGGTTGGGATCCGTAAAAGTAACAGAAGATCGTCGAGTGGTTAGTTTCTTTGAGTAGAAATCTCCTCTCTGTAATTGAAAGAGTTTAAAGTTGTAAATCTTAAGCCTCTTTCACGATACTCCTCCTTTCTATGCTATAATGCTTCCTGTGTATTGCAACATCTTCCCACATTCTTGGACAGATTTATCCCTTACGCTAACTCTACTCCCTTTTGTAAATTTTGTTTAGTTCTCTTAGGGCGCACAGGAAAAAAGTATTCCTATGCAAAGCTCGACGTTACCCAAGTAAGACGGTACTTAAAAATTTAATTTTCATTTTACTTACCGTGAAATTTATACACATCCCTCGTCTCCTACAAAAAATACTTGGATGTTGATGTAACGTTTTTGTATGTATATGAATTTCTGGGTATTTCTTATTGTTGTTTTTCGGTTGTAAGTGAGTTTATATATATGTACGAGTATGAAAGTGCCATTGGTGCACTTCAAGTTGTTTATTATTGTGCTAATCTCCGCCATGTGGCAATTCTTGTGGCCACTTTGGTGGTAATATTTTATTGTTTATTGCGGTTAGACGATAGTAAGTATTGCGGCAATATACTCTCTATATACTGCTGTATAGCTGTATGTCGGCTAAATTGTAAAATGTATAAAACTACTTCTTTAACAACTATTGTACTCTATAGAATAAGAATAAATGAGATTTTCTAAATAAGCTCTGACTTTGTTAAGATTTTATAAAAATGCAATAATTTTTTATTTTTTATTTTATAAATTTTCCTGCTGTTGTTCTACATATACCCGTATATAGGTCCCTATTTTGCAATTTTGTAGATTTTCCATTTTTATCTTTGGTTTAGGGCCAACGCGAAAATTGTGTCAACTCTTTGATGAAGATTTCTTTGCTGCAGTTATGTTTATTTTTGTTCCTTCATAAAGTTTCATCACTTTCAGTTTATTACATTAGATTAAGGTTTGTTGAATTTTTAGTTTATTTTAAGTTTTCTCTTAAAAGTGAATATAAAATTTAGATCGTAACAAGTGTAATAAAATAATTCTCAAAATTATTGTAAAGCTCTGTAAAAGGTGCTTAAAATATTTTAATGAAAATGTTAGACCACAAAGTAAAAATACAAATCAAATACAAATTTTATTTGAATGAAGATTTGGCATTAAGTAATTAATATTTTGTAATTATTTTAAAACAGCGCCATAAGTTGCAAAACTGTGTTTAAAATATCGCGCTTTCATTTCATGTTTTGTTGTTATTTTAAAACAGTGCCATCTGTTGCCCAACTGTGTTTAAAACATATCGCTTTTAAAAATAAAAGATGCCTTAAAATATGCAGTACCTTTAATTAGGTAAAATTACGTACGTACTTTCACTGCTTTTTCTCGACTATCTCTTGGAAATGAGCAATTTTGCGGTCAAAAAGTATCATATATTGGAATCAGGATGCGAAGGTACCTCCTTACAAAATTTTGTTAAAATCTGACTAAAAATCAGACTGATAGAAATGAGTTACTATTATATTATAGATGTATAGATTTCTGCCTAGAACACAGTACAGCCGTCGGCTACCCGGAGTAAGATCAAGCGTTCACAATTTTCAAAAACGGACTTTAATCTAATAAAACTGTATAAATAAGTATGTTGAAAAATCTTTACAAATGCAGAGAGAAAAACACTTTTTGAGTAGACATTTTATTATCTATATATAAATAAAACTGGAGTGGCCTACACTATTTTTATGGATATATTACATAAAGAATAAAAGTTCAAAGTATATTCAAATCGAAAAAAAATTATTTTCGATTTGGGGTGTTAGGTAAACTAACCGTTGCCCCTTCCTGATTATGGCCAAAATTTATACAGCTCTACATCTCCATAAACAAAAGGCACATTCTGAATTTAATTTTGATATGTCATACGGTATAACCTGTAGAGCGTTCACAAAATTTGGAGGTAAATAAACTACCCCTTGCCCCCTTCCGATTATGCCAAAAAATTATACAGCTCTTCATCTCCACATACCAAAGGCACATACTAAATTTCATTTTGATATGTTAAACGGTATGACATGTACTGAGCTTTAGTTGCATACACTAGTGGACCGATCTTTCTAAAATTTTCACATTTGGTAACCAGATATGCGTTGCATAAAAAAGGGTACCTATTTTTTCACTTATATTCAGTGAGACTTTTTACGTGGGCGTGGCACTTTCTATATAACATAAATATTTATCATCGTGTTAGGTGGTAACCGTAATAAACTGAACCTTGAAATTTTGTTTAAATAACTCCCTTATTAATATGCATAAGATAGCGAAAAACTGGCTGGATGGGAATAGTGGGCGTGGTACCTCCGATATAAAGTGAAAAATTATTACCTTGAAGCTAGAGAACTACAATAATAGACTCTTGAAATTTATCATCAATAAGACCCATATTAACATTAATAGTTTAGCGTAGCACAGACTGGATTGAAAAGGTAGGCGTGGCACCTCCCATACAAAGTAAAAAATGCTTATCGTATACGTTAAGAACTACAATAGGTGGAGTCTTAAAACTTTGCACAAGTAGACCTCATACTAATGTGCAAGGTCTAGCAAAAAACATATTGGATTGAAACAGTGGGCGTCGTACCTCCCATATAAAGTTCAAAATTATTTTCGTGTACCTAGAGATCTACAATAGGTAGAGTCTTAAAGCTTTGCACAGTTAACCCTCATGCTAATGTGCATAGTCTTGAAAAATATAGACTGGATTGAGTCAGTGGGCGTGGTACCTCTAATGAAAAGTGAAAAATTATTGTCGTGTACCTTGAGAGCTACAATAGGTAGAGTTTTGTAAATTTGCAGTATGTAACTCTGATACTAATGTGCAAGGTGTAGCAGAAAATAGTGAGTGACGCACCTGGCATACAAACTGAATAATTGTTGTCGTGAAACTAGGGAACTAAAGTAGATAGAGTGTTGAAATTTTTTACTCTGTGTGTTTTCGAGTAAAAGCTGGTGACTAGAAGGAGGGCACTGGTCACCCCCATAAAAAGTAATTATCCTATATTTTATCCAAACTTATCCAAACTGACTCACTTTAAATTTGACACAGGCGTGCGTGTTTGATTTAAAAATTTGCCATATTTTTATTTCCAAGTTTATTGAACTTTTTATTTTTTTTTGGACTTGTGCAGCAAAGCGTACCGAGGATAATTAATTTTTTAATAAAGTATCTTCTTTTTAAAAAATTTTAAAGTACATCTGTAATATTCGAAAGGAAAGTTCTACTTTACAACGGAAGATGAAAAAATGGATCTGCTCATTCACCTAAAATTTTTTTCTGCCGAGATATTTTTTTAAATTCACAAACAGTTACATATATTGGCTGAAAGCACAGCGCAGTGACAATAAGAATATATCCCTATTTTCAACAATATGATAAAAACAAATAATATAAAACCATTAAATTACACTCTCAGGTTTAATATGAATATTTCATAAAAAAAGATGACCTTAATACTTTTAACAACAGCAACAAAAAAACCAGGCCAATACCAACTCCATAACATCCTTTAAATAATAAAAGAACAAGCAACAGTAACACAATAAAAATAAAAAGTAAACAATACTAAACAAAAGGTTGGCTAAATCCTACTTTTATTTATAAAAGCTGAAAAATAAACTAAATATGCATTAGAAATGCAGCAAGAAACACTTTCTAACACATTTTAATAGTATATATGTATGCATACATATGTGTGTGTATTTATGCACTTTACTTATGTGCACTTTTAGATACATAAAGTCATAAAAAGTATTAACCATAAAAAGTGTACTAAAACACGTTAGCAAGGGTGATTATTTGCAAACATGGAATAAAAAAGAAAGGAAAAACTAAACACAAAAACCCATATTAAACAACAAATGTATCTAAACAATACTAACCTAAAAACATATAAAACTTCACTCATAAACATATACAAAACCATACGCATACTTCAGCACACAAATCCTATTGCATAAATGAAAATAATAAAAAATACAAATCCAAAGTCAACAATACAGGATGGAAAAACAAGTAGATACCTATGGGATATATTGCGCTGTATACAGTAGTGGCTAATATTTTACTGTTAAAAAATCGAATATTTACAAAAAAACTGAATTTTTCACTCAATATTTAAAAATCCCTAACAAACCTAGAATTTATAAAAATAATTTATTTCACGGTATTATATTTATTTGTACAAATAAAATTGTTATTTTTACAACAAGATCACTATAAGAGACGTTGTCTTCTATAGATCTCTTGAAGGAAACCAAAACTCGACAGGGTGATTAATTTCGAGTTACTTTTTTCAATAGCCTGTTTTTGACAGATCACGTGTGAGTCGTGTCATGCTGTCATGTTATTTTTGTTTAGTATTGTTTGGCATTTTATAATGGAAAGACTTACGCCTGAGTCGCTTCGCTCTATGGGCTTTTGAAAAGTTCCAAGAAGATCCCACGTTTTCAAGGCAAATTAAGTTTAGCGATGAGGCCCATTTCTGGCTCAATGGGTATGTAAACAAACAAAATTGCCGCATTTGGGACGAAGAGCAACCTGAAGAGATTCAAAAGCAGCCACTTCTTCCAGAAAAAACAACGGTTTTGTGTGGTTTATGGGCCGGTGGAATCATCGATACATATTTCTTTAAAAATGATGCCGGTGCGAACGTAACCGTCAATGGAGATCGTTATCGCGCCGTGATAACCGACTATTTGATGCCTGAAATTGAAGCTCGTGATCTCCGCGACATTTAGTTTCAGCAAGACGGCGCCAATTCTCACACATTGTATTAATCAATGGATTTAGTGAGAGAACATTTCGGCGATTACACAAAATTTCACGTTTTGGGCTGGTCGATTGGCCAGCAATTTTCTGTGGGGATATGTAAAGTCTAAAGTTTATCCGGACAAATCCGCTTCGATTCCTGTCTTGAAGAAAAACATCACGCGTGTTATTCGCCAGTTACCAGTCGAAATGCTCGAACGAGTCATCGAAAATTGAACTCAACGGATGGACCATCTACGACGTAGCAACGTCCCAAATTTGATAGACATAATCTTCAAAAAATAAATGCCAAAGAATGTTCTTTCAAATTATGATAAACATTCTCCACAAAATTTGAATTTTCTGTGTTTTTTCTTTAAAAAAGTAGGGCACCTCGAAATGGATCACCCCTTATATATAATGATATATTTATATATAAAAGTAATATTTATCACAGCACCCACACGGTATTACAACACTCTGATTTATTTATTTATTGTAAAAAGCTTTGTAACCATTTCTGCATTCTCTTTGGTTGTTTAATATTGACCCAACATATCGTACAGTGGATCATTTCACGAGATGTCATTTAAAATTCCATAACTTTTATTTGGATTGGAATTTTTATCTTGTACCTCGCGCTTAGATATTGGAGTGTAGTGTAGGGAAGGGTTCGGACTACAATATGGCGGAAAATTTTTTTACACGGTTCGACGGCAAGGATGTTATGTTATTAAGTAGGAAATTATAGGTCAATAAGGACCTTAAAAAAAGTTAAAAAAAAATTGTAAAAACACAGACTTTTTTCCGTGGCACTAATAGCCCATCTATACATATAATAAAATAGTAACTTTTTTCCTATCTGTCTGTCTGACTGTGATCGCGTAAAAACTACTGGACGGATTTTAATAAAATGTTGTATCTTAGTTTCTTGTTTATAATATAGGATAAATTTTTTTTCGCAAAAATAACTTATTTCCAACGGAAGTGCATACTATAAGGCACCTATTATTTTTGAAAGCTTGATATTTTAAAAGCCTTTCACAGAGCTTTACAAAAATTTTCAGAATTTTAGAATTTTATATAAATTTTAGAATTTTATCCAGGCATGGGTACTTTTATATAAAGAAAATACATATACGTGAAACACTATAAAAGAAAGAGTCTTCAAATTTGGTGTGGATTACAAAGCAACAGGCCTGGACACAGCTAGTAAGTTATAAAATTTTAAAACATTTACTTTCCGTTAAAGAGAATATAATGTGGTTCTTCTGACCATACCAGAGCCATGGAAACCTCTCTTACGAACTGCTGAGTCAAAACATAATCCACTGTAGAAACAGTTGTAAAATTATATTGATATTTTCGAATGCAAAAAGAGATAAAAAAGAAATACATGAAATCATAAAATAAATAACAAAATGCCTGGTTTTGCTTTTCAACACTATTGTGTTAAAGGATTAAAAATACGAAGGTTGTTTTAAAATTGTTACTTTAAAATATTAAGTTCAAAGCTAAAAAGCCTTTCGCTTAATATTTTTCTTGTTTTTTTAAATACTTAAAAAATATTTCTTTATGCCTTTCGGGTACTTCAAGTAAATCCAGGCCTGCATTCATTGCTGTTAAAGATTTTTTAAATGGCAACCCTTTAAATACAGTCCAAAATCAACATTCACATGTCCCTGTTGGTACTTTATTCAAGTAACAATACATACAAATATAATTTCCACTACATTGTTATGGTTTTTATAGTTAAGTTCCCAACCGTTGTATTTATATTCCTTAAATCCGTTGGCTTTAGATGTACTATTTTTATGTTTTTTTTTTTTTGCTTTTTACTTTTTGCTCACAAGTGCATTTGAATTCGCTGTTTTACTACAAGTATTAACTTAGTAGTGTTTTGCAACATTGGTTTAGTAAAAATCACAGTTGGGATTGAGAAGATTTAAAGTTTTCTACAGAATATATAATATAATGTTATAACAAAAACCTATTATTTTTTCATGTTATTGAGAAATCAGATTTTAAAAATGTTAAAATTTTTCTCGATTTCTATGCAAAATGGCATAATATTTATAAACTTTTAACAACTTGAAAAGTAAAAAAAAATATATGCTGCACTAAAAAAATTTATTGATCTAAAATTTTCACAAAATTAAAAATTTTGAAAATTAAATTAAATTAAAATAAAAAATTAAATTAAAATAATTAAAAAAATATTTAAAGCCATTTCACCGAAAATTATCTGTAAAAAATTTTATCGAAAATTCTCTGCAAAAAGTTTTATCGAAAATTTTCTGTAAAAAAATTTATGGAAAATTTTCTGTAAAAAATTTTATCGAAATTTTTCTGTAAATAATTTTATCGAAATTTTTTTGTAAAAAATTTTATCGAAATTTTTCTGTAAATAATTTTATCGAAATTTTTTTGTAAAAAATTTTATCGAAATTTTTCTGTAAATAATTTTAACGAAAATTTTCTGTAAAATTTTTTTGTACTTTCTAAAATTTTATCGAAAATTTTCTGTAAAATTCAATGGAAAATTATTTGTAAAAATTTTATAAGTTTGTTTAAATAGAAAATTAATAACAATTGAAACTACCGGGTAGATCGATACGAAGAGTACTGATGACGGACGTAGCTGTCTAGAAAATGCATTCTGCTTTGCTGGTATCTAATTTTTCTTTATCTCTTTATAACTAAGAACTTAAGCCTAAATAATTAATTGATTAATTTTATAGAATATTTTTTGTAAAATTTAATCGAAAATTTTTTGTTAAAATTTTATCAAAAATTTTACCGAAAATTTTTTGTAAAAATTTAACCGAAAATTTTTTGTAAAATTTTTATCGAAAATTTTCTGTAAAATTTTTATCGAAAATTTTCTGTAAAATTTTTATCGAAAATTTTCTGTAAAATTTTTATCGAAAATTTTCTGTAAAATTTTTATCGAAAATTTTCTGTAAAATTTTTATCGAAAATTTTCTGTAAAATTTTTATCGAAAATTTTCTGTAAAATTTTTATCGAAAATTTTCTGTAAAATTTTTATCGAAAATTTTCTGTAAAATTTTTATCGAAAATTTTCTGTAAAATTTTTATCGAAAATTTTCTGTAAAATTTTTATCGAAAATTTTCTGTAAAATTTTTATCGAAAATTTTCTGTAAAATTTTTATCGAAAATTTTCTGTAAAATTTTTATCGAAAATTTTCTGTAAAATTTTTATCGAAAATTTTCTGTAAAATTTTTATCGAAAATTTTCTGTAAAATTTTTATCGAAAATTTTCTGTAAAATTTTTATCGAAAATTTTCTGTAAAATTTTTATCGAAAATTTTCTGTAAAATTTTTATCGAAAATTTTCTGTAAAATTTTTATCGAAAATTTTCTGTAAAATTTTTATCGAAAATTTTCTGTAAAATTTTTATCGAAAATTTTCTGTAAAATTTTTATCGAAAATTTTCTGTAAAATTTTTATCGAAAATTTTCTGTAAAATTTTTATCGAAAATTTTCTGTAAAATTTTTATCGAAAATTTTCTGTAAAATTTTTATCGAAAATTTTCTGTAAAATTTTTATCGAAAATTTTCTGTAAAATTTTTATCGAAAATTTTCTGTAAAATTTTTATCGAAAATTTTCTGTAAAATTTTTATCGAAAATTTTCTGTAAAATTTTTATCGAAAATTTTCTGTAAAATTTTTATCGAAAATTTTCTGTAAAATTTTTATCGAAAATTTTCTGTAAAATTTTTATCGAAAATTTTCTGTAAAATTTTTATCGAAAATTTTCTGTAAAATTTTTATCGAAAATTTTCTGTAAAATTTTTATCGAAAATTTTCTGTAAAATTTTTATCGAAAATTTTCTGTAAAATTTTTATCGAAAATTTTCTGTAAAATTTTTATCGAAAATTTTCTGTAAAATTTTTATCGAAAATTTTCTGTAAAATTTTTATCGAAAATTTTCTGTAAAAATTTTATCGAAAATTTGCAAAAAGTGAGGATTGGTTCAATCATTTCTTATCTCTACACTACCTTTGGTAAGAAAGTAGCGCAGTTAATTGGTAAGCCGGGCTGTTACTCCTCTTCAAACACTCTATAAAAAATTATAGAGTGCTTTACTGCTTATGCTTTTTTGGTAAAATATAAAAAAATACTTATAAATTGCCATTAAATGTAGACATCTCTTCTAGGATATCAAATTAATAATCTTCTTTGTTTTCTTTACTTTCAGGTCAGTACAATGAATACACATGAATACATATCTATCCTGTTAACACAGGTAATTGTAAAACTATTTTTTACCTAAATTTATTGAATATTTTGCAGCCTTTTCTTTTTTGTTGATTTAAAGTCATAATTATATTAATTTATGGATAGATATTAATTCTTTTTTCTGCTAATAAATAGCAACAATTTAAAATATTAACTTTCTATCTTTGGCAAAAATTTGATATATTTGATCGATTTTAGTAAATTTGTCTGTTGTATTAAAATTTAATAATATTGTTATTACTTTTGTTTCTTTAGAAAATACACCTTCCGATATTAGTAAAATTTTAGCTGCCGACAAAAAATTTAAAACTATATTGCCTACAGATTTTTAAGTGAACCGACCGATTTAAGGGTACTGCGGACTTTAAGACTCATTTTAATTTTGAAAGCGGAAATAAAATTATTTGTATTTTTACTATCTGGAATTACATTGTTATTAAAACGTTTGAAACACCCTTTACAAGGCTTTACAATAATTTTAAGAATTTTAGAATTTTATATAAATTCTAGAATGTTATCCAGGCATGGGCACCTTTATATCAAGTAAATTTGTATGGAATACTTTTAAAGCAAAATTGAACGAAATATTTTCATCAAAAACATTTTCGTTTTAAAATCGATTTATTTTCATCGATTTCCATCATGTAACTGAATAAAAACTTTTTAAAAAATCATCTTACAAATTGTCATTAAAAAATATATTATTAATCAATTTTGTATGGCCGGCTTTTATCATTGGCTACACATTTTTGAAATATACGCGACTAATTCGAGTTATTGGAGTAATTTAAAAACCTTAATCGATTAATCGATGAAAATTTAAATTGCAAAATCGATTAATTGTGTAAAATAAAAACCCAATTAAATGGATACTCTAGTATTTAGGGCGCTATATATAAGAGATAGGCAAACTATATTAATATACGAGCTGTGCCCGCCACGTCGTGGGCGTCCTGACAATATTTTGCTCGATTTTTCTTTTAAAGTATTCCACACCAATTGTGGTACTTTTGCTTATAGTGTGATTCAGTTATGTTTTATGTATTTATTTTATATAAAGGTACACATCCCTGGATAAAATTCTAAAATTTATAAAATTATTGTAAAGCTCTGTAAAAGGTGTTTAAAATATTTTTATAACAATGTAATTCCACAAAGTAAAAATACAAATTAAATACAAAATTTATTCAATTCAGTTCCTTTAAAGAAGTAAAAAAAAGTCGGCGTACTTTTACTCCTTTTTTTCAAAAATTTTTGATGAAATCCATCCAGGTACATATTTACTTTATATAAAGCTATTTATTCCCGGATAAAGTTCTAAAATTTATATAAAATAATATGAATTTTATTTGAACTATTTTTGAATTAATAAATTAATTATTTAGGCTTAAGTTCTTAATTATGAAGAGATAAAGAAAAATTAGATACCAGCAAAGCAGAATGCATTTTCTAGACAGCTACGTCCGTCATCAGTACTCTTTGTATCAATCTACCCGGTAGTTTCAATTGTTATTAATTTTCTATTTAAACAAACTTATCAAAGAAATAGAATCGGAGAAATTTTAATTTTACATTATATTTCATAGAAGATAGAGCTTTTTGAAATTGTTTTACACTTGTAAACTCTATTTATTTTTCATATTATACTACCAAGCAAACATTTTTCTTTATTTTAATTCTTTTATTTGAAAATGGTATATATCTGTCTTGCTATTAGCTATCCTTTGGTTAGCAATTAATAACAATTAGATATTTTTTATTTATATAGAATTCTAACAATTATTGTGAACCTCTGTAGAAGGTGTTTAAAATATTTAAATAACAAAGCAAAAATACTTATCAAATACATTTATATTTAAATATCCTAGTTTTAAATTGAAAATTTCAGTACCTTTAAGCCGGAAATTGCGTTTTTCACTGCGTTTTCTCCAGTTTCTCTTGGAAATTAAATGTTTTTGCAGAAAAAAAGTAACCTATGTAGGAACCAGGATGCTAAAGTGCCTCCACACAAAATTTTATTAAAATAAATCCAGTAGTTTTTATGTGATGCGAACACAAATGAAAAGCGAAAAATTCATTTCCAACTTATCGTGAAGATCATCGCTAAATGTTACAACACAGTTAAAATTTATATTCGAACTTTAATTACGAGCATAGTAATGAAGATCCTCACGCGTTGTAGTGAAACACCCAGAGTCTTTGGTGATAATCGAACCTCCAGACTGATATACTAGCACACTACCAACTAGTCTACCGGGGTAGCCGAAATCCTAAGTAGAGGCTTCAAAATATGTATATATATTTCTGGGTTGAAAATTAATATTCTAGTAATAATAAAAGAAATGCAAAAGGAAAATATTTTGATACCCCTTCTTATTATAAATGCCAAAATCACTTGTTTAGCAAATTTGTAACACCTGCTACCCCCAGAAAATAAAACAAATTTAAATTTTCTAAATCAAAAAAAAGAGGTAATTTATTTCCTTCTTCATCTTCATCTTCATCTCCATTTTCCATTCTCTATTTTAATAAGTCCAAACCGTGGCAAAGTGATACAAAATGACAGATTTAAATTATGGCCCACATTTTTTTTCTTCTTTTTCTGTATGAAACTCCTGCCACCAAACCTATTTTATACACGTTTTGAAACATTAACATTAATTTTGCATACTGGTGTTAAGCAAACATTATAAACATAATTTCGTTACACAACGTAAAGACACAATCAGTACAAGCAAATACTCAACAAAACAAAAAAAAAGCCAAACAAATTTAAATGTTTTGAATATATGTATACGAGTGTATTATGCTTTTTCTGCTTGTTTGAAATGTTGCTGAAAATTTATAATAAATTGTTACAAATTGCTTATGTACGTTAGTGATTTGTTTGATGTCTTTTTTTACAAGACGAAATAAAAAAACAAAAAATGAAAACAAATAACATAAATGCTGCTGCTACATGTTTTTTAAATAATTTTGTAACAATTTTGTTAAATGATGCCCCAAGGGAGGGAGAGCAGACAATTTAAAGCGAGGGGTGTTGGTGGGCTGAATCTTGTTCTCTTGTTACATAAAGTTTGTTTTTCTTTAACAATTTTTGAACTGTTATTAAGTTTCATGAAGTTTAAGCTTGCACATCAATTATTATTTTTTAAGTATCAGTAAAAAAGAAACACAAATTGTGCTGCGCAAATTTTTCTTACTTAAAATATCTTTAAATATAAAATAACGAGACTAAGAAAAGAAGTCTTTGCAATACTTCAAACTATTGATGATGTATTTAAAACAAAATATGATTCAGCAAAAATTAAAATTTCAAAACAAAATATCGAAATAAAATATGTGATTTCAAAACGAAATGTGCCACTAGGCTTTTTACCCCAAATGTCAAAAACGTGGTTACAAATGTCTTCACACATACGAGTACGGTCTGAGTTCAACACACTTAGGGGAGTAAAATTTTTATTCACATTTAGACACTATTACGCGATATTCCATTGTACTTTTGAAATATTTAAACAATTTTGAATTTTTGCACAAAAAATATTCAACAATTCTGTGGCAATAAGGAAAAAGTGCTTAAGTCTGATTTTTAAGTTTTGTAGGAGAGCAATTTTAAACTTTCAAATAAATTTTTCAAAAAAATAACTTATCTTTAAAGTTTACCTATGGGAGTCAAACGTATGATTTAAAAAAAATATCTTATATCTACCAAAAGTACGCAGGCGTTGCAATTAATAAGTTGTGAAAGAAGTTTTTATGATTTCGAAAAATAGCTTCTCGTTTCTTAAGATTTTTTCCAAATGCGATTCGACATTGAAAAAAGATAAGCAGAAAGTTATTTTGCTATAACTTCCTGAAAAATTTTACTAAATAATTGAAAATTTGCACATGGGTACTTTGAAGTACGCAGATTTCAAAGGTATCAGTAACTAAATTTTTGCTTAAGTGGAGTTAAGCTCTTATTCCTTATTGCCACAGAATTTATTGTATTTTAAATTTTTTAATACAAAATAAATTTAATTTTGTTGACATTTGTTTGCTGAAATTTATTTCTACGCAGTATTGTACAAGGCATATTTAACAAAGTGATAGCGTAAGGGAGAGGAAATATCAGCAAAAAATTTTTTGAATTTTTTTATATGGATTTTGACAGTAATATCTATTTTGTTCTCTCTTAAAAAATATGATTAATGTCAAACTCCATATAAAAAAAAATTAATAAAAATCTCTTTAATATTAGCTCCGCCTTGTGCTGTCACCTGGTTTAATATGCCTTGGTAATGTATTTTTTTGTCTTTTAGGGGATGACAATTTTCAAATCAATATAATAAATATTTAAAACTAGCATTCAATATAACGTTTTTCGCACATAAATAAATATACTAGAAATATACAAAATCCATATTTTTATTAAAAAGCAAAAGAATTATTTAATTTTAACATCTAAAATTGAATGTAAAAAAATATTCTGTTTTTACAAAATATTTTATACAACTATGTGCAGTTTAGGTGCTGTGGGTATTTTTTTTTTAAACCAACACTTATACAATTTTGCCTACAAATACATTCTTAGACTTAGGTTTTTTGACAAGAGACTTAGGTTTTTGACGTTTCAGTTGAATATCTATGTATTATTTATGGTTTTTACGAAATTCTTGGTTTGGGGACTACTGTTGTTATTTTTTTTTATTAAAAAAAACCTTATATTATCAGTCATATCTTCCTGAAATGCTAAAAGACATATTAAGCAACATGGCACACATTCTTCCTGCATCTTCACACATGAGCAATTGTAAGCAGAACGTTCAGTTGAGGCCACTACTTAGAAAATCATTTTTAAAACTTAAACATATGTGTATATCTATGTCTATACATATAATAAAATAGTAACTCATTTCCGTCTATCTGTCTGTCTGTACGTCTGCTTTTCCTTTGAGTTCGCATCACGTAAAAATTACTGCATGGATTTTGGCAAAATTTTGTAAAGAGGTACCTTAGCATCCTAATTCCAATATAGCATACTTTTTTTGTTCCACAAAAGTATCTCATTTTCAAGAGAAAGTGGAGAAAAGGCAGGGATAGAACGCAATTTCCGGCTTAAAGGTACTGAAATTTTCGGTTCGAAACTGGCATAGTTTCAAAACTATTCGCAATATTAGGTGCCAATTAAATAAAATTTGTATTTGATTTGTCTTTTTACTTTGTGTTTGTTATTTAAATATTTTATACGCCTTTTACAGTGGTTTACAATAACTTTTAGAATTTTTTATAAATTATATGAATTTTAAAATTATTTGAATTATTTTTTTAATGAATTGATTAATTATTTAGGCTTAAGATCTTTATTGTAAAGAGATAAAGGAAAATTAGACACCAGTAAAATGTAATGCATGAAATATATACCTATAATTAAATAGTAACTCACTTCCGTCTGTCTGTCTGTCTGCTTTTCATTGACGTTCTCATCACGTAAAAACTAATGGATGATTTAAAAAAAATTTATTGAGGAGGTACCTAAGTAGGATCCCAATATAGGATACTTTTTTTTCCGCAAAACTATCTTAGAAAGTGGAGAAAAAGTACTGAAAGTACGCAGTTGAACTAACCGGATATGAACACTTTACTTTTTATAAAGTAATAAAATACCTAAACTGATACGTAGCATATCTTAAGGCGGAACTAAACTACCACATAGCACTAAATCGCCGGTATTACCACATAGCAATAAATCGCCGGCGAAGTAAAACAAGTATTTATTGGCTGTGATAGCTTCAAACTAATTCGCCTAAAGAACACCAGAAGCGCTTGCGAAGCTTTACTATCGCACTAATTATCTGTCTTATCTACTAATATCCCTTTCTATAGGAAGTAACACAGTTAATATAGGCATTAATTGCCTGAGTGTTACTGCTCTTAAAAAAAAAAAAAAAAAAAACTAAAATCGTAAGGGTCTTTGGTGTGGATTGCTTTCAAAGCAAAATCGAACAAAATATTAAAGGACGCTGACGAAGTGGCGGGCACAGCTAGTATAGTATAAAAATTTTAAATTTCTAATATGGACTATTTGAAATTTTATGTCTTTTATTAAAATCTGGTGTCTAATTTTTCTATTATTTTCCATATGTTCGGAAACCTTGAACGACAACTAAGGGAACGCCTAAGAAGGCTCAGGGGCATATCATACGTTTAGTGATCTTAATTTGGCTGAAAGTAAGGCGTGTGAAAGCTTATGGGAAAGTGAGTGACGCCTTTGCAACAATTAAAAACAAATAATATCAGCACATTTTTAAAGTGATTGTCCTTGGTATAAAAATGATTTTTTTTAATAAACATTTGTACGTTCATATGTAGAATATGAAGGCAAACATTGCCTTTTTATAAATTTTCCCACCAAGTTACATATACTCGTACTTACCACAATGGTATTTGCTATCACGCAGGTATTTAAAACAGCCCCCGAGTATATGCTGCACTAGTTATCGAATTATATTTAAACAGTAACAGGTTAAATGGGCGTATGAATATTTTAAAGTTAAATATTAATTACACGGTTGAAAAATATGAGTAAAAATTCAATTAGTCTGATGTATAGTGTACAGCCTGAAAGCAGCCCTTACTATTTGTGGAGTTAAGTTCAAATATTATACGTGGCGTATTAATAATATTAAAAAAAATAAATAAATATTAAATATGCGCTAAAAAGTGTGTGGAAATTTATAATTCATAGCACAAAAACAAGTAATAAATAAAATTATATTAAATATGTAATATTAAAACTAAATTATATCCACTCGCAAAAATATCAATAGCAAATATCAATGTTATTTTATTTTATTTTATTTTATTTTATTTTATTTTGTAGTTCATTGCTTCTTATTGGTAGTACAGTGGTAGTATCAAATAAATTTTATATTTATAAAATAGCTAGCTCGTTGCGCTTCGCTATACCCATTTACAAAAAATGCAATAAACACTTGGACAAAAAGTATGGCCAACTTTTATCTCGAAAACGCACGCTATTGTCACGATAACTGTTTCAGTTTATATGCAACTGAAACAGTTATGCGACGCCCACCGGTATCCTTCAATCGCTTCTTTGCTAGACTATGCGTACTAACACGTTAGTAGTATTTTATTTTATATAGGAGGTACCACTCCCACTATTCAAATCACCTCTCTAGTTTGCTAGATTATGTACATTATTATTAGGGTTAGTTGTTCAAGTTTTCAAGGCTCCATCAATTGCATTTTTCTTGCTACACGATAATAATTTTTCACTTTGTATAGGAGGTACCACTCCTCCATTTCAATCCAGTCTGTAATACTCTAAACAATGCATCTTAAGGAAAATATTTGAGGAAAATGAAAGCCTGTAATGATTAGTTGTTATTGTTTTTTAAAAAAATTTTCAAATAGCGATTAGATTAGGGTCGCCTTTTATCCAAAATTATTTATACAATTATTATATGGGTGTTGCTAATGCAAAATTCCAAATCGCTATATATATAGCTACAGGATAATATTTTTTTACTTTGTGTGGGGGTATCAGGCTTACTGTCCTAACTCAGCCTTTTTTTAGAGTATACGCAGGGGTATGGTGGTTATTTTTACCCACTTGCAAGACCATACCTTTTATAGTTCTCTATGTATACGATAATCATTTTTCACTTTGTAAGGAAGCTACCACGCCCATTGTCTGAATTCATTCTGTATAGCACACTATGCTCATTAGCACAGGGGTTACTCATGTTACAAAGTTTGAAGGCTTAGTCTATTGTATATCGCCAGAAACTATGGGGTTACCGTAGCAGACTACTAACTTCATGGATCCCTTATCGATCCCCTTCCTTTCTCAATGATTTCTGGTATCCGACTAGAAATTTACGAATACCTTACTTTCATTGAGTCTTTTGCTTTCACTTGCCTTTTACTATTGACTGTAGTGATTTCCGACTGGCGACTGATACATGTTGACATTCTTCCTCATCACAGAGTCTATGGTAATTGCTAATATTTGCTTAAGGCTAGGCCTCCATATCATCTCCATATAATATGTGTCTGCCCGTGGTGCAAAGCCTTGAACAGTCTGCAACTATCGTCTTACCGCGAATTTTAACTTGGCTATATAATACTTGAGAGTATGTGACCTATACTAACGCAGTAAAACATTTGTGGGCACCTAGATTATATCCAAGCTTCTTCTTGGTCTTCCTGCCAATTTGTGGTGAAAATTTTGAGAGTCTTTGGTGGGAATCAGCCCCAAACCCCCAGACTAATAGACTTGCGAACTATCTACTAGCCCACCGAGGCACCCTACTCATATCAGATGCGAGTTAATGTAACTCATGTAGTTTGACTGCTATGTCAGTAAGGTTGTCTGCTATCAGACAAGTACAATGTTAGAACGAAACGCAAACGTAAAAATTGTGTCTCCTGTGGTAGAAGCCACAAAGCTATGCACCTTTCCCTTGGCAAAGAGACTAAATAATATATTTGCTATGGCTGCCAACTGGAATTTAGTAATATAATACTACATATTTACTATTGATAATAACTCTCTAGATGTAGGCATCACATATTTAAATGAATAACCAATCACAAGACTCCATAACATTCCGTTGGTGTCTCAATTAAATTTACTAAAAATATTTTTTTTTTAAATTGTTAAAATACATTATTTTATTAATAGAGAGAATAAATGAACTTAAGCCTACTTAAGAAGCATTAATTTAAATAACATTTTTAATTTATATTTCTTGAAATATAATATAATACAATTTTTTATTTTTTTTTTTCAAACTAACATAACCATTTCATGTTAACAATTTAAGTCTTTTTCTTAATAATTTTCTTAAAAATAGTTTCTATTATTTTCTGTAATTAATTAGGTCATGTATTCCTAATAATTATGAGCTTAATATTGAAAGAAATTACTTGCAAATAGGGCAGATAAACAAAAATTTATGTATTTAATTCAATAGACAACATATTCTACGTTGTAGTAAATTAACTCGTAAATAATTATAACACACACACACACACATACAGGAAAATATTCAATATTCTGGCAAATATTATTTGCTTTTAAAGATATTTATATGTATGTATGCATGTATACTAAACCTATAGAAAACACATGTACATATCAAATAGCGTTCGTTGCATTTGCATTTTCAAAACATATTTAGTCTCTAATGCAGCAACAAATTTTAAGCTGAAAACAATTCACCACTGCACAATCGAGTAGAACAAAGTGAATAGTCGTACTCTTATAGTATATGATATGTTACTGATAGTACAAAAGCACTCAACATAACACTATTTATTTATATCTACATCCTTAAACAAATACCACTAGTAGCCATTTACACACATCCACACTATTTCCCATTACACTTGTATATGTGTTGTTGTTTTCATTGTACTTTCTTTATTAATATTAGGGAGACACGTTTTTTTTAAGTAAACGACATTAAGCCGTAATTAGCAATTTATTTGTATGAAAATAAAAAATGTTAATAAATTAAATAAAATTTAAATATTATAAAATAAAAAGTAAATAACAATTTAAAATAAAATAAAAAAGAATAAAAAAATAATCAAATTAAAATCAAATGAAGCAAAATATAAATAAAAATATTTATTAACACACAAATAAATAATCGAACTTAATTGAAATAATCCTTTCTTAGAGAGAATAAAAACAAACTTAGGCTTGTCTATAAATTTCATTGTATGTAATAAATAAATAGTTCAACTAATAATAATTTCAAATATTCATATAAATATATTAAGATAAAAAAAAATATTTATTAAGGCGTTACCCAATGGAGTAGATATTGTGAATAAATAAAATAAAGTCTTAGTTAACAATTCATGTGTAGGAAAATAAAATAAGCAAAATAAAAATAATATAAAATAAACTAAAATAAAGTGAAATGAAATGAAAATAAATTAAAAAAATATATACATATAATAATTTAAAATAAAATTAATTATAATAAATTAATATTCAATTAAATAAAAAAAAAACAAATAAAATTAAAGTATTTATTATAATACAAATGCAAGCTTAAGGCTATTAAGTAGGTATAATCAAGAAACTTAAGCCTTATTTAGCAATTTATTTGCATAAAAATTAATTAATTTTAAATAAAGCAAATAAATTGAAATATAAAAAAATAGAAAAGTTAATAAAATAAAATAATTTTAAATAAAAAAGAATAAAATAAATTAAAATGAAATGAAATGAAATAAAATAAAATAAATAATAATATTTATTAACACACAAGTGAATAAACGAACTTAAGTAAGCCTAACTTAACAATTTATTTGTATAAAAATTAAATAATTTAAAACAAAAAAAAAAAAAACATGTAAAGATAAAATAAAAATATTTATTTAGTTACAAGTGATTTTTTAAGTAAGGTTTAACTCTACGGTTAAACCTTACTTGCATGAAAATAAAATAAATAAATAAAATATATATATATAATAAAATGAAATGAAATGTAAATAAATAAAATAAAAATATAATATAAAATAATTTAAAATAAAATACTATCAAATAAAACAAATTAAATTAAAAAAATAAACATGTAAATTAATTTTAAGTCAGGCTTAATTAAATTAATTTTTTAAGTCAGGCTTAAAAATTAATTTGCATGTGAATAAAATAGTTCGACTAATAGTTAATATAAAATATTCTTAATATTAAAAAAATATATTTAGATAAAAATTAAAATAAATAAAATATATCATATTAAATTTTAACGAAATAAAGGATATTTTTAGCTTATCATAAATTTAGAAGATGGTTTTTGTATCTCCTAAAAATTTATTTTCCGTTATTTATCTATTTTTTTGGAATAGCGGGCTTAAAAAATTTATTGCAACAGAGAAAAACTTCTCATTATATTCCAAAAAATTTTTGCAAACTAAAATTTTAGGAATGTGAAGCATCCGACTTTTTTATATTCCACGTTCAATTAAATAAACCACGGGTTTTTAAATGAATTAAAGCTAAACTTATTTTAAAAAGCGTGATATTTTTTATTTTCGAAATTAGGCATAGAATTGAACAAACTGCTAAGCATACAATAAAAGATATTAAAGAAAATCGTTAGAGAGTTAACATACGGGAGGAAATGGTACTAATACGGTTAAATTTACATAGTACAAGCTATTGCTTCGAAAGCAGTCAATCGATGTTATCACCCTACTCTTTACATTTCCTAGAGTATCCCATTAATAAGTGCACTGCAATACTCTCTATTAATTTTATAGCACAAGATGTACAATATGTTATAAAGAAAAAAAAAAAAAACAAATGTATTTATGTAAATATATAACTGTTAAAGCATGTGCAGATATATAAGAATTTGTTAAACTTATACAGATTTTAAACCCTCTTCCTCTCTGTCTACTTTCCCACTTTTTGATGCATTTTCCATTCAACTCTAATCTGTGGAGTTGAAAATATACAAATATAATACAGAATGTGCAAGTTTTGGTATAAGTTTTGTATTTGCATTTAAATAACATTTTATTATTAAATATTTTGTGTAAGATTTCTCATATTTTAAATGAGGGACTTAGAGCAAAAGTTGTATAAGTGCATCTTTTGTTAACATTGAGTTAACATGTTTAGAGAAAGTAGATGAAATTCAGACACTTTCAGGGCTCAGGACATAATATTTCCACTGCGTGTACATATGATAATTTAATAGATAACCATGATATTTTAATAGATAACTAAACTATATCTTAACGAAAGGAAAACAAAAACCATGGCATGTATTTCGTACGCCGCTTAACCTACTAAAGTCACATAGAAGCAAAAATGAAAAAAAATTTAAATAAAACTAAAATCTGTCCAAATATTATTGGCAGAAATTATACTCTTATAGCTTATACTTTATAATTTGATCTTTGGACTAATTTAGCACTTTTTAACCGACTTCAAAAAAAAAGAAGGTTATCAATTCGTCTGAATGTTGCTTTTTTTTTATGTTTGTGCCCGCAGAACTCAGTCATTTCTGAACCGATTTTAAAAATTTTTTCTTTATTAGAAAGGAAATGCTTACAGATTGGTCCCATTTTAAAAGAAGTTCAGAATTTTGAAAATTAAAGGGTGTCCCCATACAATATACATGTTTTTTAGGTGTATTATGAGCCGTAAAGGGCACCCTTTTAAAATTTTAAAAAAACTGCTTATTACTATAGCTGCCAGTGACAGAAATTATAAAAAAAATAAACTTAAAAATTAAAGGGTGTCCCCATATGTGACGTCAATTTAAATATATAAACCATTTGAACCATTATAGACAATCACTTCAAAATTGGACAGAATGTCCAATATTTATAATCATAAATTAAATATTTATAATTAGAAGTTAAAGGGTGTCCCAATAGTTGATGTAATTTGATGTATATTGCAAAACTTTTGAACCGTAATAGAGAGACGGTTAAAATTTACAAAGAACCTGTATATATAAGTCCTTAATAACATCAAGTATATAATTTAAATTTGGAAACTAAAAGGTGTCCCCATAATTGATATAATTTTACTGTTTTTTTCGGTTTTTTTTTTGCAAGGATTATTCTTCTTCGTTTAGGGGATAAAATATCGTTAAATTTGTTTTTAAAAAATAGTTTTATACCCCTCTCATCAATATGTGTAACTTTTGAGTTACGACTGTTAATGTTTTAGTGTGCGATATTATAAAATTAAGAATTTCTATACACTTTATAGTTGTTTTAATTATTACTATGATCACGATAAACAAGTTTTTGTTTCTATCTCTATACCAAAAAATGCAACATGGTTGCTTAGAACTATATAATTTGTTACTCGCAACAGAAGTTTTATTAGTTCTCTACCATATACACCTAATTCTGTTTTTACACGGTAGATTGGTTCCAGAAAAATCCGTGTAAAAAAGATTAATCATATACAAAAATAGGTGATTGGTTCCTTATCTCCAAAACCTATTAAAATTGGTGGAAAACGAGAATTTTTTTAAGAACAGGACATTATGTTTATTTTAGTAAATCATATAGGTAATGTGTATTTAAACTGTTTATTGTATCTTTAGTGTATGAAGAAGACTTAGTAGATAGTTTCGTTTCAGAAATCAACGATTGCCTAATTGAATTTTAATTTCTTTATAGTTCTTACTGTAGCTACGTTTAAACCGAACATTTTGCTAAGAAATGTTGAGCCTTCTCCATATCGAAGGCGATCTAAATTATCAATTTTGTTTTGTAAAGAAATGGCTTTACGTTGTAGTTTTTGTCGTCTCCTTGTAGAGATGCATTGATAGTTTACAAAATATTAACACATTTCAATTTCTCTAACAAGTAAAAATGCTTGTTTGCACAAAAAGGGAATTCCACTAAATTTTTGATATAAAAACACATCGCAAAACTTAAATTTTACATATAAAATCTAAGCTCAAAAAATTTTGAATCGTGCTAAATGGAATAAAATGGTTTAAAAATATTATTTTATTATTTTCAAACCGTGTTAAATCAAAGCCGTTTAAAAAAGACCGTGTAAAAACTGAATTGGGTGTATATTATATGTAAATTATGATAAGTTGTAAGACTGACAAACAAACAAATAATTATTGCTCTTTTGAAAATTTGTGTTTCGACGATTGATTCTGGTAGGGGAGATAAAAAACATATATGTGTGTCAGCGTTTTGGAAGATCTCATCGGAATTTTATTTTAGAGTTGGTTAAAGTTTCTCAGGTCTGGCCTGCTCTTGCAGCATATCGGTATATAAACTATGTTTTCTTTACATCTAAGATGCAGGATATGTTCAGCAACTATGTAGAGGAGGTACTCTTAGTATCATGATTCTAATATAGGATACTTTTTTCCGCAAAAATATCTTATTTCAGGATACTTTTTTCCGCAAAAATATCTTATTTCCAAGAGAAAGTAGAGAAAAGGCAGTGAAAGTACGCCGATTTTTTTTTACCAATTTAAAGGTACTGCATACTTTAAGGCATCTTTTGTTTTTGAAATCGTGATATTTGAAAAACTGTTACGCAACAGATGGCGCTGTTTTAAAATACTGACAAAATCTGAATTGAAAGTGGGGTATTTTAAGTAATGACAAAATATGAAATACTTACTGCCAAATAGCCAATTGAATAAAATTTGTATTTGATTTGTATTTTTACTTTATGAAATTACATTGTTATTAAAATACTTTAAAAACCTTTTACCGAGCTTTACAATCATTTTTAAAATTTTTTATAAATTTTAGAATTTTATACAGGGATGGGTAGCTTTATATAAAGTAAATACGTAAGAGTCTTAAAATTTGGTGTCGATTAGTTTCAAAGCAAAATCGAACAACATATTGTTAGGACGCAAACAGTATGTGCGAGCTCAGCTAGTTTTAAGCCGATTTCAAAAAAAGAAGGAGGTTAGCAATTCGTCTGTGTGTTGCTTTTTTTTTTTGTATGTTTGTGCGTTCATTTCTGAACCGATTTTCAAAATTTTTGCACTATTAGAAAGGTTATGGCTACAGATTGGTCCCATTTGAAAAGAAGTGCAAAAGTTTAAAAGTTTTTACGTGTATTATGAACTTTATAGGTCACCAATTTAAAATTAAAAAAAAGTGCGTATCATGTAGCTCCCAATAACAGAAAGTAATTAAAAAATAAAATTAAAAATTAAAGGGTGACCCCATAGGTGACTTAATTTCACCTTTATTCTCCTATCTTTTGAACCGTTATAGACCAACTCTTGAAAATTGCACAGAATGTTCGTTACTATGTCTCTTATAATAAGTATAAATATTTAAAATTAGAAATTAAAGGGTGTCCCATTAGTTGGTTTATTTTGTTATATATATGGCCAAACTTTTGTACCATTATAGACAGACAGTTGAAATTTACAAAAAACTTGTATTGCTAAGTCCGCTAAAATAACAAGTGTAAAATATGAATTTGGAAATTAAAGGGTGTCCCAATAGTTAATGTAAAAGTAATATATATGGCCAAACTCTTCAACTGTTATAGATAGACAGTTGAAATTTACAAAGAACCTATAATGCTTAGTCCGCTATTAAAACAAGTATAAAAGTTGGATCTATAAATTAAAGGGTGTCCCCATTATTGATGTAGTTTGACCATTATGTCCTCATCTTTGGAAACGTTATAGACTAACACTTGAAAAATAGACAGAATGTTCACTACTATGTCTGGTATAACAACAAATATAAATATTTAAAATTGGAAATTAAAGGGTGACCCAATAATTGTTGTAATTTGTATGGACACAAAGTTAAAATTTAAAAAGAATCTGTATGACAAAGTCCTCCTTAAAAAGTATTTATATTAAAATTTTAATTTAAAGGGTGTCCCAATAGGTGACGTCATTTGATATATATGACCATATCTTTTAAACAGTTATTGATAAACACTTAACAATTAGACAGAATGTCCATTACTATATCTGTTATAATAATTATAAATATTTAAAGTTATAAATTACAGGGTGTCGCAATAGTTTATTTAATTTGATGTATATGACAAAACCTTTAAACCGTTACAGACAGACGGTTGAAATTTACAATGAACCTGTATTGCTACGACCACTATATCTAGTATTAAATTTGAATTCGGAAATTACAGGGTGTCGCAATAGTTACCGTCTTAAAGAAATATGATTTTAAGTTTGTCTGTTTTGAAGTCGGTTTTTTTTTGCAAGAATTATTATATAAAGCTATTAAAACGTTTAATTTGTAGAACATTTTAACCCCGCCCTTTCATTATTTAGAGGTTTTTTTTACGATTTGTTAGAATAAATCCACAAAATGTCGTTATGCGGGGTAGTTGTAGGGTTATAATGTTGTACAAAAATATTTGCCATAACATTTTCTACAAAGTTGTAAGAACACGCCAAAGCACAGTGGCCAATTTGGCTTCGCTAGCGGTATTAAATTCAAATTTTCAAATATGAAAAACCGTTAATTTTTTTTTAACCTTCGATAACAAATACATTCACTATATTTGTATCGATTTTTAAAAGCTCAGCTTACAGGTGATGAATAGCTGTGAGCTGTCAAAGTCAGCATATGTTTCTGCAAGTGTTGTGCAAAATATTTCCGCCTTTTTGATCATCGTTTTGCTATTCGTGTTAAACTTGCAAATTTTATTATTTTCATTAAAAGTTTTTTATATACTAACGCCAAGGTATGTATTATATAAAAAAACTCTGGTTGTGATCTGTGTATACTTATGTTATTTATAAAACGTGTTTAAGTGTATTAGCGACTCGCCCATTGTAACGTACGCCTACCTGTCTTTCGTGGAGTAGAACTTACAAAATTCACCTGCATTCAGTGTAATTGTAAATTTTCCTATATGTGTAAACCATTGTGTGTCCAAAATGTCTAAAATTTACTGCGAGTACCTGCGAGCCTTCAATTTATTGTACTTTTTAGGCAAAATGTCAGTGACAAAACGCACGCACTCTTTTTTTAATATGGCATGAAGAAGCGATCCCCACCAAGAAGTTTCTCGCCGTGGAAAATTATGTTCTTGGTATCGTTTCGAGCAAAATTACCTATACTCAGAAGGACCAGTACGAAATTGAAAGGAAACTGCGAAATTTTGTTAGTAGGCTTATCCAAAAGTGGAAGGCCTGTGGCAGAAGTAAGGTGTTTTTCGAAAAAAATAACTAAGAATGGCTAGATACACCATTGGTACTATTGGGAAAAAAAGCAAATGAAAATATTGGACGACCGGAAAAAGAGCTTTCCGAGTGCTGCAAAAAAGCGCAAGTCAAAAAGATGTCAGGGCTTACAAAGGAAGCGCCATGTGAAGGATTGTTAGTAGCTGCAAGCTGCAGTTTATATAAAGCTGGAAAGCGCAGTGCTTCCAAAGTTGTAGAAATGGTAAAAGGCGATGAGGATTTTAGCGGAAAGATAATACAAAATATATAAAAAAAACAAAGCCCCTTCCATCAAAATTTTCGGACGATAAAGCGCTTGCGCTATTTGTAGATCTTGGGCATACCAGATACACTTGGAACTTGAACAAGAAATCAGCAAGAAACCAAAACGCCGATATATATCCATGCTACGAAAAATTACGCTTCGCCAAAAAAAAGTGCTATCCTAGTGACATTACAGTCACTGATTATTATGCAAGTGCAGAACGGACTGACAGTTTTATGGAAAAACAATCGACCTTCTTCTACACGATACTGTCGACCAATCAAAATACTTTGCGAGAAGGAAACGGCGGACCTGAATCGCAGGGAAATTGAAAATATTAAGAGCCAAATATTAAATATTGTACCAACATATGTAAACACATTGATTATTGATCACCAATTTCACATGACCATGCTTGATGGTAAAACTTTCAGCGTCATTTCAGAATCTTCTTCGCAAATATGCGGAATCTGCATATATATAATCCGCAACACCGAAAAATATGAATGACTTAAATTTGGTGAAGAGCTCTCCAATTAAAGTGAACCTCTTTCAGTATGGGCTATCCAGTCTCCACGCCTGGATAAGGTTTTTTGAATGTATTTTGCACATATCCTATTTAACACCAATAAAAAAGTGGCAAACTCGTGGTGCTAACAAGGATATTGTTGGACAAAATAAAACAAATATACAGCAGAAGCTACGAGAAGAAATGCATTTGTTGGTCGACATACCAATGGTCTACTCTATCACAATCATTCGTCGGAACGCCTATAATATTTTCCTGTTGGACTGTGTTACTAGAATTTTATTTTACGAGTTTATGGTTCAATAATAAATAAAAATTTACGAATTGAGTCATTTCTCATATCGAACGCCTCAAAACTAATAAATAATTGTGTGTGCCTTTATAATAATTAATAAAATAAAATTTATTTATATAATATTATGGTTATAACAGAACATAACATTATTATTATTATATTAATAATAATATGGTTGGACTACTATCATAATATTTTGCTACTAGATAATGGTTACCTCAGCCATGTTTCTTCTTGAACCTAAGCCTTTTAGGTAGTAGGAGTATAGAAAAATTCTACAAAAGCCAAATCAGGGCATTCGATATCGTTCGAAATTTCCATTTAAATTCTGTTGAAATTTCGATCGATATCGAATGCCGTGATTTGGCCCCAGAAAACTAAACTAAACACAAATCTTTAAAATTTTGGAAGCACTATTTTCAATTTAAATATAAAATAATTCACGCACCCCAGTATATTTTATTTAGTAATCGATCCATTTTTACCAAGTTTTTATAACATTTTCTTTAGTATTCAAAATATCACGCCTTTACTTTTACCAGCATAAGTTCAACTATGTATTTTCTATCAAATATAAATTTTGTAAGAGGGAAAACTGCTATTAATTTGTTATTTATTCTGAATGTTTAAGATTGTAATTAATGTTTTATATCTTTTGATACATTTAACTTTACATTAATCATTCATGCATACTGCCTTGTCATTAAAAACGTAAAAAGTTATTCTCAACGTTTTCCTTTTCGTCTTATACAGCTTCCAATCAGTCATCACGTAACAACGATGTCTTCAATAACATTTTATTATCCCCTTTAAATCTATGCCTTCATGACTACGAAGGAGCAACCTTCTGCGTTTCTTTTATTTCTTGTGTTTTTTTTATTAAAACAATTTTTTGCATTTCATTTTTCAATTTGACTGCTATTCTTTTAAATGTATAAGGCATTATTTACGTGTGTGAGTGTGTGTTTTTTTATGTATATAAATTTTACGACTGCAATTAATTTTTTGTGTTGTTTCAGTAAGTAAATAAATTAAAGGTTTTAAGAATAACAATTTCAGAAAAGGGGGCGAAAAATGTTCAAAAATATATTGAAACCCAGCAAACAAAATTGGTAGCTATTCTAGAATCATAGTATTCCCATTGCATACCAAGTATGCAAGTGTGTGTTCAGAGTTTTATAATTCCTAATTCTTCTTAAGAAATATCTAAAAATTTCTAAAATATGTCAGCATTTATGTTACATATACAATGATTTGTGTCTAATTAAACAGTGGAACAGGAATACAAATTCAAGGACTCGACAGTATACACGCAAAGAAAAACCATGATTATGGTATGGTCTCACGAACAATATTGGGTTTTCTGTAACAATTCATGGTTGCGATGAAAAAATTTTTTGTTGTTTGTATCATTAATTTGGTCCCGATAAGCAAATTTTTGTTAAAATTTTATTATTAAATGATTACTAGGTACAAAAAATTCAAAATGGTTAGTTTTAACTATTTAATTTTTGCTCGATGTCATGAAAATCAACACGGATATCATTACCGATAATGAAATGTTCGCAGGTACTTACAAAACGAAATTGCTCTATGATTTAATTCACGAGGCGGCATTAAAATTTAAGATTTCAATACCTCAGCTGAAGAAGCTGACGAGGGTACAGAATCAAGCTTTGACACTGGCGATGATGTTGTTCTCAATGCTTTGTTTTCGGAGACAATACAGGCTTCACTTTGTACTTGAAAGATGTGTTGGCTGAATTGGAAAAAAGATCTCCCGATCAAATTGATGTCTCGAAGAACAACATGAACAAAGTAATGAAAGAATTATTGAGCCGTGTTAAAGATTTTTAATTCCTTACTGCTAAAACCATGAACTGCGATGGTATGGGTCATGTGCGAATGCTGTAAAATTGATGGCCAAAGTGTTTCCGCCATATGTTCTTGAAACACAATTTGGAAGAAAAAAATGCTAATTCAACGTTATCTAATCATTTTTTGCTAGTTTATATATGTATTAATAAAATCATCTGCATTGTATATAATATAATTAATATAAAAATAAGAAATAATATATGACTTATCATAGTTTATAACCATATTATAATTATTTAATTTAACCATTTAATATTTATATTAATAATAATATGGTTAAACTACAACCATATAATTTAAACATAATATGTTGCTATTAGATTACACAGTGCAACACGGAAAAAAATAACCATATACGGACACCACTACGTGATAAAAGATAAAAAAAGACCCCTGTCTCCCAGTCTTGCCCAAAGTCCTCCAGGTTTTTTTTTATGGGCCCTCAAAGATGTGGGGCCTCGATGTCATTTTAGCAAAAAAAATATATCATTTACTTAAGCTCATATTTTGCAAACCGTTTGGAATTTTGATATACCCTTTGAGGAAAAGTTGTAGCTATTGTCATAAACAACAACATGTGAACATATAAAATCAAAGAAACTTCATCTTCAAGGTCAAAATCGCAAAAAACTTTAAAAAATTCAATTTTTTTTACCTTTTTTCCTCTGTTTAGGTCCATAGGTAGCAAACCGTTCAAAATTCAAGGAAACAATCAACTACAGAAATGAACCTAAGATCTCAATAAAAAACTTTTTAGAATATATGAACTTTCTAAGAATGATTCTTAACACCGTTTAGGTAGCGCTTAGGTAGCCGCAAAAGTGAAAAATGTTCCTTGTAGAAGTTCATATGTTCTATCGTTGGACCCTTCAAAAAAGGTGTCATCAGTTTTTGTGTAATATCTCATTAGATACATATGTATATACTTTATTTGTTGATGTTATTTTTAACTCATAATGAAAGACATAATTATTTATTAGTTTATTTTTTGAGCATTCGCTACGAGAATACAAAAAAAAAAATATTTGCACTAATTAAAGGTTTTAATTAATTTTTGATACAAATGCAATTAATTTTTTAATTGATTTAGTTTTATTTTTAAATATAGAAAGACAAAATTAAAATTTCATTCAAGTAAGTATTTGAATTAATTTGCAATTTAGTTATAATTGTATTTGGAAATAAATGAAGCCTTTAATTAAAGAAAACCATTTTTTCTATGAAACGACTCAATCCACAAATTATTATTTTCTGTTTAAAAAATAAAACCTTGAGTTAAGATTCTAAGGTCCATTATTATAACTTGCCTTTAGCTAAAGTTAGGATTTTGTTAAAGCGATAAGTAGTTTTTCGTTATAATAATGAGGATAATGCTCATTGCTATAATTTGTCCTTATAGTACATGATAGTTAAAAGTGGTTTTTAGCTTACTTTTAATAACGAAAAACTATTTATCGCTCTTAACAAAATCCTAACTTTAGCTAAAGGCAAGTTATAACAATGAGCCTAATAATTTTAGAAGCCTTAACACAGAACTTCAAAAAACCAAATATTATTTTTTTTTGTTTTCAGTCATACTGCGATTACATATGGTTAATAATCATAATTTAATTACTGAAAGTACATTATGGTTATAAATAAAATATTATTTTGAAATATTAATAAAACTTTGGTTTTGAAAGTTCTATAGTTCAAACCAATCAATGTTTAATTTTTTGGGTGTAGTAATGATAGAAAAGTAACAAAATCTTATTTATCGTGCCCATAGTAATGACTAAAACAATTATAAGTTGTTTATAGCTACCATATATATTGTTGCAAAGCACACAAGATGATTCTTGCGACCATACCACAACCATGTTTTTCTTCCTTCTGCGGGTAGAATAGAAATCTTTTAAAGTGCGAAAAAAATCCATTCAGTTCTTTGTATCTTTACTGCCCTATGACAACCACATGTTAAATTCATTGATGTTTCATCAGAAATATGTAGAAGTAGCTATTTCAGCTTAAGTTTCATCCATAAATTTGCTAATGACTCGTAGTCTCCCTTTTGTTGCTGGGAATCCTTGTAAATTTATGTTTAATGAAAGTAATATTTTTAGTATGCAAAATGTTGTTTAAAGAATTTTCTTATTTTGTTCCCTTCTTTTTAACTACAGAAACTCATCGAGGATAAGGTTAAGCAATCAAAATTTTATATTTTAATATTAAATATTAAATAGAGAAAAATTCTTATACACAGTAGCTTTAGAAATTTTATACTTGACTCGCCTTGACAAATCAATTTTATGTCCTGGTATACTCTCTCGTTTCGGTTAATGGGATTGTTATTTTTGACATAGGGGAAATATTGAAGCAGTCCATATTCTTAGTGGTTTTCTTTTCGACCCTCTAGTGTCCACAATTATTACAAGCAACCGTTTTGTAATTCATAGCGACCTTTATGTTATTGTTAATGTAGGGGAAATATGGAATATCGAAAAGGGACTTGCTATGGAAGTGGTCTGTTCCATAGCGGGTCCCTTTTCGATCCCCTTGCGTCGTCTATGATTACAGGCAACCGAAATGTAATTTACGGCAACCTACTTACATTGAGTCACGTGCTACAACCAGCCTTTAATCTTGACTTTAGTGATTGCAGACTGTCGACTGGTAACTGTCGGCCTTCTTTCTCTCACTTTTAGGCATGAGCTGTAGAGACTCTGACTCGACGTTGAATGAACGTTTTGAGGGGCCCGGTTCCGCAAAGGATTTACCTAAGCTCACAGGACCAGGTGCATCAAATTCATCTACCTTTACCTCCATAGCCGAAAGAGTATCTTCATAAACTTACCAGTCGACCCCTTGCGAGGTTCCTTTGTCATTCTCTTTCTATATCCTACCTTGGCCAGCGGCAACCGGAGTTCCTAAAGGGATTAACCTCTAACGAGGCTTTCTTGTCCATCCCTATCGAAATATCCCGGTTCAACGCCATAGTAGAACCCTTAGAGATTAACCTGTTCACCTCTTGCGAGGCGTTCCTGTCCATCCCTTCTGAATTCTTCCCTAGGCCATTATTGGAGAACACGATGTCCACTCACTCAGAGCTGCTTATGTAAGGGTAAGTCTACATTGAAACTGGAGGTCGACCGCTATCCAGAATTCGTATACTAAAGGCCAAGCACCCTGTTGATCACGCATACCTGGCGTGCACACAACGTGTGAGGGCACAGTTAATCTACCATATATTTCTAACTTGTATTGTCCGTTTAAGTTCTCATGAAGCTGAAAAGAACAACATTTATAAAATAGGCTTTTTCACAGGTTCCTTGAAAAAAACATTCATTTAATTACTGGCTATTTTTGCTTAAGAAATATGCGATGGAAAACTGAACGTAGGTTGAGTCAAGTAAAGTTGATATAAACTACTTTCAAAGACCCCCTAAATGGCCTAAATGGCTTCGCTATTATAATTAATTCGTTTGTTCCAGGTAATTAAGCGTCCAAAGGATTATTTCTGTACAATCCTTTTTCTAAGTCTTGATGATAATTCTTCTTTTTGTAAATTTTCTATTAATTTTAGCGGAAGTTAAAATTTAATTATTTTTTATTTAAATTTTCCTAAACAACTTCATTTCATATTTCCATAACATGTTGTATGTATGTGGACTGCTTCCTTTTTATCTGTCTATGAAGCTTTTTACGTCCCACAATAAATACTAAAAAATATTTGCATGTGCACAGAAATATACATTTAAAAATTGTGAAAAAGGAATACTTTATTTTACGGTTTACTACCTTCAACTGCAATCATATTAATAAAAAGCCACAAAAAAAGAAGAAAAATATATAAAAAAAAACAAGACAAAATCATAAACTCATATGCCTGTACACATCACACAAAAAAAGCTGCTGCAAAAAATAAAATTTACAAAAATTTTTCATAAAAGACCACAATAAATAGAATTCATTTGGTTTATAAACCGCTTATAACAAAAAGATATACAACACACGATACGGAACAGTGTTATAGGTAAAACAGGAAAATGTTGCATGGCCATAGACAACAATACTAAAAGGAAAAAAAAATTTTAAAAAATTAAAAATACTTCAGTTAACTGACTCTCAAAAATATGTAGTTGTAGTGCATCCTGGGGTATTCAAAAACGAAAAAATTCATAAGGACTGACGTACAGCACAAAAGAAAGCTTAACCGCAGATATGAAATTATATGTTCGTACGTCTGTTTGTCTATGTGTAAGTGTGTATTTTAAGAGTTATGAGCATGAATATGTCCAGAGAATTAAATCCTTAAAACATATATATATTATTTTTTTTAAATATAATCGTACAAAATGTTGGTTTAGATACAAGCCGACCCTTTTACAATTGCAATATGGCGGTCAACCGTTTAAGAGAATTATTTATGATGGTATGACCAAGACAATTAAATTCAGCAGAAAATACCGTACAGGGTTTTGTATAGAATAAGAAAAAATCTGCATTTGGTAGTGTGATAAATATTATCGCCGTAACATTAAAAAATCTTACTTGAAATTACATTATTTACATTACTTATCTTGGAAAAATTTATTTCAACCTGGACATCGTTTAATCAACTTATCCATGTTTAAGGGTCCAGAATATATATACGTAATAGGGCGGAATGACAAACTTATATACGCCTTCTCCATCTGTGATAAAAGGTATCAAAAAGCTTAAATTCTTGTTGTATCTGCACTCTACTTGCTTCTCAAGTCAATCATTTTGTAATTAAATATTTGAATTATTCATGAGAAGAGAGAGAGATTAAATGGTTTTTTATATTTAAATTCAAAATTGATAAAATCCCTCCATCATATTTTCTGTATATTAAATTCATTCATCGTAAAATTCATTCATCAATCAAACATTCACTGTTTTATGCATTTAAGCAAGACAATGCTAAAAACACTTAAGACGCTTTAAAATTGTTTTTCTCAAAAAAAAAAAAAAAAGAAAATTGACTTATCTTTGAACAGATATTGTGGTTTAAGTATTACTTAACCTTAAACTTAAATATTGCTATAGTAGTATGGGTAATATGTGTTTATGCGTGCGTATTTTTGCTTTAATTCAATATGATTTTTTTTGCAGGCAACTTTCTTATCATCAAACATATTTTTTTCTGCTATTTGGTCTTTGGAGAATTTATTTGATATCAATCATAATTTAATGATTTCCTGCATGGATAATCTTTCCGGTATTATAGGCTGTATTAAAGAAGTTCATACGAGCAAGTAAAATATACATACAAGGTACTGTTTAGAATATATGTATGTATGTATGTATGTATGTATGTATGTATGTATGTATGTATGTATGTATGTATGTATGTATGTATGTATGTATGTATGTATGTATGTATGTATGTATGTATGTATGTATGTATGTATGTATGTATTTTATTTATGGCTTGATTTTGATATATGTATAACGAGATAATATATTATATTTATATTATAATCACTTCTTATAATTGCATTTAGAAATGTAATATACTCGTATAAATACAATCACATGCATACAATGGAAAATGTTGGATATGTTAAAAAGTATTTTCTCTAAAAATCAACTTATTATTTTTGATTTTATTAAACCTAATTGTATGTTGATTGGATAACATTTTACGATTCATATACTTTTAGGTTCATACTACTATAATAAGCATTTTTAGGGCTTCATTTGAAGTATAATAAAAGTACAAAAGAGTCCTTGATTTTTAAAGGCGCAGAATTTTAAATTTGCAGCCATGTTTTCTGTGACAACCAATTTGACAGTTTATCATGAATAGACTCAGACAAGAGTTTGCAAATTAATTAAATTAATTTTAAAAATTTGTGGTCCACTTTTACAAGCTCAGTGCTCACTGATGAAGCACAAAGGATACGTCAACAATTAGAACAGCGGCATTTGGAACGATTAGTCATTGTCGAAACACCATTAAACAGAAAAAATTATTTTCACGAATTAAAGATTTTAATTAGTTTCGGACACAACTCTATATGTCTTTAAATTTTAGTTATTGTTATAGTGGATATATAAAATTTGTGTGTTTATACCGATTCATAAATTTAAAACTGTATATGTCAAATTCACTTCTTCTATGGCGCCACCCTTTAGTTTTATATTTAACCGTCTGATGAACGACAAGGTTCATATGGACATTTCGTGTTTTCGAAGCCACAGTATTTCAAGATGGCTTGGTAGAATTCTATAAGATTTCATGACATCTATATTTGTAATGTTTTAAAGATTTTAAAATAGGCTTTAGATTACAAATTTAAATATTGAAATTTTTATGGAGGATTAAAGATGTTTTCTACGCGGATAACCAACAACGTGCAAAGGTACCTGCAATGTAATGTGGACAATTTTTTTACATCTTTGAACTTAGCTTTAATATTAATACTATTAATAGGCAAGAGCTTAGCTTTTGTTTAGACTGTTCGTAATAATAAGGCATTTGTTCCATTCGAATTTTTGATAAGTCACGTAAAGTTTTAATGACTGCGATTTTATCTAGGAGATTCGCATCTTCCTAAAACGAACAAAGCTGATCTAGTGCTATCAGCTTTGCATTATACAAACGGACTAGACGTAAGTAATAGGAAAAAGAAACCTTTAGCTATGCTTGATTATAATTTGGATACATGTGGTGTTGATACCATGGACAAAATGTTGGGAACTTGCACTTGCACAAAACGATGGCCATTGGCACTGTTCTATAATATGATTGATTCGCTGCTCTATCATCATTTGTAATTTCAAATAAAAAAAAAAAAACAGGTAGTCGTGTGTATATATATACACACAGAAAAAAAGGTGGCTAAATATCTAATAAAATGAAAAAAATACATAAGATATCTCTATGGTTTTTTTCAAGAAGAAAATCTTATTATTTTAAGAAGAAAAACCCTTTTGAAAAAATCAAGAAGAAAACTTAGGATTTTTATTAGGTATTCTTCTTGTTTTTTTTTTTTTTTTTGAAAAAGATTTTTTTCTTGATTTTATTAGGCTAATTTGTTTTTTTATAAAAACAAAAAAAATTCACAAAAAATTTTTAAAATAAAAAACTTAAAAAAATTGTTTGGCATCTCCTTTGAAATTTTCTGCTAATAAATACACCTCTTTAATATTGAGACAATTATGTATTACTTTAACAAAATTACTTTTACCCTCACCCAATTTTTTTCTTATATGTATATTGATTTTCTTTTGCTAATAATTTGTAGAATATTAAATTACACAATTATTATCAATTGAATATTTAGATGAATTCAACAATTGTACGTGCAACCTCTCCATGGCAAAAACAAATAATTGAAATTTAAAAAATTTATTGTTTTATTTTAAAATTTCAAAAGTTTGCTGTTATTCAGCAGAAGTTATTTTTTCTGTCATATTGTTTTTCGTATGCAAAAAAAAAATATATAAATTTATTTATTTATTTGTTTAGCATTACTACCTAATCAACAAGTGAATAATTTGTAATTTTGAAATAAAATAATTGGAAATAAAGTTTCACTTATTGGTTATAGAAAAAAAAAAAACAATAACAATTTTGGCAACTTTCCACATGAAGAGAGTTTAGCAACAAAATTATGTTATAATATTGCAATTTATATTTTGTTATGGTAATTTTAATGATCCGAAGTGGTAAAGTATGACGATAATTATCATGAGTATGTTGAAATGATACGATGATAATAATATTTTTAACATTTCTTTTTAGGGTTCCGTAACCAAGGGGTAAAAACGTAAGCTTATTGATATTTCGTAATAATATATTCTTATTTTATTTCTTACCCAAGGGGTTGTTATAATGTAACCTTATTGATATTTCGCTACAATATGCGTCCGTTGGTCAGCGCCATCTATATTTAAAAGCGTATTAACAGACACTTAAAATTGTTATATTAGGATTATTACTATGGCTGCTATAATAAAAATAACTAAAAAGGAAAGGGTATGCCGATAGGCACGTTTTTTACGTAGGTATATGGCATTATTATTTGAACCATATTAAGCAGACACTTGAAATTTACACAGAATATTAAAAAACTACATTCGCTCTATGACAAAGTATAACAAATGCAACTAAATAGTAAGGAGTGCCAGCAGTATCTTCATTTCCACGTATATGTCTTCCTTTTAGAAGCATAATAGGGCGATGTTGAAGTTTTTACAGAAGGTGTGTTACTATGGGCGATATAACAACAAATACTAAAATCAGGCACAGAAATTTTTTTTACCAATTACCGGTTTAGAGGTACTGAAATTTAGGGTTTAAAACTGGGATATTTCCACACGGTTTATTTTTGAAAGTGGGATATATTTTAAAAAACAGATGGCGCCAATTTTTATTTGATTTGTATTTTTACTTTGTGCAAATACATTGTTATTAAAATATTTTCAACACCCCTGACAGAGGTTTACAATAAATTTTAGAATTTTATATCAATTTTTGAATTTTATCCAAGGCTGGGTACCTTTATATAAAGAAAAAGCCAACTTTTTTTTACCGATTTAAAGTTACTGCCTACTTGAAGGCATCTTTTATTTTTGAAAGCGGGATATCTTAAACACGGTTGCGCAATAGATGGCGCTGTTTTAAAATAATGACAAAATATTAATTGCTTATTGCCAAATAGCCAAGTGAATAAAAAATTGTTTTTGATTTGTATAACAATGTTATTAAAATATTTTAAAAACTTTTAACAGAGCAAAACAATAATATTTGAAATTTTAGAAACTTTTATAAATTTTACAATTTTATCCAGGGATGGGTAACTTTATATAAAGTAAATACATAAACCATAACTAAGGGACTATAAAAGTAAGAGTCCTACAATTTGTGTGGAATTCTTTCGAAGCCAAATCGAGCAAAATATTGTCACACAATGCCCACAACGTGACTGACACAGCTAATCTATACATATAATAAAATAGTAACTCATAATCGTCTGTCTGTCTGCTTTTGTTTACCTTCACATCGCGTAAAAACTACTAGATGGATTTTAACAAAATTTTGTGAGGAGATACCTAAGTATCCTGGTCCCCATTTAGAATAATTTTTTTCCGCAAAAATAATTTAAAAAATGAAGAAAAAGCAGTGAAAGTTCGCAGTTGAACTAACCGGATATGTATAATTTACTTTTTATAAAGTTAAAAAAATACATAAACTGATACGTAGCATATCTTAAGGCGGAACTAAAAACTAAAACCGAACTAAAAAAAAAATAATTATTAATTGGCTATGCCAGCTTCAAACTAATTCACCTAAAGAACACCAGAAGCGCTTGCGAAGCTTTACTAACGCAGTAACCATCTGTCTTATCTACTACTATCCCTTTCTACAGGAAGTAACACAAATAATATAGGCATTAATTGCCTGAGTGTTACTGCTCTTAAAACAAAAAAAAAAAAAAATAAAATCGTAGGGGTCTTTGGTGTGGATAAAAAAAAAATAAATCAGTGGCTTTATTTTTTTCCTTTTAATTATTGCAAATAATTTCACTAAAATTTCAATGACCACTGTATAGTTATTTTTTGGTTTCAATCTATATGCTTTTTTCTAACTTATACTTTTAATATTTTTTTTAATCATTGCATGTGTTATACAGCGTTTTCCCCAGATTACATTACTATACATTCAACTTAGGAGATTTAGAATATTAGTTGTTTCTTCCTAATTCATTAAAGACTTAATATTTATTTATAAACTAATTAATTTCACATTGCTATTCATTGCTTGTTATCCCTTATATCTACTTGACACATTTTAAATCCCAATTTTAATCACCAGCACTTTAAATAAATTAAACCGATTATTGTACCTGATTTTATATATGTATTTATCATTGATTTGACACATAATGCAATATCAAATTACAGGCAGACTAACTGACAACAATGTATTAGCTTAAATACTTAAACAGTTAACCTATATACTAGTATACCGTAAAACAATGATACTATGAGTTAATTCCTATTTTGTAAAATCATTTTATTTGTAGTAAGATTTGATTTGCCGCTTTTCGATGCACAACTATTATGCAAATCACGTCTTTATAACAAAATATCTTTTCTATTTATTACTCTTTCTTTAGCACTCCAGAGGCTCACTCTTCATTATTGCAAAATTCAATTCACACTTTTTAGTATCAATTGTCAACTGCAAACAAATTCAGGACAACAATTAAGCAACTAATTGGATCAATCGACTAATTAAAATCATTGTATGTCTCTTTGCATTTTATAAAATCTACAAAATTTTGTTCGTAAATCCCTTTCTACGTATTGGAATTTTGCAATATGCTTTTGCCTACACATACACACACACACACAAACAATTGATTGAAGTAGTAAAGAGGGCAAAGCAGAAAAAGAACAAAAATTGTAAGCTCGTTTTTATTTTGTCTTGGCAAAAAAAAAACTTATTGTCAAAGTAAATAAATAGCGTTCATCAACAGTTACAGTGTAATTGAAAGACCAGCAAAAGTTTTTATTTTATTGACAGCAGAAAGGCTCAACAAAGGACATTTTTCAAAACAAAAATCATGGTTATAAAAATGTGGGCATAACCAGAGTATACTTATGGATGACAGGAAGTAGTTTCAAAACATCGTAAGTAGTGAAATATTTTCTTTTAAAATGTATCCTTATCTGCATTGTAGTAGCAGTCGCTAAAGAATACATGGTTGTAATTAATGTAGGGGGCTATCGAAGCACACCACTGTCCTCAATGAATATAGGCAACCGATTTGTAATTTACTTTCATTGAGTCACATGCTACAACTAGTTTTTATTCTTAAATTTACTGATTGCAGACTGTCGACTGGTAACTGTTGGGCCTTATTTCTCATCGCGCAGACTCTAATTTGCCCAAGGCTTAGATCACCCATAGCACCCACATTTAACAAGGTTCCACCCATGGTCTTAAATCTTATACTAGTTAGTGCTGGACATTCACATAGAATGTGCGCCACCATCTTAGCCTATTCTAGGCACAGCTTGCAAGTATAATCTTCGACTTTCATCTTGGCTAGATAATACTTAAAGTTTCCATGAATTGTCACAAACGCAGTTATCCAGCTTAAGGTACTTCTATTATATAAGCGCCTTCCTGGCCTTCCTGCCAATAGGTTCTTTGATACCATTCGAGCCTGTCTACATGTTGTAGCCTCCCTCCACCACCACCATTTTCTAACCTTCTCTCTGCATTACACCATTGCCCACAGTGCTACCCTGTTTCTGTTCTGGTCCAAAGAAATACGCAGCAGAACTCCGTTGTATGTGGTCTCTGTTTAACAGTGGACCTTGAGTTTTAACAAGGCTCGTGTGCATGATGTGAATTCTTTAACCGATGGACTTCCTTCTTTACTAAGTTTGCAAGGAAGAATAAATTTTCTAAGCTTCGGAAAGAAGAATAAGTGTTTTTAGATTATAATGTTCAGTTTTTATAACTAAAAACCCAGCTTAGGTCAGCACATTAGCAAGAAAACCAAGAATGATAGACAAAGTATTGCGTCAACTAAATAATTTCTCCCTATTAAGGGACGAGTGGCATCAAAAATACTGTGTTTTTTTTCTAAACTAGCTGTGCCTTCCCACGTCGTGAGCGTCCCGACAATATTTTGCTCGATTTTACAGTGAAAGTATTCCACACTAATTGTAAGACTCTTACAATTCAGTAATAGTTTATATATTTACTTTATATAAAGGTACACATCTCTGGATAAGCTTCTAAAATTTACAAAAAATTCTAAAAATTATAAAGTTAAGCTCTGTGAGAGGTGTTAAAAATATTTTGATAACAATATAATTCCCCAAAGTAAAACCACAAATCAGTATTCGACAATCAGAAGTGGAGACGTTCAAATAATAACTTATCAAATTTAAAAATGGGATTGATTAACTGCCATACAATTCGATACAATCAATTTATAGTTGTTCAAAAAAAAGAGGCCATATACCTTAAATTACGTCACCAATGGGTACATCCTATCATTAAAATTGTATACTGTTGTTATAGAAGAAGTATCAATATGTATTCAGTATAATTATCAAGTATCTTTGTTTAAAATATAAGGTCATATATGGAAAATTAAGTCACCTGTGGGGCACCCTTTAATTTATATCTTAAAATTTTATACTTGTTGCTATATAGGATATAGTAGCACTCATACTATGTAATTTCCAAGTGTATGCATATACAGATATGCCTAAAAGGTTTAAAAGATAAGATACATTAAATATATATGGGACCACCCTTTAATTTAGAATATTAAATATTATTTCTGTTGTTATAGCGGACATAATAAAACACATTCTGTGAACTGTTCAAGTGTCTGTCTATAGTTGTTCAAAATAAAAGAACGTATTCGGAAAACTGTCCCCTATAGGAACACCCTTTAATTTTTTTTTTTTTTTTTTCGCAATTTTTATTTATTGTATCTTCAATATAATTGAACTATCAATAATTACTCATATCTTAAGTCTAAAAATATACTTGTTAAGTCCAACCAGTGCTGAACAAAAAAAAAAAAAAAAATGTATGTTTCACGGTTACTGTAGTTTGTGGGTTATCCCTCTGATGTACGGATGAGAGAAGCAGTGTCCCTCCTTCTTAGTCGAATGTAACCAGGTTCAGTTAGTATGTTACGGGCCAGTGGATTCGGATGAGTTTAAAGCTTCTTTAAATACCTTATGGCAAGTTTCGCTATTTCTGCTTTAACTGATGACACGTTTAGATCTTTATGGATGTTCGAATTTTTTATATACCAGGGAGCAGATGTAATAATACGTAGAATCTTATTTTGGCGTCTTTGAATTTTTTCTACGTTGGTAGCTGAGGCAGTGCCCCATAATTGAATGCCATAACACCATATTGGTTTTAGAATTAACTTGTATAATAAAAGTTTGCAGTCTAAAGCTAGAGTAGAATTTCTGCCAATTAGCCAGTTTAGTTGGACTGCTTTCAACTTCATTTGTGTTAACTTTGTTTCTATGTGCCGTTTCCATGTAAGGCGCCGGTCAAGATGTATGCCGAGATATTTGAGGTCTGAAAGCTGAGGTATCGTTTGGTTATTTATCCGAATAGGGGGGCAAGATTCTGTACGCAGTGTGAAGGTTATGTGAGTACATTTTTGTTCATTCACTTTTATTCTCCATTTCTTGAACCATTTTTCTAAATTGGATATGTGGTCTTGTAAATATCGTGGTGCTACTTCGGGTCTTTCGTGAATGCTCAAAAAAGCTGTGTCATCAGCAAATGTCGATGTGTGAACTCGGTTACTAGTTGGCATGTCTGAAGTATACAATAAGTATAAAAAGGGCCCCAATATACTACCTTGGGGAACTTCGGCTTCGATTGGCTGGGGTGAGCTCAAAAAATCTCCTTCTTTCACAATAAATTTTCGTTCGGTTAAATAACTATCTAGCAGCTTATATAGGTTTACGGGCAAATTCAGTTTTAGCTTATATATTAGGCCCTCATGCCATACCTTATCGAATGCTTGAGAAACGTCGATAAAAAGCGCAGAGCAGTATTTTCTCTCTTCAAATGTCTTCTTAACAACATTGACTAACCTGTGAATTTGTTCGATCGTACTATGTTTTTTCCTGAAGCCGAATTGATGGTTTGGAATACATCCTTTGTCGCTTAGAATAGGGTTAAGCTTAGTTATTAACATCCTCTCAAACAGCTTTGACATATTTGACAAAAGGCTTATAGGTCTGTATGATGCAATTTTTGTGTGGTCTTTTCCTGGTTTAGGAATCATGGTAACCAAGGACACCTTCCAATCTGTGGGAAAGTACTCAAAACGTAAAATGGCATTAAAAATAAAGAGAACGATTCTGCGAGCTACACGGGGCAACTCAATTAACATCTTGTTACTGGTTTTATCAACGCCAGGGGCTTTTTTGGTGTTCAAATCCGTTATTGCCTTTTCAAGATCACTAAATTCAAATCTTATCGATACTGCAGCACTAGCCTCGAGAACTGGCAACTCAACTATATCAGTCGATATATTTGGGGTAAAAACCTTTTTCAAATGTGCAGCAAATAAATTTCCTTTTTCGGTATCACTCCTTGCCCAGCCTTCTGAAGTTCGCAAGGGAGGCTTACGTAAGACTGGCATTTTAAGGTTTCTACAAGCACGCCATAACGAATAATCTGATTGAGGAGTTGCGTCTAGGTCTCCCAAATAGTTTTTCAGGGATGCTACTCTTCGAGATTCCAGCATGTCTCTTAGCCGGTTCGTGCATTCTTTAAGTCTGCTTTTGAGTTGAGGAGATCTCTGTGATTGCCATTCTCTACGAATTTTTCTTTTTTCAGCCAAGAGCCGTTCGATATCTGCAGAATAAATTTGATTGTATCTAGCTAATTGTCGGGTTATTGTTGAATGTTGGGCAGCTGATTTGAGGTTTTGGTCAAAATCAATAAGACTCCGCTCTACGTGTTCAGGTGTTCTTAGCGGGATGTTTTCCGAACAATGAGTACTAAGATACTTTCTATATTTCAACCAATTAATGCTTGTGGTAGTCATTGGTGATATGATGTTTTGTTTGTCCCATATATAGACGATAGTGGGTGAATGATCTGAGGATAATTCAAGTGACGCTTCAGCTTTAATCGTTTCTCTTGGAATACCCTTAATCACGCCAAAATCAATAACATCCGGTATTTTTTGTCGATCAGTAGGCCAATAGGTGGGTTGTCCACTCGATATCACATTCAGACGCATTTTTGAAATTGTGTCAAACAAAACTCGACCTTTTGGAGTTATTAGGCGTGATCCCCAAAACGTATGTTTAGCGTTGTAGTCGCCTGATGCTATGAAACAGGGACCTAGTAATTTGAAGAAATCGCTGTATTGACTCTCTGATATTTGAAACCTAGGAGGTGAATAAATTGAAGAAATAACTAAGTTTTGATGAAATTCTTCAATACAGATATTTGTTGCTTGTAGGTAATCTTCACAAAAATCACACAGTAAATAATGTTTGATTCGAGCCTTTATTAGTATTGCTGAACCACCACATGCTCTGCCACGGGGGTCTTTGGTGTCATATAAGATATAGCCATTTATTTTAAAAAAGCTATTTGTTGTTAAGTGAGTCTCTGCAACCAGCATGACATCAATTTGTTCCTTCTTAAGGAAGTACTCGAGTTCATTTTTGTGTTGGCGCAAGCCGTTTGCGTTCCAGAAACATATTTTTAAACAGTTCATGGTTTGTTAAGTAACGCCTGCAACATAGTAGATTGCATGCGTACCATTTCTTGCATCATGCTGCTCATGGAGCTCATAAAACTGTTTATCGAATGCACTAATGTCTCGATGCTTGCTTCGAGACGATTAAAACTACCAGATGGTGTTTGTTCTTTAGGATGCGATTGCAAATTAGGAGTAGAATTAGTTGTCGGTGTCGCTTTATGTACTGCAGTATGATTGGTTTTTACCATATCCGCGTATGAAACATGTTGGGTTGTTGGTTGGGCTAACTGAGGGTAATGAGCATTTGCTCGATATTGTTGGTGCTTAGCAGGAGTATTTAGTTTTTGAGTGGTTTTCCTTACCATGGAAAAAACTGGACAGCCTCTGTAGTTAGCAGTGTGGTTTCCACGGCAATTGCAACATTTTTTAACTTTCGAGTCATCCCTTGCTTTGTCGCATTGGGCGGAACAATGTAGCTCTCCACACACAACGCAAACCGGAGGCAATTTGCAGTAAGCCCTAGTATGACCATATTCTTGGCAATTTAGACACTGTACGGGTCCTGATCGCTTATGCGGTTCCTCTACGCTTATTTTGCGGTGCAACAGATATCTTAAATTATAGATAGGGTGCGTTTCGTTCTTTTTCAATCGCATATCTCCAGGTTCCAGTTCAACGCGAAATAGAGGTTGAGGGACACGTTCTCGATTTCTGAGGTTGTCTACACTTTTTACCTTAAATCCCGCTTTTTGGAGGCCATCTTTAATTTCGACTGGATCAACGTATGAGTCTACACCTTTTATAACTACCGGTAGACCTTTACTACTCTTCAGCTGATATGTATAAAAGTTCTTTTTGCAGCTTTACGATAACTGTTTTCATCAATAAATTGTATTTTTGTTTCATCAATGTTGCCACGCTTGATTGGAATTACATAAAATGTGTTCTCACCAATAATTGAAATTAACTTCTTTATTAAGTCACTGGAGTTTTTCTCCCTTAAATAAATTGGAGGTGGTTTGAACGACCTGGGTGCCGTTTTTTTCACTTGTTTCGCTATCTAAAATAGCAAAACGATTATGGGAATTTATTCCGTTAGAGTCCTTGTCTTTTTGTACTTTAGCCATTGGTGCAATCTGGGAAGATTTGGGGCTTCGACCTCTTTTCAGTACAGTTATGTATCTGTCCTTTCCTACTTGGGTCTTAGGTTTTTCTACACTATCCATATTAGTTTTGGTAATACTGAGTTTAGAAGGGGACTTGTTTTTATTTATTTTATTCTCATCGCATAACAACAGCGAGGAACAAGATTGTGTACGTAGAACTGGCGTAGCATTTATACACAAATTGTCACTAGTTTTTTTGTTTTTATTTATTTCAACATTGTCAACATTTTTGTTGCTTAAATTAAAGAGGCTCATTAGCCTTTATTGTTTTTGTTTTATTTTTAAAGTAGCAATTCAATATGCCGTTGTATAAAAAAAAAGACGAAAGAAAAAGAAAAAAAATATTTTACAAACAACTTTGTTGTTGTATTAAAACAGGTTTGTTTTTTTTTATTGTTTTTGTTTTACATTATTCACACAATGTATGTTTTGTTTTTTGTCAATGCGAGCTTGAAAAAAAATCGCGACCGCACTTATCAACGCACAAACTAAAACTTATCCAATTTTTAATACTAAATTTTATTCTATATATAATTTTTATAAGCAGACATAGTAATATACATTCTGTGTAATTTTTTATGTATCTGTGTATAGAAGTGTATAACTAAGATCATATACGAACAATTGTGTCACTTATGCGGATACCCTTTAATATGTAATTGAAATTTGTATACTTCTTGTTAAAGCAGACATAATAATATACATTCTGTGTAATGTTGTCTGCATGTCTGAAATGGTTCGAAAGGTAAGCTATATATACAAAAAATTACACCACCTATGGGACACCCTTTACATTTTTAGAGTATTTTTTTTTTATTACTTTTTCTTATTGGAGACAACAATTTGTACAAATTTGAAATTCCCGCCCTTTACGTTTCAAAAGGTACGTTATATTCATCCTAGAGAATGTAAATTTATGAAATTATTTTTATAATCCATTTAGTAATAATGGAGTTCCAAAAGCATACAAATAAAAATATATACTATATATATAAACGAATTGATAACCTTTAAACTTTATTTAAATTTGATTGAAAATGAAATAAAACGATTTTTTTCCATCCATCCATTTGTAGAAAATACTAAAAAATGTCTGTAGCAGCTTTGTTTGTAAAATTATCCACAAAAATGTTTGCTGGGTATGAACCATAACAAAGTACCTTTAGTTTAAATTAAGTGAGAAAAAATCGTTGGCTTTTACCTTGTTAAATTGTTTCAACAAAATGTCATCACAGAATGTAATGAATGCTAATCACATCCATTTAACTGTTTTGCAAAATTAATGAAGATTATTGTGCTACGAACTAAACTACTGTAAAACTTTTAGCATACGAGTAATTGCAATAGACAGGACAAAACAAAAAACAAATAAAGGAAATCCATATTAAATTGAAAAAAACAACTACTTGCAATAGCCAATAAATGGGTTAATTCTATTGTCCAGAGACACAGATTTACAAATAAAAAATAAAATCATTTGCAAATAATAGCACAAGGGATTGAATACGAAAAAAAGAAGGTTAAAACTAATAGAAAAAAAAAAAACAAAGAGACAATTGAACTTTTAATGCAATTATCACTTAATGATAGCAATTACCTGTGATTTTGTAACTATGGTGTAGAAAAGAAGCAATAGGTAACGGAAACAGTGCCAAGTAGTGACTTGAAATTCACCGTCTACTTGAAGCAACAATTTCTGCAAGTATGTTTATTCCTACAACAGGTAGCAACTGCTACTAACATTTGCTTAGAGTGTTGTATGTAAAAAGTTTCCGTTTCCGCCAAAACTAAGCACTAGCAACAACAACAACAAAAACAACAACAACAACAAGGACGTTTAGTGTTAGTCATTATTTTAGAGGAAAACTTATCTAGGCAAAATAACAAACAACCCATTAAATTACTAATGTACAAAATGGAATGTTGCACAGTGGGTGTGAAATTACTTGGAATAAAATAAACATAATTTAGAAGATTTTTAAAGGAATTTTACTTTATTTTAGACTTAAATATAACCTAAAGCGACTTTATAGAAAACAAAGTAAGCCTTTAAAATAGATTTAAATGGAATAAAAGTTAAGCAATTTTCAAAAAAAATTTTTTTGTTTTCATAATTTATTTATTGTATCTTCAATATTTTTGAACTAACAATAATTACTCGTATCTTAAGTCTAAAATAAAATATTCTTTTTAAGTCCAGCCAGTGCTAGACAAAAATAATGTTTGTTTCCCTCTAATGTACGGCCAAGAAAAGCAGTATCTCTCTTTTTTTTAGTCGAATGTAACCAGGTTCATTCAGTATGTTACGCGCCAAAGGGTTTGGATGAGATTCAAGCCTCTTTAGATATGTGACTGCATGTTTCGCTATTTCTGCTTTAACTGATGGCATGTTTAGGTCTTTGTGGATGTTTGAATTTTTTATATACTAGGGAGCAGATGTCATAATACGTAAAATCTTATTTTGGCGCCTTTGAATTTTTTCTACAATTATAATAATATTGCTCTATTCTGATATCTGCATTTGCTTTACAGTTTACTACGCATTTTTTTCCCAATAACAAAAATCTAATTTTAGTTTTTATTTTAATCCATTGTACCCTGAAAAACACTTTCAAAACGTTGATTACGTTGATAAGAGGTTCGTTTAACTCTAGTTTTTGTTAATTTATTTTTATTATTCTGTATGTTAAGAGTCATTGTACTGATAAATCGTTTTAGATACCTGCATATAAGTGCTATTGTCTGACTGTCGCCATTTCTCTCTCTGCCTCTCTCTCTCCCTTAATATTTTTTATGCTTTGTACAACAGGATTACTTATGTATAACTGCATGCACTTATTGCCCGATAGTTCATTGGCTGTATTTTTACCAGAATTTAGTCATAAGAATTGATGTAATTACACCAAGAAGTCTACTTTAAAACATTATTCTAAAATTATTTAATATTATGCTAATTACCCATAACGTTTTGTAATAAAAAAGCAATTTATTTGTTGGGGGAAAAGAGCTAGTTCCTATACGTATTTCTCATGTTGCTCAGGCCAGATCATCAGGAAACCTTTTTCCTAATTTTAGAGAAGCCAAAAATTCTCTATAAGTAATAAAATTCTACAAAACACAATGAAAAGTATGCATGTTAATAGAATAATATTACAGAATATTAAAGCTTCAACAAAACACCAACAAATAAACCACGTTTTTTATTTTCCTTACTGTCCTTCTACAATTGGATGGTTTTTTTCCATCACCGATTGCAGACGAAAAGTGTGATGAAGCATGCACAAGTTAATTTTGTTTTCGCAAGAGAATCGAAAAATAACAAGTGTAGCCACAGGTTTGCACAAGTTATTTTAAATACTGCGAATGAAATAGTAGTATAGCCCTTGACCCTTGACTTCACACCATATAAGCATTAGTTACTTCGATCCGAAACCACTTGACCAAGGTTTTTCGTCGATAAACTATCCGAAAAATGCCAAATTTAATTAAATTGATTTTTTGTCCTTTAACTTCTAATTGTAAATATTTAATTTCTGATTATAAATATTGGACATTCTGTCCAATTTTCAAGTGATTGTCTACAATGGTTCAAATGGTTCATATATTTAAATTGACGTCACATATGGGGACACCCTTTAATTTTTAAGTTTATTTTTTTATTAATTTCTGTTATTGGCAGCTATAGTAATGAGCAGTTTTTTTTTAATTTTAAAGGGTGCCCTTTATGGTTCATAATAGACGTAAAAAACACGTATGTTGTATGGGGACACCCTTTAATATTCAAAATTCTGAAATTCTTTTAAAATGAGACCAATCTGTAAGCATTTCCTTTCTAATAAAGAAAAAATTTTTAAAATCGGTTCAGAAATGACTGAGTTCTGCGGGTACAAACATAAAAAAAGCAACATTCAGACGAATTGATAAACTCCTTCTCTTATTGAAGTCGGTTAAAAATAGGTAAAATTAACAACTATAACAATATATTTTTTATGTCCATACAAAGTTCATGTCCTTAGAAACAGGATATACGCATTTATTCCTTAAGACTTCACTTGGTCTAGATAATAACATATAAAAAACCCATGAAAAAATTTACCTACATATTTGTGTAGGTAGGGACGGAAAGGGTTATGGGGATCAAACCCACATCTCCCAGTCTGATAAAAGAGCAGACTAACTACTTGTCAATAGGGGAACCTTCTATTAAAAACAAAATGCTAAATCCAACCTGGTACAAAGGAGTTCGCATCCCTTCGTTTGAGGAATATCTTAAGCATTAACATCATTTTTTATTAGTTTTTTTTTTTCTATTCTTACTGGTATATATGAAAGCGTCCCCTTTCACAGATACTACTCTATAGCATTAAATCGTTGGCGAAGTAAAATATAAATAAAATGGCTATACAGGTTTAGCTGTGCCTATCTATACCAGAGGTGCCGAAACAGTGTTTTTTGCCAAAAGGAACCTTTGCTCTAATCATTCATTTCAACGTCTATCTCTTTCCGAAAGAAAGTAACGAAATAAATTGGTAGCCATAATTGTCTGGGTGTTGCAAAAAAATCACTTATATATGTGACCGCGTACAGCGAAAAGGACCTAATGGTAAGTTGTTCCATTTTTTTTGAATTGGGTTGAAATTTACTGCAGAATCTAATGGGAGTGTCCCGGACCCGCCGAAGTCTAATTTGTGTTCATAATTTGTTTTTTCTGCACATAAGTCAAATGTTTATGAGGTGGAAAAATTAGTTTTTCAGTGTGTAACTTACTTACATACAATACTTAGAACCAGAGTACGAAAGTCAACAAAACGAAACGTTTGCATTCGTTTTGTTTTACTCTCTGCAATAAGTAAAACAAAAACAATGCCATTTAGTTTGGTAATGCCTTTTGTCTCGTAAACATTTCATTTATTTGAACGTATACAGATAGAAAAAAAAAATTAAAACATAATTACGCAAAAAAAAACCGACTTCAAAACAGATAGAAGGGCACCAATTCTAAACTAAAAATTTAAGAAGTAATCTGTAAGAATTAGATTTAAACCAAATGAAATATGAGCCAAAATTAGAGGAAAAAAAAGACTATGTGAATGTCAAGCCTCTCCCTATTACTGTTCAAAAGTTAAGCTATTTTCATTTATAAGCCTTTTATGGGGACACCATTCAAGCCTCTGTCTATAACGGTTTCAAAGATAGGGTCACATAGATCAAATAACATCCCCGATTGGGACGCCCTTTAATTTACAATTTTAAATTAAAGACCTATTGTTATAAAGGACTTGGTCACATAGATTCTTTGTAAATTTCAACTGTCTGTCTATAACGGTTCAAAAGTTTGGCCATATAAACCAAATTATGTGAACTATTGGGACACCCTTTACATTATAATTCGAAATATTTATACTTGTTATTATGCCAGAGAAAGTAGTGGATATTCTGCCTAATTTTCAAGTGTTTGTGTTTCACGGTTCAAGAGATAGGGCCATATACATAAATTTATGGGGACACCCTTTAATTTCTAAATTCAATTTGTATATTTGCTATACAGGTTCCTTGAAAATTTCATCTGTCTGTTTATAAAAGTTCAAAAGTTTAGCCACATACATAGAATTATATTAACTATCGGGACACCCTTTTATTTCCAAATTCAAATTTTATACTTTTTGTTATAGCTGACTTAGCAATACAGGCTCTTTGTAAATTTCAGCGGTCTGTGTACAACTGTTCAAAAGTATGGCCATATACATCAAATTAAAGGAACTATTGGAGCACCCTTTAATTTAAAATTTTGAATATTTATACATTTTATTATAACGGTCATAGTAATCGACATTCTGTAAAATTTTCAAGGTTTTGTCTATAACGGTTCAAAAGATAGCCACATATAGGTCAAATTACGGCACCTATGGTGACATTCTTTAAGTTTATTTTTTTATTAATTTCTGCCGTTGGGAGCTATAGCGACACGCAATTTTTTTAAATTTTAATTTGGTGCCCTTTACGGTTCTTAATACACGTAAAAAACAGGTATGTTGTATTGGGGACACCCTTTAGTATTTAATATAATGAACTGTTTTTAAAACGGGACCAACCTGAAAGCATAACCTTTCAAATAAAGAAAAAATTTTAAAATCGGTTCAGAAATGGCTGAGTTCTGCGGTTACATATATAAAAAAGGAAGCAACATTCAGACGAATGTTTTCTTTTTTCTTTTTTGAAGTCGGTTAAAAACGAAAACGTTTTGAGAAAAAAAAGTTCACAAACGTTTGTTAAATGATTTTCTCAATTTGGTAGAGAATGCATCAATGCGTTATATAATTTTTATTTGTAAAAGATATCGAAAGACAGCTTGTAAGATTTCTGGTTTTTATTGTTTCCTATTCCGACTCCAATAGTATAAAAGAAAAATTAAATGAAAGGCAATTAAGGAAAACCAATCGTAAACAATCATTTTAACAATTTTGTTTGTGGTTTTTTTTATTCCCAATTGTGCGAATATAATGATTGAAATGGTGTATCAAAGCAAGCAAATGACAATTATTTTGTTTGCTTGCATTCATTCAAACACAAAACGATTAAAAAAATTAAAAAGTTTGTATCTTTTAATGAAACGTTTGCAACGCGTTTTGTTTGTTACCATACCCTGGTTTAAACACCGTTCAAATATGTTCTTGCGAGGCGATCTGTATTTTTTCTTTCGCTATGAAATGTGGGTCCCTTACCGCTGCCAGTGTCCTTGTATACAGTAATGAACTTTTGACTTCCGCAAACAAACTGAGCTGTTCTTTTTTTTTGGGTCCCAAAATCTGCAGGGTATATAAAACCAAAAAAAAAAACAAAAGTAAATGTGTGTGTATGTGTCGTCGTTTATACAATAAAATGATTTAAATGAATGTGCATTTATTTGTCTATCTGTCCGTTTGTCTATTTGTTTATCTGCCTCTTCGATTAATCACTTTAATGTACTTGATGACTACTTCTCGTAACATTTAAAGAGAGATGATGGCATCATTGGATACGATACTGCCACCTCTTACAGTGCATACGAGGAACGAAAGGTGTGCTGGTTTTGGTAGCAGTGATAAATGTTAAAATTTTGCAGGGTTTCATAGTGTTTTGTGTTTGCATAAGATTAGCTCATAAGTGTCTGCTATTGAGTGTAAATGACATGTTGTGATTTACCGTTGTAAAATTGGTATTTGTTCTATGAGTGCACTTGCCACTTACATATATTAACATGCATACACTTGCATATGTATTTATGTAGATATTCCTACATAAAAAAAATACGTACAGGGTATTAAGCAAATGCTATTGTTGAAAGGATTTGTTTTATTCGCTTACTTCGACATAAAAGATAATGAAATTAAAGTTTTATTTTTGAATAAAGAATAAAATTGCTTACCTTACCTGCTGTTGCCAAACAGCAGGTTGCGAGGTTTACAAATATATACAACAATGGAAGATAATGTTGTTTTTGATTTTCCTTATTTATATTAATTGCTATAATTATTGTTATGTAAACACATTGCGGGATCGTTGCCTTGGAAAAATGCTAGCAATTACTAGAGACTCCGTAATGACAAAGAATGATGACTGTTCCCAGTCGTCAGTCTGAAATCATTTAAGTCTGGAGTAAAGACTGGTGGTAGCACGTGACTCAATAAAATTCAGGTTGCCGTAAATTTCAAGCCGGTTGCCTAGTGATTTCCGTAGGGTTCACTCTACAGGTGACTTACTAGTTTTCTTTTTTGGATGAATGGCGTTAGACCATTTCAGCGAATGTAAGATGGTTGGTCTAGATGTTTCCAGAGCGTTTGGTATAGTGTGGCATGATAAACTTCTGTCAAAACTTGTTGCTTTAGTGCTGATGATAACTTCCCACGATTTATGACGAGCTGTTTTGGAGGAATGAAACCATAGGAGTTGTTTTACTCATAGATGGGATGTCATCAAACGAAAATAATTCAAGGCTCTGCATTTTCACTTACCCCAATGTCTTATTTTTCTCAATTACCTTCTTTGTCAAACTTCCATTTGCAATTCATATTTATACAATAGGCCGAGCCAGTTGGAAATTGGAGCCAAGAGACGAAATAAAAATGATACCATTAATAATGACCTTGTGACAATCTATAAATCATGGTTGTGCGAATAGAGTCGATTTGAATGCTCGTAAGACTTAATTTTGTATGCTTACGTACAGAAGACCGCTCGAACATTATGTTTCCTCTTCTGGTATGGGCTATGCAGGTATTTAAAGATCAGAAGCTCTTAATATTTTTAGAATAAACATTTAATGAGATGTCCGATAGACCAAAATAAATTTACTAGTCACGAAAAAATCTTTCGGTTGCTTGCAACATATTAAAAGTAACGTCTCTCTATCTGATCTTTGCGCCAAATTGGAGAAACTGTCGGAAGCAGCCACTGCACTGTTAAAAATTCATAGATAAATATCTTAAGATCGCAAAGTAGAGAATTAATCTCGGCCGGGACGACCAAAAAGTCTAAGTGGCACAGAAGTGCGAACCTTAGTACGAGGAGTAAGGTCCAACCCAGTGTCAAGTGCTGTCCAAATAGCAAAGAATATAACAGAGACATCAGGAAAGCGGTAACTGCCAGTACAGTTAGAAGAACACTCCACAAAAATGAACTACATGGCAGAGTGCCGCAAAAAGCGTTGAAATTCTAAAGAGAATCAATAGAAGCGCATAGAACTTGCAAAAAGAAATGAGTATAGGACTTTTTTAGTCAAAAGTCTTTAGACTTTTTGAAATCTATTTTATATAGCGATGAGAGTGAATTCGAAATTTTTGGAGTAAAAAAGTCCAAAAAAATATGGCGAACAATAAATGAAGCTTTTCTTGAAAAGTGTGTTGTAAGCTTCGTCAAACACGGCAGAGGATCCTAATATGGTCTGGAGCTGCATGGCGGCATTTGGCGTTGGAAATTGAGTATTCATTGTGTCTACAACGACTCTTTAAAAACTCTTAAGGCTAATTTTTATCCAGGCATCGAAAAATTGGGACTGTCAAATAACTGAGACTTTCAACATGACAACGACTCGAAACATACGTTAAGGAATGGTTATTAGATTGAACGCCTAAGACATGTAGGAACATTTGTAGGAACACCTTGATAGAAAAATCAGGCAGAGGACAATTTCTAATAAGGATGACTTAAAAAGGGCTGTAATTGAAGAATGGAACAAAATCTCTCGTAAAATAACGAGAAACCTTGTGGAATTCATACCTAGAAGGTTGAGTCGTAAAAACAAATGGAAAGCAAACCAAATATTAAAAACAGACATTTGTTTAACTTATAGACCTACAGTTTTTATGCAATAGACTTTGTTTTTTTGATAAGTAAAATCATCAGTTTTTTTTAATTTATTGAATTATTTTTATTTTAGTGTTTTTTGTTTGTTTGTTTGTTTTTTTTCTATTGAATTAAACTCTTATTATAGAAGTTAAAGGTTAAATTTTAAGGGCCGATGTTGATTTTGAATAAAACACAAATTGTTTAGGAAATTATTGTTATTTCTTTTTGTTTTGATAATATTGGTATGGTTCAATTATGTATGGAACAAAATAGCGGCCACACCTCCATCCGATGTTCCAAATTTTCGATGACACTGTTGCATAATAGAGGTTCTATGCTGTTAATGTGCCGAATTATCTCATCCTTTAGCTCTTGAATTGTTGCTGGCTTATCGACGTACAGCATTTCTTTCATATAACTCCAAAGAAAGAAGTCCAACATTGTCAAATTACGTGATCTTGGAGGCCGATTGACATCGCCACCATGTGAGATAACACGGCCGTTGAATTTGTCGCGCAAAAGAGCCATTGTTTCGCTAGCTGTGTGGCAAGTGGAACCGTCCTGTTGAAACCACATATCGTCCACATGCATATCGTGCAATTCGTTACTATCTTACGATAGAGAACACCATTCACAGTAACTGCCTGACCGGCCTCATTTTAGAAAAAATACGGCGCGATGATGCCGCCAGTCCATAAACCGCACCAAACAGACACTCTTTGTGGATGGCATTGATTTTTCGACAATCACTCTTGGATTACACAGCACAACAAAATAAAAAAAATTTCATGTGCTCTTAAAACCACTATATAATTTTGATGTATCATGACTACCTTTGTACAAAAATGGTAAAATTTTTAAATTCTATGGATAGATTTTTTTTTAAAAATTTTTTTTTTTAAAATTGCAATTTTTTTGAGACGTTTCTTCAAATAATTAATGATAACTCAAAAACTACTAGTCCGATATTATTAAAATAAATTCAGAAAAATTAAGATTTGCATAGCCTTTATAGCATTCGTCTATATATCGCGTTTCAATCGGATCAATAGTATCGGAGTTATAATAAAAAACTTAAGAAAAAAATATATTTTTTACGTAAAAATGGCAAAAATTTTCGTTTTAAAAAAATCATAAAAAATCGAAAACGGCAAAAAACTTCCAGATTCATTTTTTTATCGCATAGCGACATATAATAGCAACAAAATGAGATATCGACCATAAAAATCGATTGATTTTTTTTCGAATTTATTCACAATTTAGTGAATTCGCTCATTTTCACAAAATTTTAGTTTTTTGCTTGATATACGCATTATAGCGGGTTTTCAAATGTGTGAAAAACATAAATTTTCCAATTTCAAGGGGTGCATGTCGGATTATTGTTAGATTTGATGAGAAACTTCCACCCACAAAATTTTAGTCGAATTCGACAACGTTAACACGTAGCGCATAGGCCCCAAATCTGAAAAAAAGCGTTTAAATCGAAAATAATTGACAAATTTTCAGTTTTTGCAAAATTAACGCTATTTATTTCCCCTTTTGCAAAAAAGTGGATCCTGGTCCTTAGGGCAAACACAATGAGATTTACAATAAGCTACATGTTAAAAAAAAATCTATCCATAGAATTTAAAAATTTTACCATTTTTGTACTAAGGTAGCCATGATACATCAAATGTATATAGTAGTTACTTGAGCATATTTTTGCTGTTGCCCTGTGTTATCATTCGCCCAAATGCAGTAATTCTGGTTATTGCCAAATCCACTGAGGTGAAAATGTGCCTTATCACTGAAGATGATTTTCTACGGAAATTGATCATCCACTGTTGCCGTTTCTTGCCACCATTCTGTCCATTGACGACGTTTGTAATGAGCAAGGGGCTTTAGTTCCTAAGTCAATTGCACCTTGTTAGCGTGTTAATGCAAGTCTTTATGCATAATGTTCATCAACGATGAGCGTAAGAGGTGCAATTTTTTTGGCACGAGGACGAGTTGAGGTGGACAGCTCTTCAGCTATCGCGAACAGCAGCAATATTTTCTGGATTTTTGTAAATTTTCATTCTCTTATAAAAGCTTTTATGAAAATAATTGACCTGTTTAAATTTTTTGATACTCACTGTATATCGGGCCTAAAATGGGCTGGTGCCTCAAAGAATATTTTACAGCTACAGGACCGCGCGTAAAGTACAAAATCTTATCGACGATAATAGAGGATCAACTCGATTGACTGACGACTGGAGCTTTAAGGCAGTATAGGTTGTTTTTGCTTCTGCATTTTCTGGCCAAATTGGGTCACAAATGATAGTGTGCTATTGATAGGAGATACGAAATTTTCAGGCGCAATTGGACCTGGAATGGCCATATATTGAAAAGACCTTTTGACTAAATTGAAAGATAGGTGCTCAATTTGAAGCCATGAGGTCATACAAATCTTGGCAGGCCTCGTAATACATGGACCAGAAAAATTAAGAATGAATATAAATCTCGTAATATGACTTGGAACTAAGTAAAGTTCCTAGCGATCGATGTTGATAGAATTCGTTAACGTTCTGAACTCTATTTAATATTTTCTTTTTCTTTATAAAGGAAATATATGTATATGTATACAATGGAAAGTAATCTAAAGACATCAGGGTACTTGTGGCCAACTTGCTCCATTGATATGTGGAATTCAACCATGGACGACGTTCTTTCGAGAAAGAATTCCTTGAAGTTGGCCCAAAAATGATTGCTTTTACCGATGAAGGTAACAAACTATGGAATATAAATATCTATTTTATTCATTTGCCATTTAGTTTTAAAACGATGAAGAACTTCTATTCTAAACACCAAAATTTCCTTCTGTAACATAAGAAAGTTTTAACGAGATTCATTAAACAGTAAAGAAAATTAAGTCTTGAATTGCTTTAAATTTGTTTTAATGGAAAAATTCAAAATAACCATATTCAATTTTACGCATTACTGCCATCACAAAGTTAAATGTCACTTTTAATTAAGGGCTCATCTGCTATACAAAACTACTACTGTGATAAAAAAGAAAACAGCTGCGGCGGTACAGCAGCCACTATTCGCAAATAAAGATGACGAAGGAATAAACAACGTCTCTTGCATGGAAAATAATGCACACAATAATGACAAGAAACAAATATTCATGGATTGCAACTGAAGAACAAAAAAAAAACTGCATAAATATATAAATAAATAAAAAATAAAAAACCTTAAATCCAACAAAACAAATACTGCTTTGGCTTTAAAAACCAACAAGGCACTTCAGTGGTTTAATAGAGTGAAGAGAAAAAACAAAACTGGCGAATACAGGAGGCTGCATAGGACCTGCAAGAAATTTTTTGCTAAACAAAAAAAAAAACAAAAATACAAAATGACTATATAGCAGTGTAAAATAGAGAACATGGTAGCGAGAACAGCAACAGGGGAAACGGAAACGTTGCTTGCCAATAGCTAAGTAGTGTATCCGTATCCTGTCATAAGAGTTAACAGCAAAAAGGGATTTTTTTGTTTTGTCTTTCATTTACTTCTTGTTTTTTCTTTTTTGCTACTAATGTCTTTGTTCTATCCTGTATTTTGTTTTTGCTATTTTTTTCTTTGTGACTGCTTGCTTGTTACAACACACACCACCTCACACTAGAAGGGAAAAGGGAAAAAGCTTAACCAGCCCTAAGTACAGACAGACTAATATAGACAGACTGTTGTATTTTATATAGACTTATTAACACTATGTTTATAAACATAAGGACACTTTTTTGCTGGCCTAATCCTAATGCTTTTTGCACACTTTGTCCTTTTAGCTTGCACGTGTATATGTGTGTAGACTTCTTAGAACAGGAAATAAATGTCGCGTAAGGCCTGTTCATGGTTTCCAAAGGACATTTGTTTTTATATTAAGAGTCTATAGTGTAAGTGAGCAAGTGAGCAAGAAATAATAAAAAGCGACATGAACAATATTGTTAAAGATTTTCATCATTGTCATGTTGAAGTGTTAACTGACAACAGCAATAACAAAAATGACAATAAAAGCTAAAAGTGCATAAAAATGGTGTATTAAAAATTTGTTTACCACCTATAAAAACTGCAATAAGATTTTCTTTTATCTTAGGTTATGTTTAAGTAATGAAAATAGATAGAAAAAGAAAAATTTAAATTTTTAGTAAAATAACTATAGACTTGTAAGATAGTCTATTCTTTTGGAAAAAAAACCCCAGGCAATGGAATAAGATACTAATTCATATTTTAAGCTTAAAGGACTTGATCTCTTGACCTCTTAAGTAATCTAAAAAAAGTGCTATAATAAAAAAAAACTACAGCCACCTGTTATAGCAATCTCACTTCAAACACAGTCAATATGTTTAACTCTATAAACAAGTTTTAATCCTACGTTTGTAATACTAAAATATTTTTAAGAAAGGCTTGATTCTCGCTATGGACTCACAAGTTACGGTTTAAATCTAATATTTCACCTCATCCCTGAACAAAATAAATGATTCATAACAAAATCAAGCGGAACTGCGAAAACAAATTCTAGCAACCATGAGTGACAGAAATATCTATCAACGATTTTTCAGCTCGACTTATTGTAGAAGCATTATGGTTATATATTTGTTTACACTCTAGCTGCATTCTGAGGAGATGAGGATTGCAAGATATGGCCATTTATCGCCAAATGTGTTGAGTTTGTAACTGATTTGTCGTTAAACTGTTTGATTTGGCTACATAGTGTCTCTTTGGAGATTAATGAAATAATTACTATGTTGTATCAACAGTAATTCCCAAATGGATTGTGAAGACATTGTATTTAAAGTTTACAAAAGTCTTGTCATTTTAAAAATGAATTCAATTCACTATAAAACAACAAAACTCGTTAGTGTCGAAGATTTTTTTCTTTTTTAAATTTTTGTGAATTCCAAGTTTTGTCTGAAGTAAGGTAGGACCTTCATCTCGGTCAATTTTATTTATTTAACAAACGTTGTACCCAAAATTTCAATGTATACATTTAAGCTAATCTATCAGAACAATGATTGTTTCCGTCTGACTTGAATAGCTTTCTGAGATGGCGCAGTATAAACTTATTGAAATTAAACCTACTGTAAGTGTATTTATTTCTCCAGAAAAAACTGTATAATACTAACTATTAGTTGCAAGAACATACTTCAATAAGGCTAGAGGTGTATGTGAGTTCATTAAGAGATGGGCTGAAGAGTTTACAGACGTCTAGACGTCACTTGTGAGACTTTATAATGAGTAAAGTAACCATTAATCGTTTCAGAAGTAATTTCAATTTTTCTGTTTAGCAGTTTTAACACGTCAGCCTGGAGGTTATCTTCTTTCTAATCGTTGCAGAACAAATATTGCAGTTTAAAAATGAGTATTGTTTCTTTTGCAACCAACTTCATGTTAAGTATTTCAATGCCTTTTGATCTTATATGTCTGAGAATAAAAGTGAATGAACAATAATGTACTCACATAACTTTCACACTGCGTAGGGACTTATGCCCTCCTATTCGCATAAATAACCAAATGATACCACAGCTTTCAGACGTTAAATACCTGAGTATACATCTTGACCGTCGCCTTCCTTGGAAAAGTCACATAGATTTCAAGTTAACACAAATGAAATTAAAAGCAGTACAACCAAATTGGCTTATTGGCAGAAACTCCACCCTGAGCTTAGATTGTAAACTTCTACTGTACAAGTCGATTCTCAAACACATTTGGTGTTATGGGATTCAGTTATAGAGCACTGCCTCAGTTAGCAATGTAGAAAAAATTCAAAGGCGCCAAAATAAAATTCTTCGCATAATTACACCTGCTCCCTAGTATGTAAAAAATTCGAACATCCACAAAGACATGTCATCAGTTAAAGCAGAAATGGCGAAACATGCAGTCACATATATAAAGAAGCTTGAATCTCATCCAAATCCTTTGGCGCGAATGAACCTGGTTACATTCGACTAAAAAGAAGAGATACTGCTTTTCTTGGCCGTACGTTAGAGGGATGACCTGCAAATGATTGCAAAATCCGTGAAACAAACATTATTTTTGTCTAGCGTTGGCTGGACTTAAAAAGTATATTTTTATTTTAGACTTAAGATATGAGTAATTAATGTTAGTTCAAAAATTTTGAAGATACAATAAATAAACTATGAAGAGAAAAAAAAATATCTAATCAATTCTATTATAGCCTTTCGAACATCAGTCATTTACCTAGAGAATATGTATAGTTTTGTGTATATTTTTGCTGTAAAATTATTCATGCATTATTCGTGTTAATAATTAGTCATCTTGGGTTTTTTCCGTTAATATATTTTAAGCTGATGATGAAGCGAAACGAAGCTGTAATAGTTTGTTCTATACCAATACTGCAAGATATCAGAGTAAATGATATATTGAGCAAAGCTATTTTTTAATTTATAATAATTTTCAGTGTTTTATTTTAAGCTAGCAATAAATCTTCTCATCTTTAAATATGATGGCGTATACTTAATATTTGATACAATTAATTTTATCACTCATACGACATATGTTAACTCGAATATTTTTGAAACAAAATTAGGTCGCATAAATTCTTAGGACAAAAAGCAACTTATATCAATCATCCAACATCATTTAAGCAATTCCCATCTCACATCTAATGCAGCAATTCAAAAAACAAAAACTTTTGACAAAAAAACAATTGTAATAAATTTTATTTAATGTGTAGGATTTATGATTGCAAACATGTTGTTAAGACATTCTTATTACAAAAAGATATTAAGCAATAATCTGAAAAGCAAGCAAGCTTAGTTGCTTTCAATTTAGATAGCATTTCCCCCAAGGATGTTGTCGGTACTGAATGAAATTGAAAAACGAAAATTATTTTTCTACATCATGAAAGCGAAAAGGTTAAATAATATGAACAATATGCAAACAGAAATAATAAAAATAAATTATAAATAAACAAACAATTATAAAATAGGAATATATTATGTAAACAAAACAATTTGTATCCCTACACACAATAAGCAATTGCAATTTTATGGTTTTCAGATTTAGAACAACATTACATTTTACAGCCCCAATTTTCTAAAAAAAAATTATGAATATAAAGGAAGCATTAACATTTTTAACTCAATACGGGAACATATCAAAGTACAAATTGAAATACACAAATTATAAAGAAAAACAAACACCTACACACAAAAAATAAAACCAAAAAAAAAAACCAAAGGTTTTCTAAATGGTAATAAATAAAGGATTAAATACTTGTAAACACTTTGTTAGTAAACTACCCAACTTCTTTCACCCATGTATTTATTTCAAACTACACAATCGTAAAATTAAATTAAATGCTGTTGAATACACACTCAGCTTTGGTATGTATAATTTACCCATACACATACACCTTTCAAAATAATCAAATAAACTTTTAAAGCAGAGACTTAATTTTACATTACATTTCGTTATAATAATACGAGAATGGTTTCATAAAAATTCTTACAGGGTAACAAGTGTTATATATTACACTAGCTGTGCCCACACACGTTGTGTGCTTCCTGACAATATTTTATTCGATTTTGCTTTGAAAGTAATCCACAGAAAACTTTAAGACTCTTACGTATTTACCTTATATAAAGGCACCCGTCCCTGGATAAAAATCTAAAATTTATAAAAATTTCTAAAATTCTTAAAATTATTGTAAGGCTCTGTAAAAGGTGTTTTAAATATTTTAATAACAATATAATTACACAAAGTAAAAATTAAAATCAAATAGAAATTTTTTTCCAATTGGCTATTTTGCAGTAAGTAATACATATTTTGTCATTATTTTAAAACAGCGCCATCTATTGCTCAACCGTACGTACTTTCACTGCTTTTTCATCACTTTCTCTTAGAAATAAAATATTTTTGCGGAAAAAGGTGTCCTATATTGGAATCAGCATACTAAGGTACCATTTCACAACATTTTATTAAAATCCATCCAGTAGTTTTAACGAGATGCAAACACAAAAAGAAAGACAGACAGGAAATGAGTTACTATTTTATTATTTGTATAGATATTCTATTTCCTGAGCAATCGATAACATGAGATGTTTCTAGTAGGAAAGAATGTGATGTCAGTTGTATATTTATGTCTTTGTTTCTGGAGATTTTGTAGAGCTTTTATTGGCTGTAGTTTTTTGCTCTTTTTTTTGGGTTTATAATCCTCACTTGTGCTGTTCTTTATAAAGACAATTAAATATAATTTATGAGTAATGATGTCTTCCGTAGGATTTTTAGTTTTTTGTTTTATATATAGGGTGATTAAAGTAGAGATACTTTTTTCAATAGCCATTTTTGACAGAGCACGTGTGAGTCGGGTCATGCTGTCATTGTTTGGTTTTTCATAATGGAAAGACTTACTCCTAAATCGCTTCGCTCTATGGGCTCTTGAAAAGTTCCATTTGGGACGAAGAGCAACCTGAAGAGATTCAAGAGCTGCCACTTCATCCAGAAAAAACAACGGTTTGGTGTGATTTGTGGGCCGGTGTAATCATAGGTCCATATTTCTTTAAAAATGATACCGGTGCGAAGGTAACCGTCAATGGCGACCGTTATCGTGTCATGATGCCTGAAATTGAAGCTCGTGATCTCGGCGACATTTGGTTTCAGCAAGACTTCCACACATCGCATCAATCAATGGATTTATTGAGAGAACATTTCGGTGAGTACATAATTTTACGTTTTGGGCCGGTCGATTGGCCACCAAGATCGTGTGATATCACACCGTTAGACTTCTTGCTGCGGGGATATGAAAAGTCTAAAGTTTATGCGGACAAACCCGCTTCGATGCAGGCCTTGGAGGAAAACATTACGCGTGTCAATCGCCAGTTAACAGTCGAAATACTCGAACGAGTCATCGAAAATTGGACACAACGGATTGAGCATCTGCGACGTAGCAATGGTCAGCATTTGATAGACATAATCTTCAAACAATAAATGTCAATGAATGCTCTTTTAAACGATAATAAACATTTTGCATTAAATTTAAATTTTCTGTGTTTTTTTTTTTTTTTTTTTAAATAGGGAACTTCGAAATGGATCACCACTTAGTTATGAGATGGGAAACTTTTTCGGCAAAACTGCCTGTTTTTTAAATATTTTTTTTTTTTTTTTGGTGTTTTACATAAATTTTGTCTTTTTGCTACGGAATAAGCTAAATTTTAATAATTTTTTTAAAAGGATTTTTCTAATTAATCAATCATTATAGAGATAAACTTAATAAATTTTTTTTATTCTTTATATAGTAATTTTAATAATGAAGTTTAAAATCATAAAAGTAAAATATCCGAATATATATTATTTTCAATTTGGAAAATATAACAGAGTAAAGCAATATTTATATGGTGAAGGGTATATAAGATTCGGCATGGCCAAATATAGTATTCTTATTTGTTCTAAAAGAAACTTAAATTTCGAATTGATTGATCTACTTTATGCAAGAAATATTGGAAATCGTCTATTTGCCATTATTTCACACTGTAAATATGTTTAAAAAATCATAAGATCCCTTTTATATAAAATCTCTTTACATATAAATAGTCATTTCATATAGAGAAAAAAGGCACATCTTTGCACAATATGGTTTTGATTTCCATTTTTGAAACCAAACAATTTCCCTGTTTTCTTTTTTGCTACAGTTTTTATTTCTTTCATACTTTTTCACACACATTGTGCCACTTTTACTTAAATTGATGTCTATGTTAGTGTTATTACGTATGTGTGTGTGTGTGTGTGTGAGAGCTTGTAGCTGTGTGTACAAAGTTTATTTGTTCAAACTTACAGTTTTAGCTTCAAATTTTCCGGCAAACAAAAATAAATTCACATTATTCTTGTATGTTAATACTCGTACATGATTAAATGAAGGCGGGGGAATTTTTTGTATAAATTATTAAGGAGGTACAGAATATACTGGGTGGCGCAAAAGTAATCCTCCTATAAATTTTGCGATTGGCCCCTAATGTCAATTCTGTTTTGACATTTGTGTAGTAAACACTTGCGAAATACACGTTAATAAACAATGTTACGCTACACTGCTCCAGAACGCGGAATATTGGTGACTATTTATTTGACCAATAATTTTTAAATTACAGCCAAAAAACATCGGAAGGTTATTTTTGCGCCACCCTGCAGTTAACGGTTTGAAAATTTTCTTAAAAAAATTACAATGAAATTTTATGAAAGAAAAAGGCAAAGAAAAAATTTTATTTTGATTCAACTCGTTAACAAAAATTTCGAAAAAAAACTGAACCCACCTTTTATTGTAAAAAGGATTTACCAGTTTATTTCCTTTTAAAATTTAAACTGTCTGATTGTGGTAAAAGATTTTGTTCCTTCTCCTTACATATACATACCTATACATACATACACTTACTCACACCAACACTTAAAGTACTATTGCTTATGTTGAATTGCTATTTCCCTTTTTTCGATTTAATTCTTTTGTATACTTTAAGTCAAGAGCATTTGAAATCATTATGCTCATCATAATCAACAGTATTATAGTCATCGACATCACCATCATCATCATCATCATCATCATCATCGTAATCATCATCATCAACCTTAACTAAATGAATTGCAAGTTAAATAACATTGTTGATTATACGAACGAACATTTCAAACATATTTTAGTCGAATTGAATTAAAATGAATCAAAGTTTTATTAGGACTTTTATACTTATTTGAATTATTTTGCGTTTAAGGAATTGTTAAAAGCATGTAATTTAAAGTGTTTTGTTAGCATTACAACCCCTATCAATATTTTATACAATGTAAGCATTTTTTGAAAAAAGGACGAATTAAAGGTTTTGTAATCATTAACTATTTATTTAGGACAAATGGCAAAAATTACTTCAGTAACTTAGTAGGTACTGAATAGAAGTACTAGCTGGATAAATCGATTATTAATTTGCTAAACGTTTCTGGTGATAACCATAATGCATTGTATGGTCTTTTAAGATAAGGGTTCTATATTAGGCGAATGCCGGACAACTCTAAACCATATGGCGAGACCTGGCTCATGGAGATAAGAAGAACAATTATTCGGCGTCCTGCTAAGTTACTGTAAAGCCAACTTTCAACAAAAACTACTAGGCGCCAAGCAGATCAGATGGTCCAACGAAATCCCCTGCAATATCCTAAAGTTAATATGACCTCAGTAGCATGCTTATAAGACTGCTTAGAACCCCTTAGAACACTAGTGACTGTGCTAATAGGGTCGGGAATATAATTCTTCCACAAAATGATTTCTGCAGAATTTGTCAAGTTTAAAAGTAGGAAGAGATGGTAGAATACCTCCTGTGCCACTGTCAAGCCTTTTATACTTATACTTGAACAAAAAAATTTTTTGTTGTACTATGAACATTAATATGGCATTTTTTGTACATTGTTCTAATCCAGCCTTATTTTTGCTTGACTATACACATTATTAAAGGGGTTACTTTTCCATAATTTCAAGACTCTAAATATTATAGTTCTATAGGCACACGATAATAATTTTTGACTTTGTACTATAAGAAAATACAGAAAATGTTTTCTATACTCGCACAAAATTTCAAGATTCTATTTAAAATATTTCCAAAGTAATACGATAATAGGGTGCTTCAGTGGGCTAGTACGTAGAGTGCTAGTATATCAGTGCGAGGTTGTGGGTTCGATTTGCACCAAAGACTAGAATTTTTCACCACAAGTTGGCAGGCAGACCAAGAAGGAGCTTGGATATAATTTGGGTGCCTACAAATGTTAACTGCGTTAGTGGTAAGTCACGGACTCTCAAGTATTATCTGGCCAAGTTAAAAATTGAGGTAAGAATATACTTGCAGACTGTGCCTGGAAAAAGTCTAACATAAAAAAGCTTTGGATGAGGAAGAATGTCGACATGTATCAGTCGCCGGTGTGTGCGAAATCTCTACAGTCGAGAGTAAAAGACACAGCACTATATATATATATATATATATATATATATATATTGACCTGTCAAATAGACAGTAACCGATGCTTTTTTGTGTATAAGAAACTAAAAAAAATATGAAATAAAAAATTAATTGATTAAATATTTTGGAAACAGCTACCATCAAAGTTCTCAGCGTCGCAGGATATTTTTGCTCGCCACTGTAAGTTCATAAACATTTGAAAGAAAAATCTGATTTTTATTTTAAATTAGTTGCGAATTCTACTACACTTATTAAATTTTCTATTCTCAGGAATATGTTTTCTCTTCACTGCAATTATGCAGTATATTGTCGAGTATTTTGATAAATTATGCTCGTTTATAAAGAAAATGTTATTTTGTTAAAAAAGCGAAACAATAGCTAAAATTCTCTGCTTTTTTCATTCCATTTAAACATTTGCTTTTTTAATACAAACGAAATACCCAGGGAACCCTTATGTGAATTCTAATTAAAATCAATTGTTGTTTGCAAATAAATTGTTTTCCCAGACTTGAGATATAACTTTGGTAAAGAAAAGGGTTAAATGAAGAGGGATATTTAGCAGAACATAAAAAATATATTAAAAACAGAATTATCACACACATACATACATATATAACCGAACGTAAAAAAATAGACTTTGTAGAGAACCAGTTAAAATGAAATAAAAATACTCGTAAGTAGAAACAAGTTTATTACTATCGCTATTGCCATTGCAGATGTTGCTTATTAAGCAGAAAGTTAGGAATATTTTTCGCTAATGAATCTCATTACAATACAGAACAAGAAAGCCAACACATATTAAAACACTCTCAACATACACACATACACATATTTAGTTGCAAATAAAAAATTTTAAAAAATAAACAAAATAACGAAACAAATGTGGGGAGTGGCAAGAGAACATGAATAAAAAGCACAAAAACAAAAAAATGTTATAAAACAAACAAACGTGATGAAGCTTAGTCCCCAATGTCAGTTGTTAAATAAAAACTCTACACATACAAGTAGCAATAACTAAGCTTGTGTGTGTGTGATGGCATATAAAAAAAATTGGAATGAACATTTTAATTATGCATCACTATAATTGATAATGAAGAGTTGAAGAAATAGAGAATTTACTTTCACAAAGGTCTAGTTTAAGAGACTGCAAGAAACCAATCTGAAATTTTTTAGAACCCTTTTTCAGATATAAAGGGTGTTTTTTATAGAGGTATAGAACCTTAAGTTGCAATAAAACAACGATGGATTATTCGATTGACATGAATTTTATTTATCCGAAAGATAATCTTGTGGCATTACATTTTAAATATGATTTCTGGCATATGACCACCACGGCTGGCGCGGATGTAGTCCAATCTGGACGTCCAATGTTCGATGACTTTTTCAAACATTTGTGGCCGTATATCGGCAATAAAACGGCGAATGTTGTCTTCCAAATGGTCAAGCGTTTGTGGCTTATCGGCATAGACCAATGAGTCTAGCGGTGTTAAATCACAAGATCTTGCAGGGCAATTCACAGGTCCAAAACGTGAAATTAAGCGGTCACCAAACGTGTCTTTCAATAAATCTATTGTGGCACGAGCTGTGTGACATGGTGCGCCGCCTTGTTGAAACTACATCTCCCGGACATCATGGTTATTCAATTCAGGAATGAAAAAGTTAGTAATCATGGCTATATACCGATCACCATTGACTGTAACGTTCTGGACAACATCGTTTTTGAAAAAGTACGGACCAATGATTCCACCAGCCCATAAAGCGCACCAAACAGTTAGTTTTTCCGGATGTAACGCTGTTTCGACATACACTTGAGGATTACCTTCACTCCAAATGTGGCAGTTTTGCTTGTTGACGTAGCCATTCAACCAGAAGTGCGCTTCATCGCTAAACTAAATTCGCTTATGAAAATCGGGAACAACGGTAATCTCGTTTTGGGCACTATTTGCAAGCGTTGTTCAGGCGTGAGTCTATTCATGATGAATTGCCAAACCAAACTGAGAAAAAATCACTTGACAGCTGTTAAATCGGTCGCCACCTTGAAAAGTAATGCCAACATAAAGTTCTATACCTCTATATAAAACACCCTTTATAAGTTGAAGAAAAAGTGCAAAAAAAATTCTAAGCGAGAAATATATATTCCGCACAACGATTGCTTATTCACAGAACAAAAAAAGATCTTTTAAATCGCACAAGCAGAAAGATAAGAACATACACACAAAAAAGGATTTTCGTATATGATTATTTTTTTATTAATTTTCTGTTTTAAAATTTCTTAAAATTACTGATAGCCCAGAGCGTAAAAAATTTTTTACTTTTTCACTTAAAAGTAAAAAATAACAAATTTATTGTCTTGCAATATAATTGCAATAAAGTTTTTACGAGTTAAAATCCAGAAAGTTTTATGCATATTGGCCATTCGTTGAGAATATAAGCGGTCGACTTCAGTTCCAGCATTTTAAAGACCTCCTAAGTAAATATGAAATTCGTCAGCTGATATACCAATGCCCTGAGTTTGGTTTCGGCTTCAACAACTAAGAAACATATATAATACTAGTTGCTCCCACACACGTTATGTGCATCGTGACTATATTTTATTCGATTTTACTTTGAAAGCAATTCACACCAAATTCTAAGACCCTGGATAAAATTATAAAATTTATATAAAATTCTAAATTTATAAAAATTATTGTAAAGCTCTTTAAAAGACAGTCAGGAAATGAGTTACTCATTGTTACAAAAAGAGAGCCATCTGTTGCAGCACTGCTTAAAATATACTGCTTTCAAAAATAAAAGATGCCTTAAAGTATGCAGTATTTTTAAATCGGTGAAAAAATCGTCGTTCTTTAACTGCTTTTTCTCCACCGCTCTCTTGCTAATAAGATAAAAAAGTACCCTATATCGGAATCAAGATACTAAGGTACCTCCTCACAAAATTTTGTTAAAAAACATACAGTAGTTTTTACGTGATGTGAACACAAAAAGAAAGTCAGTATCCTATATTGGAATCAGGAAGCTATGATTCCAATATATATTTTTTTCTGCAAAAATATCTCACTTCCAAGAAAAAGTGGAGAAAAAGCAGTGAAAGTACGCAATTTCCGGTTTAAAGTTAATGAAATTTTCGATTTAACACCTTTTATTTTTAAATGTAGGATATTTTAACCTAAATTGCGCAGTAGATGGCGCCAATTAAATAAAATTTAATTTTTACTTTGTGGAATTACATCGCTATTAAAATATTTCAAACACAACTTACAGAGCTTAACAATATTTTTTTTGAATTTTTTATAAATTTTAGAATTTTATCCAGGGATGGGTATCTTTACATACCATAATTGAAGCACTATAAAAGTAAGAGTCTTACAATTCGTGTGGGATTCTTTCAAAGCAAAATCGAGCAAAAAATTGTCAGGACCCCCACAACGTGGAGGGCGCAGCTAGTTTTAATATATGTACAGATTAATAAATTCGTTAGCACTAAATTTAAATAATTTTAATCATATTCATGATCACATTTTTCTTGTACTTTTTCTTTTGTTTGTAGAGTGGATCTTGAGAGTCTTTTTTATTTATTATAGATTTTTGAATATAATTTTCCTCTTTTTCAATTGTTGCAATAATCTTAAAAATTTTTAGATAAAATTGACTTACCGTTAAAACAATAATAAAGGTGTTCCAAGTTCCATTAAGTTAACAACTCAAGTACGTTATTATCAACAGCTTGACTATATACAGTCAAAAATGCCCTGGAGGAAAGAAAATATTTTTTAACATAAAAGTGTTTAACAAAGCAGTTTATAAAGGGTTGATATATAAGTTAAATATAAATCTACTCAAAAACTTATTTATTTATTTATTTATTTATTTATTTATTTATTTAATAATGTTTTCCTAATGCAACAAGATCAAATATCTTATTAATTACAGCATTAGAATCAAATAAGTTGCATACGTATAAAAGTAACATTGAATTAATGAAAAGTAGGAATCAAAATTAAACAGAAAAATATAAATTAAATAGGAAACAATACATTAATTAATAAATTTATTACATTTTAAAGAATTTATGAATTTTTATAATAACTAATTAGCAAGTTTTTGAATTGCACTGCGTTGCTAGTAAATTGTATATTTGGAGGGAGATGGTTCCAGAGATAAATGGTATATATATAAAAATGGTGTGAAGAAGCACTTTTTCGATATTTAAATGTTCGAATGTTGTTGTTTCTCGCAGAGGATGTGAACACTAATTTTTTATAAAGATAGTCAGGCCTTTTTGTTGTTATAATTTTATGTAGAAAAATAAGATTTTTAAGTTTCATGTAATCATCAAGATGCATGCCAAGGACATATTTTAAAAACGGAGATACATGATCAAATCTTTTCAGAGCAAAAACATATCGAACGATATTGTTAAATGTTACATTGAGCTTTCGCTTCAGAGTCAAATTGCAGCTTGCAAAAATCTCAGAGGCATATAAAAGAGTTGGAATGAGATACGTTTTAGCAAGCATCAACCTCGTCTTAATGGGTGTGAAATGTTGAGTCTGCCACAGGGTTCTAATTTTCCCATAAACTTTCCCACACGCTTGATTAATGTGGTCTGACCAAGTTAGTGTGCTATTAAAAGTAACGCCCAAATTTTTTGCCGTATTTACCAATTGAATTTTCGTCCCATTAAGATAAATATTAATGTTGTCTCTCAATACGGCCGGAATAGTGCCAATGATTAAGTATTTTGACTTAATAGGATTAAGGCGTAGTCCATTTGCAGATGCCCATTGATAAATTCTGTTTAGATCGAAATTTATTTTCCTAACAGCGGAACTTATTGATGTTTTTGAACAGCTTAGATAAAGTTGAACATCGTCAGCATACATTTGTATTTTAGAGTATCTGATCTGCAAAGGAAGGTCATTCGCATACAAGGAGTAAAATAGTGGGCCAAGTATGGAACCTTGAGGAACGCCTCTGCATGTAGATAACGGTGAAGAAACAGTACTACCATTGACAACTATTTGCGATCTCCCAGTTAAATACGAAGAGATTAATTTTATTGCAGTGGTCGAAAATTTAAACATATTGACAAGTTTCAAGAGTAACATTTGATGATCAACCGTGTCGAATGCTTTGGAGTGGTCAAGTAAAATTAAAAATGTCACCTTATTTTCATCCCAATTGGCACGAATATTTTCCACCACTTCGGTTAATGCTGTAGTGCAGCTGTGTTGAGGTCTGAATCCAGACTGACTGTCAGTTAGCAGATTATTGTCAAATATATGTTTATAGATTTGCTTATGAATAATCCGCTCAAAAACCTTAGATAAATAGGGAAGGATAGATATAGGTCGGTAGTCTCCATCACCTTTAGGCACTGGTACAATTTTCGCCGTCTTCCACTCAATTGGAAAAATACCAGTAGTTAAAATTGTATTGAAGATGTGATTAATATAGCGTATTATAAAGGGCAATATGAGTTTTATGAAACGAGGATGAATGTCATCTAGGCCAACAGCATTAGACTTAATCTTTAGAAAACCTTCCATTGTCTGATCCAAACTCAGATGTTGAAAGTAGAATTCATTTTCTGTAGATGTATTGTTACCACTATCATAAAAATTTAAATTTACCGATGGTTGCGGAATATTGGAAAATTCTCTATTAAGGGCATTAACATCCAATGTGTCTTCTTTGTTGTTTTTTCCAACAACACCCATTTCACGAATCTGCCTCCATGTACGCTTATTATCTACAGCATGCTGAAATTTATTTCCGTAGTATAATAGTTTTTCACGCCTTATCCTCGCTACAACTTCTCTTCTCGCTCTGCGAAAATCCTCTTGAAACTCTGGTGTTTTATAGCGTTTCCATCGTTTATAAAATAGATCCCTACGCTCAATGGCCGATTTAGTTTCCTGGGAAAACCAAGGATTCGTTCTTCTCCTGGATCCTTTGGTTCTCAGCGGAACGTGTTTATTAAATAATTGATATACAAGACCATTAAAATATTCTAATTGTCCATCAACAGATGGAATGTAGAAAATATCGTCCCAACTAACAGAATTCAGATCACATTCAAGTGACGTCATATCGATATTATTGAAGTCTCGATAAGAAAATGATTTTTCGTGATACTGTATTCTAAAGTTATATGACAAAAATATAAGATCATGCCTTGAGAAGACTGGTGCTGTTAATTGATCATAATGAAATACTTTACAGCTATCAGAGACGAGGAAGAGATCTAATAAAGAGGTATTCGTCGCAGTGAAATGTGTTGGCATTGAGTCATTAACAGGAAAAAGGTTAAGCGAAGTCATAACTGCACGGAAGTTTGAACCAGAATTAGTTAATAAATTAGCATTAAAATCTCCTGATATAATAATATTTGCATGTGTAACAGATAACTGTTCCAACTCAGATATAATAGTGTCCAGTTTGATATTCTTATACGGTCTGTAAACACACCCAAGCAACAATTTTTCACCATACGATGATAACTCAACGAATATATACTCAACGTCATTTTCCGCTGTGTAAGTTCGAATAAGTTTACTCGAAATTTCGCTCTTAATATAAATAGCCACTCCACCAGCTTTTCCACGTCGGTCACATCTGAATAATTTATATAACCTGAAGAAGAAAAATCTTTGAGCCTACCTCAGTCCCTTTTAACCGGAGTGCTTTAAGATAGTAATTTTGGACCCTTTTTAAACTTGTTGTATTCTCAGATATAGTAATTAGCAAACGAGTCAACACATCGACATTTGTTGACCATACAGCACTTTCTTAGCACTTGCGGTATTTATAAGACCACTTACTCAATTAAAAAAAAGTTGAAGAAATGGAAGGTTGGCAATTATCTCTAACATACGTTGTTTATTAACTGTTTTTGGATTTTTCAAAATTTCAATTATGCAGTAATGTTAAAGGAAATATCTATGTAAAGACTATTAAGCATTTGCCTTTTTATATATTTTCTATCATAACAAACTTGCTATTTAAAATTTCGAATTTCTATAGCATGCTAAGATATAAAATAATAAATGGACTATTCTTTCAATTTCCAACATACAAATAAATATCAATATCAAAACTGCTACAAGTTTAATTTAATTAGGTAATTCACCTCGAACCTATTTAAAAAAAATCATGGCTTCATTTAATCTTTAATCTAGGTATCTATAGCACAAATCCAACTAAGCAAAATTACCCTTTTTTATTTCACAATGCAATAATATACAGTAACCATGCATTTCTCGCACACACATGCGCTTTATAAACACACACACACACACTTACATATATGTACTTTTATTGTTCCGGGAGTACTATACAAGGTAAACTATAAATGTGGTGGTAATAGTAGATAGTAGCTGGTAAAATAAAGTTGATAACATTTATGTGGGATATTACTGTAAAAGAAAATTTACAGATATATGTGCAATTTGTGGTTGTTGCACATGTACTTATACATACATACATACATACATACATACATACATACATACATACATACATACATACATACATACATACATACATACATACATACATACATACATACATACATACATACATACATACATACATACATACATACATACATACATACATACATACATACATACATACATACATACATACATACATATGTGCATAAATATGTATACCACATGCACTCATACATTCAATATTGTGCTGTGTTATTATGGTGTGCTACTGATAAAATGTGCTAGCAGTTGTGGCATTGTTGTTATGCACATATTTATTTGTCTGAATATATATTCGTGCTAACAATAAGCTTGTTGCACGGTTTTATTTTGTTTTTTATTCGAATACACTTTACGGTTGTACACTCACTGCAGTTGCAAAAGATCTCCAGGAAGGTAACAAAACCAAAAAAAAAAAAACTAACAGATATTCAAACGTACCTACTAATGTGTGTATATAACGCATTTCTATATATGTATGTATTGCATTTCTGTTGATTTTGTTTACATTGCATTCATGTGGGGCACAGTGGGTATTATGTTGATTGCTATGTTGTTTAATAAGTAAGACTGCATATGCTATATAACATCTAATAAGTTCCCGCATAAACTACTAATACAAAAGTTTAAGGTAAACTTAAATTTTATTTAACAAAATACTTTCCTTTAAGATATCAATACAACTTTTTATAAGAAAAATTTATCTTTGTTTACAAATTAAGCATCAGCTTTGGCAGTCAACCCTTTATTAGTGCCAATGTTTTCTTCTTAGAGCATACATTTACTTAACTAAATAACAGGTTTATTGATTTTAAGGTTCCGTAACTAAAGTGCGAGAGAAAAACCCTAAAAAACCCTAAAAAAACGCTGACTGTGTGTATGTTACAGGGCTGCAACTCCTGAACCGTAATAGGTAGAAACCTGAAAATCTCAGATAGATATATCACTTTGGCTATAAAAACAACAAATAATAGAATTAAATAAAATAAAATAAAATAAAATAAAATAATATAATATAAATTAAAATTAAATAAATTCAAATCAAATAAAAAAAAATAAAATAAAATAAAATAAAATAAAATAAATTAAAGTAAATTAAAATAAAATAAAATAAAATAAAATAAATTAAAATAATATAAATTGAAATAAATTGAAATAAAATAAAATAAAATAAATTAATATAAAATAAAATAATTTAAAATAATATAAAATAAAATAAAATAAAATGAATTAAAATAAAATAAAATAAAATAAAATAAAATAAAGTAAAATAAAATAAAATAAAAAATAAAATAAATTAAAATAAAATAAAATAACAAAATAAAATAAAATAGAAAGTAAAATAAAATAAAATAAAATAAAATAAAAAATAAAATAAAATAAATTAATAAATAAAATATAATGAAATAAAATAAATTAAAGTAAAGTAAATTAAGTTAAGTTAAGATAAAATAAAATAAATTAATATAAAATAAAACAATTTCAAATACTATAAATTAAAATAAAATCAAATCAAATAAAAAAAAATAAAATAAAATAAATTAAAGTAAATTAAAATAAAATAAAATAAAGTAAAATAAAATAAAATAAATTAAAATAATATAAATTGAAATAAAATAAAATAAACTAAACTAAAATAAAGTAAAATAAAATAAAATAAAATAAAATAAAATAAAATCAAATAAAAAATAAAATAAAATAATATAAAATAAAATAAAATAAATTAAAATAAAATAAAATAAAATAAAATAAAATAAAATAAAAAGTAAAATAAAATAAAATAAATCTAAATAAAATATAATGAAATAAAATAAATTAAAGTAAATTAAGTTAAAATAAAATAAAATAAAATCAAATAAAATAAAATCAAATAAAATAAATTGAAATAAAATAAAATAAATTAAAAGAAAATTAATTAATTAAATTAAAAGAAAATAAAATAAAATAAAATAAAAAGTAAAATAAAATAAAATAATGAAATAAATTTAAATAAAATATAATCAAATAAAACAAATAAATAAAAGTAAATTAAAATAAAATAAAATAAAATAAAATAAAATAAAATAAAATAAAATAAAATTAAATAAAATAAAATTAAAAAAAAAATAAATTTAAATAAAATAAAAAATAAAATAAATTAAATTGAAATAAAATAAAATAAAATAAAATAAAACAAAATAAAATAAAAAATAAAATAAATTTAAATAAAATATAATCAAATCAAATAAATAAGAGTAAACTAAACTAAAATAAAATAAAATAAATAAAAATGAATTAAAATAAATTAAAATAAATTAAAATAAAATAAATTAAATTAAAATAAAATAAAAAAATAGAATAAAATAAATTAAAATAAAATAAAAAAATAAAACAAAACAAAATAAAATTAAAGAAAATAAAATTTAATAAAAGTAATTCTCACTAAATTTTAAGACTATTACGTATTGACTTTATATAAAAGTACTCATCCCTGGATAAAATTCTAAAATTTTTACAAAATTTTAAAAATTATTTGAGAGCTCTGTAAAAGGTATTTAAAATATTTTAATAACAATGTAATTTTACAAAATAAAAATACAAATCAAATACAATTTTTATTTAACTGGCTATTTGGCAGTGAGTGATTCATATTTTGCCATTATTTAAAAACAGCGCCATCTGTTGAGCAACCGTGTCTAAAATATCCCACTTTAAATCAACCGTATTTATTTGATCAACCGTATTTACAATATACCGCTTTAAAAAATAAAAGATGCCGTAAAGAATGCAGTACCTTTAATTCAGCAAACAAAAGTCGTCGTACTTTCACTGCTCTTTCTCTTAGAGATAAGATATTTCCAGTATCCCCTACTGGAGTCGGGATACCAAGGTACCCCCTCACAAATTTTTGTTAAAATCCATCCATTAATTTTAACGTGATGCAAACACAGACTGGAAATAAGTTACTATTTCATTATATGTATAGAGTTACAACGATTCCACTACGTCTAAATTGCTAGACTTCCCCGGGGGCACTGATGTTTATTGGACCTAATTCTTCGACGCAGGGGGCACCAGACCCCGCAGTTTTTGTAACCTGCATCTGGAAGATCAGGTCTATGTAATATGGGTCTTTCGTGGCCCGACTAGTGTTCAAACGGCTGGGACCACCGTACTACGGTGAAGTGGTACCAGTCGTTTGGACACTAGTCATTGGAGGACCCTTCGTAGTACATGTGGTGACAGTGTTTTTGACCAAGAATTGCAAAGATGGTTCAAATTTGGTCAAGTGTACTGTTGCGTTCTCAACAGAAAGCATCAAGCGACATAGTAATGTTTTTATATTTAATAAAAAAAATTCTTTATTTTTATTTTAAGTAATTATTTCAATAACCATTAATATTTTTTAATCTTTAATCAAGGCTGTATAAATTATTGCCAAAGAGTTATTAACCCATAGTGCATTGTTTTGTATAGAAAGTTAATTGTACCAGAACATTATAGACAATATTTACAACACCATCAGCATATATTTTTTTGTTCCATTCATTTATTTGTTTGTCCAACATGCAACAAACAAATAGAATTAACAACAAGTCATTCCTTTGCTCGGCTCTGCTCTGCTCTGGTGTTAATTTTTTTATATTTTTATTACTTTTTATAAATAAAAAACATAAAAAACAAAATCCCCATTGAGTTGTTTATTTCATTAAAAACGAAAACAATGTTTTTGTACCTCATTTTTTGTTCTTGTTTGTTGTTTGTTATTTGGAATTTGTTGATGTTGTTTTGTGCTTGTTGCAACATCACCGCATAATATAAAAAGTTCTTTGTTGCGTTATGCAAACAAATTTGCCATGTTTGGAGCGGAAAAGGGAATACAAATAAAAAACTGCATTCAATCCCTTTTGACCAACGCTGCAATACAAGTTCCTTGTAGTTTTGTGTTCCTTGTTTTCGTTAACAAATTAATGAGAGTCCAAAAGTTTTATTTTTTTTTTTTGTTTTCTTCCTTTTTTGCATTGTTCAATTTCTGGTTTATATTCTCAAAATTTTTATAACAATAAACTTCTGTTTCAACATCTTCTCTTATTGTATAAATTTTTGTTTTTTCATTTTTTGGTTGGATATAATTGGAAGATATTGGATATAAATTTTTTTCAATAAAATTTGAATTGGTTTTTTCTTGGTCTCTGAGAAATTGGAGGGATGCGGGAAGTTAAGAATAATTTTCTGAAGAAGCTATAATTTTTAGCAGGTTAATAACTATTTAATTATCCGGTCTTGCAAGGAAAACAGAATAAGCAGTTTGGAAAAAGTATTAAAATTTATTTTCTCAGTATACTTTTATTTGAATATATTTTTCTCAGTCATATTTGATAGCAAGGACTGACAAGTTCCTTAAAAGGTACATTCAAACTGTTATTAATTTAAAAATATTTACTGGCTGCGTGGGTGCAACCATTTCTATGATTATAAAAAGACTATGAGCAGTATTCAAACCTCATAGAATCATTTTAAGCCAATTGAGCTTTCTTAAGACTAAATTAGGCGTTTGTTTGGTGTCTTTTTACACTCAGAATCTATTTATAAGCCCTGTGAATGTTTTTCTAGTATTTGCCTTAAGTAATATAATAAATAAATGTATTTTTTCATACAAAATTTATATATCTTAGAAAACAGTTTTGAGGAAGCGCATTGAAAAAATGCGCTAAAATGAAACAGGATCAGAATACAAAACTACACTGGAAAGAGTGCATTCAATAGCTTTATATTGAATATTATAAAATAATAATAAATCATTATTTTTCCCATTGTGACCTATTCTTCTGTAACAGCAATCTGTTTTTAGGATCGTTACCTTAAGATTCTTGAATTTTTAAAGAATGTAAATACTAAAGGTTTGCTTACAACAAATAATGGAAATTTAAGTTAAAAACAATAAAAACATATCTATACATAAAATATAACAGTAACTTATTTCGTGTCTGTCTTTCTGTCTGATTTTAACAAAATTTTGTGTATTCTAATTCCGCAAAAATATCTTATTTCCAAGAGAAAGTGGCGAAAAAGCAGTAAAAGTACGCCGATTTTTTACCGATTAGAGGTACTGCATACTTTAAGGCATCTTTTATTTTTGAAAGCGGGATACTTTAAACACGATTGTGCAACAGATGGAAAGATCTGAATTGAAATGGGGATATTTTACCCTAAATTGCGCAACAGATGGCGCTGTTTTAAAATAATGACAAAATCGGAATTAAAAGCAAGATATTTTAAGCATGGTTGCGCAACAGATGGCGCTGTTTTAAAATAATAACTAAATATGAATTGCTTACTGCCAAATAGCCAACTAAATAAAATTTGTATTTTTCCTTTTTGGAATTACATTGTTGTTAAAATATTTTAAACACCTCTTACAGACCTTTACAATAATTTTTAGAATTTTAGAAGTTTATATAAATTTTAGAATTTTATCCAAGAATGGGTAACTTTATAGATATGTAAGAGTTTTAAAATTTGCTGTGGATTATTTTCAAAGCAAAATCGAACAAACTATTTTCAGGACACACGCAACGTGTGTGAGCCCAGCTAGTTCTTTAATAAACATGGAGATGAATTCATATTTCAGACATTGGAGTTGTGTTGAATATCTTAATATTTTAACTTTTAACTTTATGAGTACAAAAATAAGTGTTGTTAACTCAAATTTAATTTCATAATTTGGAGAGCTTAAGTCTCTCAACTTTATCAGTACAAAAATAAGTGTTGTTAACACAAATTTAATTTCACAGTTTCTCAATTGTGGTGTTTTTATATCAAGATATATATTACAATGAGTCCTTCAAGTGTGCGTCCTACTTCCAGGCTGATTACTACAACACGTCTGCTCGCTTCAGTTTTATAGCAAATAAAATTAATGATGATAAAATTAATGATGATTTTTTGAGGCTTCAGTTTTTCGATAAAAAAAAATAACTAATATCACAGTGCAATACGGAAAAAATAACCATATATACGGACACCACTACGTGATAAAAGACCAAAAAAAAAAAAATACCCCTGTCTCCCAGTTTTGCCCAAAGTCCTCCAGGTTTTTTTTATGGGCCCTCAAGGATGTGGAGCCTCGATGTCATATTTGCAAAAAAATGATCATTTACTCAAGCTCATATTGTGCAAACCGTTTGGAATTTTGATATACTCTCTGAGGCAAAGTTGTAGCTGTTGTCATAAAGAACAAAAATTGTGAACATATCAAATCAAAAAAACTTCATCTTCAAGGTCAAAATCGCAAAAAACTTAAAAAAAAATCAATTTTTTACCTTTTTTCCCCTGTTCAGGTCCATATGTAGCAAACCGTTAAAAACTCAAGCAAACAATCACCTACAAAAATTAACTTAAGATCTCAATAAACAACTTTCTAGAACATATGAACTTCCTAGGAATGATTTTTAACACCATTTAGGTAGCGCTTAGGTAGCCAGGAAATTTTTCACATTTGTGGCTTTTCTTTTGGTCTTTTATGACGTATGGTGGTGACCGTATATGGTTATTTTGCCATGACTTAAAAAATTACACAGTGTGTATTCAAAAGAGAAATAATTTCATGAATTTTTAAGCGACTCATTTTCCGAGCCACATACTTAAACACTTTTTCGGGTATATGGGTCGATATTTAGTTGATAACAAGGGTCGCTTTTATTCATCACCTATCCTCTTAATCTAGATAAATTTATGATAAATTTATGCTAAATTTATCTCAAAATAAATAGTATTTATCGTGCTGTAGGATAGGTTCAGATTTTTCTACGTACTCCATTAGCTTTGTAGTCGTCGAACCGAAGACTCTACCGTCCTAGAAACCACACTTAAAACAATATTTTGTTGTCACATTGCCATATGTTGCTTAATTCTCTAATGTCCGACGAAATCCGTTTATGTTGCCTAGGTAATAAAATGTATTCCATGGTAATTTCACCACATTGATGAGTTTAAAGAAAAATGTTAAGTTGAAAGCACAAAGCAGAAACAAAACCCATGCGCTACTTCATTCTCTTAATTCCCTAGATTTCAAACAAATTTAAATAAACCAAATTTTATTTTATGTACCCATTTCCCTGTACTTATTATTTTTCTCGTTATAAGTTTAAATTTTAATATGATTTTCAAAATTTATTCGTCACTCCAGTTAATGTGCAACATCCCTCTAGTGCAAATTAAATAAATAAAGAGCAACCTAAAAAAAGTAAAATGAATAAACGAACAGAGAAATGGCAAATATCTTAACAACTACTTCAGCTTTAATTTAAAAACGCTAAAGAATTTGTAAAGGGAAAAATATAATAAATAAAATCGAAAAGTTTTCTTCTTTTCAAATGCTTTTTGTGTAAGCAGATAAATAAATCCCTTTAAATTTTAAAATTAAAAACAAAGCAACTACACAAAAGTAACAAAAACAGTAACTGAGAAACGAAATAAGAATTTGTTGTTCTTCTGTTTTTTTTTTTTTTTTTTGTTTGTGCAAGTAAATGTTAGCCAAGAAATAGATGAAGATGTTGGTGGAAGCAAATAAAGTAAAAAGGAAACTAACTTTGAGACCTTTAAGAATATTTTTTATAAACTGAATTTTTTTATTTATACCTACGGTGAATGTGTATGTTTGAAGTGTTGCATACCTTAAGGCAGGTGTTCTAAAAGTACGTTTTCCTATTTCCTGCGAAGTGAACTCTTGGGCCAGGCCGACATCTATTTTTATTTATTGTTTTTTTTTTTAAATAATAAAGTAAGTTGAAAATTAAATTTTAATTATATTTTTATTATAATTTAAATTATAGCATTATTTATATTATTATTATTATTATTATTATTATTATTATTATTATTATTATTATTATAATTGAAATTATATTACAAAATCTCTATAGTACACCAGTTGGCAGTCAATGCAAAAATATACAATACAGTCTCTGTCTCAGCTTTGTGGCATCTACCATAGAAAAAACTAAACTGCAGTTTTATGAATATGATGCAAAAGTAACTTTATCCAAATTAAGTTGGATATGTCCCAATTGAGGGTTAGTTTTTCGGCCCGCCCTAGAAAATATACAAACATGATATGATAGGAAATATAATATTTTGCAACGCAAAATACGAGAGTTAGAAGCACCCAATACAATGTATGGTAATGCCAAGTAATTTGACAATTCAATAATTAAGTGACAAACAAAAACCTACCGAGGTGATATTATCCCAGGAGTGCCTTAACCTCTCTACAACTTGAGAGGTATTCCTGTCCATAAAAATCGAAGGTCCAATAAAAACCGAAGGTCCTCCAGAAACTGACCTTTTCACCTGTCCATTGCTGTCGCATACTTAAGTTCCTGTGTGATCTTAACAGAAAGTAGAATTATAAAATTCCCAGTAATGTAAAATAAATGTTCACATACACAAAACTCCATATGTGTGGTAAGTTGATAAGAAAAGAAAAAAACTATAGGTCGACACGTATACAAAGTTCGCTTCACTAAATTTAGCCAGAGAGAAGATCTAACCATGTCGGCTGCTGTAAGAAAAGTTATTGACAATATACTCGGCAATCCCTACCTTGTTCCTTGTCTTCCAATGACCATATGCTGCTTGATACTGCACTATTTCAAATCCCTTTTCTATAAATATTTACTTTTCAGATATTCACACTCCATAAAATAGGGTTTTCTTCAATACCTTAGCAGGTAGAATTGCTTTCTTCTCAACTGAGGAATAGAATTAAAGGCAGCTCTGTGCCTCGCATGGGCAGTATTGCTTTCGATAAGAAGAGTTGCGTATGTATGAGTTCTAAACATGGTAACCTCAAACCATTACTTGAAAGTACGGAACGAGACATGATTCTCTGCCTATCAGTGACGTGACTTTTTCCAAACATGATAGGACTCTGAAGCAGATCTAATTAAGACAATCCTGATAACCCGAATCAGGTGAAAAACTGCTAAAACGTAGCTTTTTATGGGCCTAGGCTTTTGCTGGATATACGTTGAGTTGGTGTAAAATTCCTTAAATGGTGACAGGGGTAATTATTTGTTGTCAAGCTTAAATTTAGTTCGGGGTTACCTAAATACAATCAAAATATGCTTAAATAAACTGTTCAGGTGATGTGACACAATATGAAGACATGATGATGTGATCAAGATTAACGTCAGCACCTAGCCGAGTGAATATAAAGTATAGAGTAGCACCGCAATTGTGTAGTACAGCACACAATACGATACGGTGCCGCGTGTAATAGCATATCACACTAAAATGTTACAATGAGTAGCAATTTATATAACATGGCAAGCCTAGACTCATGACCTAACCTAAGGGGTTGCAGACTATCCAACTCCTTCTGTTGAGAGTGCAACAGCACACTTGATCAACCTTGCACCATCTCTTCATATATCGATCCAAACCACAGCCACCACGTGAATCCCTGAAGGGGACTATACCAACAACCGGCTACAGAGTGGTGCGGCTCTCTGTGTGGCTTCGGTTTCCCATGGTACCAGTCCTTTGGACACTGGTCGTGCCTCGAAAAGAACCGATAATAACACAGACCTGTTCTTCCAGATTAAGGTCCCAGAAACCCTGTTGTCTGCTGCCCCCATTTTCACGAGAGCAATTCGTCAAAGCTTTTGGAAATACTACAGTGATAGTTTGCACCCCTGGGGTAAATACGGAGACATCAAAATTCATCTTTTTGAAATTAATATTGGGGTGTATGACGTTTTGTCGGCTGCGCCAAGTAAAGGTAGAGTAGGAGTATGACTTTTTGTCGGCTGCGCCAAGTAAAGGTAGAGTAGGAGTATACTCCCCTGAGCACAACCAGTCCTGTAGTATGGGTATTCGTTTAACAGGCAAAATTGCTTTGGTTGCTGCATGCATAGAATCACCTCCTGGAAAGAGAGCGGTTTTTTCTTCTACTTTCAATTACTCGATACTTCATAGACTAAAAACACGGGTGCATGGAAGAAAAGTTCTTATTTCACTTTACCACCAATAGGTGTAGGTGGATATCAAAGCAGACCCCTTCCTTAATTGGTCCCTTTTCGATTTCCTTCCGTTCACAATTTTATTAATTCACGAGCTACCCCCACCCTTTACTCTTGAGTTGAGTGCTTTCAAACTGTCGACTGTTAACTGTCTGCCTTCTTTCTCATCACTGACTCACTAGTAATTGTAAGCATTTATCCCCCATAGCATTCACATTTAACAAATTTCTGCCCTCTTGGTCTTATGCTAGTAAATGCTGAATATTCACAACAGAAGCTAACAGCGTCTTTCAGGCACAGTCTGCAAATATCATCTTCTTCGATTTTCCTCTTAACTAGATGATACTTGAAGTTTCCATGATCTGGCACAAACGATCAATTAGCCATAGCAAACATGGATTACGCTTCTATGCGTAAATATTCATTGGGTTGAAGTATCTTAAAAAATCGCTCGAAAACATAATATTTTGTGTGTCCTTCTAAATGAATTCTTTTCAAATTTAATTTGTGACTAATTTTTGCGGTCTTTAAGAATCCCTGAATCTCCTTAAACACAAAATGTAATAAGACAAGAACCCAACCAGTTACTTACAACATGTTTTTGGTTCCTGTCAGTTTGTTGTTGTTCTTGTTGTTCTGGTTGTTCGGTTGTTGTTGTTGTTGCTATTAACCTTTTAGCTCTAATTCAATTTCCACAAAACAAGAATTTGACTTTTAATCCTCATTTTGTTGCAATTTTAGATCATGGCTCTAAACAGCTTCTACCTCGATTGCAGTTTCCACTTGTTTTTTGTTCTTGAATTTTTTTTATTGTGCAGTTGGAACAATTGTGAAGAAATGAATGGCAGGCAGCAGCATACAAAACAGCAGTAGTAGCGAGCAGCAGCGAACCAAAACCCTCGTCTAATTTAACCAGCAGCATAAAATTTCATTCATTCATTGCAAAATTCCTCTATACAACTCTTCTGCAGACAAATGCGTTTCTTTGCCAAAGTACGAAACATTAAGAGGAGTCTACAAGCTGTGTTTATTCTTTGTCCTTTATTCCTTTTTTTTAATGAATAAAAAATAAATAAACAAAAATCTTCTACCAGAGTTAAAGTTAAAATTAGGAATCACGAAGGGAAGAAGGATGAAAATATTCGCGCTTCGTTAACTTTAATTTTAGTAATTTTCTTATGTTACTATGCTTGAATTGTACTCTACACCCCTAAACCCCTTCTCTTCTTCTCCAGCTACAATGGCAAGTAAGTTTGTTTGCCAAGGAGTAGTTAGTATGGCAAATTGTATATGAAAGCGCTGTAACTTGATGTTAAGTTCATTCCTTTTAGCGTTTCGTTTTACAAATCCTGCATATAATAATAAAGAAGACATCTAAAGAATGAGTCACTGCATAAACAGCAAGTAGTATTGAAATGCGGTAACTCCTTACTTGTTATTGCGAAAGTACCTGAAGAAATAAAAGCAAAAGGATAATGACTGATTTTTTACACACGCACCACCGACAAAGAATTTTTCCACGTAACTGGGTGTGAGAAAATTTGTTAATGCGTGGGGTGGTACTTTTTTCCTGTTGCAATAATATTTACAAGAGTAAAACTGTTAAGCTTTTTGACTTTGTTAAAAATGTCTCGTCTTTTATATCAACTACATGAGACATTTTCACGTATTGTGGTTTTATTCTATACACTACAGAGTTCAACTTGAAAAAAAAAAACAAATTCAAAGTGTAGGAAAATACTTCTGGGAGCTGAGGGCACCAACTAAAGCGAAACCAGTAAGTTTTTGTTTCTTAGGATTACTAAATTTTTCAACCTTCTTTTAATGTTATATATTGTATCTATACATATAATAAAATATTAACTCATTTTCGTCTGTCTGTCTTTCTTTTTTTGTGTTCGCATCACGTAAAAAGTACGGGATGGATTTAAACAAAGTCTTGTGAAGAGGTACGTACCTAAGTATCCTGATTTCAATATAGGATACTTTTTTTCCTCCAAAATATTTTATTTCCAAGAGAAAGTGGAGTAAAATAACGTTGATTTTTTTACCGATTTAAAGGTACTGCATACTTTAAGGCTTCTTTTGTTTTTGAAAGCTGTGTATTTTAAACAATGTTACACAACAGATGGCGCTGTTTTAAAATAACGTGAAACTCATTTCCCATCTTTTACAGAACTTTACAATAATTTTTAGAATTTTATATAAATTTTTGAATCTTATCCAAGGATGGATACCTTTATATAAAGTAAATCCGTTAGAGTATCAAAATGTTGTGTGTATTAATTTCAAAGCAACAACGAACAAAATATTGTCAGGACGCACACAACGTTTGTGGGCACAGCTAGTCTTCAATATAACTAAACTATTAGTTTTAACTAATAGACCTGAAGTACCGCGACTCATGGCTCTAAACAGCTTCTACCTCGATTACAATTTCCACTTGTTTCTTGTTCTTGAATATTTTTTTTATTGTGCAGTTGGAGCAATTGTGACGAAATGAATGGCAGGCAGCAGCATACAAAACAGCAGTAGCAGCCAGCAGCAGCGACCCAAAACCCTCGTCTAGTTTAACCAGCAGCATAAAATTTCATTCTTTCTTTGTATAACCAAACTATTTTCAGGCTACAGATAAACCTAAATAAACTTATAGAGTAGGAATTACAGTGAGTGCCCCGATAGACTGATTGGTAGCGTGCAAGTCTATCAGTCTTGGGGTTTCGAGTTTGATTACCACCAAAGACTCTGGGTATTTTCTGCAGACAAGCAATAATGCTTCGCAAGTAGTTTTGTCTTAAAAAAAGAAATCTTTTAGAAACCTGCAGATAATAAGGAATATCCTTGGAATTTAGTCCTACGAGAAACCAATGCTTGGCACGCACCAAGTACGTGGTGCGAAGATTCATCGTGTGACCAAGATAACCTGAAAATTTCGATCTCAGAGTTTCCTAATTTGAATGGTCAGTAGCAAAGATCACAAACAATTTATATTATTATTTTTAATTATCAGACTTGAGAGGTGTCGATTATAGTTTGTAATTAATTAAAAATGTAATTACGCAATTATATGTAATTGTAATTGGAATTTTTCAATTACAATTACATTCAACAATTTGCAGTTGTAATTGAGATTTTTTCAATTATATATAATGAAAATTTTTAAGGAATATAACCGAATTTTAAGAAATATAATGAAATAATAATTATTGCCTAATTACAATGACAAATTTCCAATTACTAATTGTAATTGGAATGTAATTGAAAATTTTCAGTAACAAATTACAAGTAATTGTATTTAACTTTAGTCCATTATATTTAACTTACAACTTAATGTAATTTGTAATTGAGAATATGTATTTAATCTCTACCTCTAATTTTAATTGTTTTTGAAATGTAATTGAATCTCGCCATTACTGCTGGTGTCTAAAAATTAAATTTTCCCAATTTTTTTTTAATATTATCACCTAATTTGTAATTTAATTAATTCTTTCTTAGAGAGAATAAAAACGATCTTAAGCTTGATTATAAATTTCATTGTATGTAATACATAAACAGTTCAACTATAATAATTAAAATTTTCAAAATTATAAATAATTACTTTTTTCGTTAAAAAATAAAATAAAAATTAAAAAAGTTGGTCACATTTTTTCTACCGCAACCTGCTTTATAAAACCAAAAATAGTTATAAAGTATTCAACGCCTTTCTACCAACCACCAACCATCTGCAAAAACGTTAAAAAAAAGTTTCCAACGGAAACGGATATTTTGTTGTCTTCGCTTTATACTCTATATTTTTCTTTTTTAAATAGACAAGGAGGACTATCGTTATATTTGTATGCATATGTGTGCATAATGGCAACAAAATCGCTTTAGCTTGACATCTTCTAAAGTCTTGTTGCCATTACTTAAACTAAAGTCAACTACTACTATAAGTATTCCATGTCTATACAATTGTGTTTGAATGTCGAAAAAGTCATCATCAACAACATTTCACAAGGTTAATATTTAATGACCAACTCAAGTTGTTTCTGTAATTGCAAATGTTTCGTTTTTATTATCCGACGTTTCTTCTGTCTATTCTTTTTATTTGGAAATTTTTTAAAATTTTATTTACATTTTGCATGAGACGTTATACTCAGGAGTATGCTTGTATTTTAGAAACATGTATTATGTGTTGATGTGTGTAAATGATTACCCAGTAGTTTTGATAGTGACACTCAACAATTTTTACTAACTTCCTACTTCATTGTATTAAACATTCTTGCATTTCCTTTAAACTAATGTTTTCTTTAGAAATAACTCAATACAATAATCATTTTTAGACTTTAATATAAACAACCTTGGAATAGAATAAGTAATTTGTACTTAGAAAATTTCGTTTTACTTTGTCCTAGCACAGTCGTATGTCAAAGAATAGCAAACTGGCTACTAAGCAGCAAGTAGCTTAGTTTCCATAGTCATCAGATCTGCCTGGTTATTAGTATGTCAAATAGTGTAATAGTGTGTTTTGGTAGTGTCTTTGAATATCTGTCTATTTAAAGTTGTATGCTAAAGGTTGTGTGAAGTGCTTTACTATAACTTTATTTTTTCGTGTATTCCTTTAGTCTGATGTTTAAAAGTATGTTAGTAGTAGGAATTTTTTTTTAAGAAATATTTAAGTTTAAAATATGTATACAACACAACAGAGTAAGTAAATTTTTAAGTAACAAAATTTTTTTAAGGTACGCGGCTTTTTTTGGTGGAAAAAATCTATCTTTGTTAAACACACATTTTGTAGCAGATACCTTTACAAATGGAACATATTTAGTCATCTGGTGTTTATAAAACAATATTGTGTAAAAGGCACCTTTTGATATTTTTTGTAAAACTCAATGTAAGTAAAAGATCCATTCTTAACAAGTCTTTTTTTAAATGGTAGTTTTTAAAAAAGTTAGTTTTTGTAACAGACACTTTTGGTAAAAAGCACGTTTTGTAAAGTGTACTTATTATAAAAAGTAGTTTTAAAAAAAGTAATTAAAAAAATACTTTTGTGAAAAAGTACTTTTTCTAAAAAGTAGTTTTTGTACGAGATACTCTTTGTAAGGGGTACTTTTGGTAAAATCTAATATTTATAATATGTACTTTTGTAAAAGGTACTTTTTGATAAAAAGTACTTTTTGTAAAAACTGCTTTTTGTAAAAACTACTTTCTGTTGAAGTAATTTTTTTGAAACTTACTTTATCTAAAAGTTCATCTTTTTCAAAGGCACTTTTTAAAAAGTTATTTTGTAAAAGGTACTTACGATCAAACATTCTTTTTATTCTTTTCCCAAGGAGTCCTTTTTTACGAGATAGCTCTTGTAAAAGATACATTTTGCAAAAAATGCCTCCATAGGCTGCTTGGTAGTGCGCTAATCTATCAGACTGGGGCTTGCGTGTTCGATTGCTGCCAAAAACGCTGGGCGTTCATTTTTGTAAAAGGACTTTTTTTGCGAAAGAACTTATTGTAAAAATAAAATTTGTAAAGGTACTTTGTCTAAAACTGTATTTTTTTCAAAGACCCTTTAAAAAGCTTTTAAAGTAGGAACTATTTTTAAACAGTACTTTTTCAAATAAGTTATTTATGCAAAATTTACGTTAAAAAAAGTACTTTATATAAAGAGCCATTTAAAAAGTACTTTTTATGAAAGGTTATACTTAAAAAAGGTAATTTATATAAAAATTTTACAGAAGTATTTTTCTTATTTAAAATGTAGTTTTCTAAAAAAAACCTAACTAAAAAAGACACTTATTAAAAACGTATTTTTTAAAAAGCACTTATTATAAACGTACTTTTTAAAAGAGGCACTTTTTTAAAAACGTACTTTAAAAAAAAATATAATTTTTATAATAGAATATTTTCTATAACATTTGTATACTTATTTAAAAATGTGGTTTTTTAAATACTTATTAAAAAGGGTTTTTTTTATAAAATTTAATATTTTCAAAAATAAAATATAATTTTTATAAAAGGGATTTTTTAAAAAAGGTACTTTTATAAAACGGAAAGTACCTTTAATAAAAAAGAAATTTGTAAAGTAGGCACTATTTTAAAAGAGTATTTATTTCAAAAATTTTTTATTTAAAAGTTAATTTTTATAAAAAGTACTTTAAAAAAATTAATTTTAAATGAAGCTAACTTTCATAAATGCAATTTTTTGCTATCAAATCCTTTTTATAAAAAAATAATATTTTTTTTAAATTTCTTAACAACTCTTTTGTTAGCCATCAAACTAGTTACCCTATAAAATAATTTATTATTCATTTTTATTTTCCCATTGAATATTGAAAATTACATTTTTAGTTTAATTTTGTATCTTCGTTTAGATACTTCAACTTGGTTTGCAACAACATTCATGCCATTACATCTTTGGGTATATTTTTGTTTTACAAAAAAATTTTTTTTTCGTTTTCGTTTAAGTAGTTACTCTCTTACTGCTGATGTCCTTGTTGTTGCTGCTGTTTGTGTCTGTAAGAAGACATAAATAGGTTGCAATCAAATGGAAGTTTCAATATAATATCACTCTTAAGTTTTCTTTTTTTTTAAGAATTTTTTTAAGTTTTTTTTGTTATTGTTTTTTGTTTAAGTTTATTGAATAAAAATTGAGTTTTCTTATTTAGTGATAGAAAATAAGAAACAAAAATTGCAATTTGTTATGCTTCAATCAACATTATTGAACATTAGTAAATTGCAACTAGAAAATTTTTAGATTTATAATAATGCTGGGCAACGTTGAAGTATTTATAAATATTTTATATCAATTTATAAATGAAGACGGAGCAAAAATTAATTTAATTTTATATAAAATATATTTTTTTTTTTATTTTAAATTGAAATAAAATAAAACTGTTCAAATAGTACAAAATTTCATTTATTTTAAATTAAGTCATTGCAGTTGACTCAGGGTTTTCTTCATTATGAACATTTTGAGTTTTTTTTTTTTAATGATATCTGTAATTAAATTTTATCTTTAGCCAATTTGAGGAAAAAATATAATAGTCTTGTTCGTGTCTTTTATAAATTGATTAATTTTTAGCCCTTGGCCTGCAAGAAAGAAAACAACGTTTGTCAATGTGTAACACTTCTTCCTTATTCCTTAACATTAATTACAAATATACACGCTTTTTTACATCTACCATTTAAAAATTAATATTATTTTATTCGCCTTTTTATATAATAAAAAAAAACTCACTATTACTTGGCCAAGACAATAAACTGAGCAGAGCAAAGTGGAGAAAAATTCATTATACAATAATAAAAAGGATATTTAAGTAAAAGACCTTTTGGTTAAACGTGTTTCATTTCAAAGCTTATAATAACGATGAAATAATTAAGCATTTTGGCCGCAGGGATAAATGTAATAAACCACAAGAAGAGAAAAAAGAAAAATAAAAACAAACGCAATAATGAACGAATACACAAAAATCATAAAAAGAGCAAAACGAAACGCAAAAAAAAAATAAAAAAAATATTTTTTCACAACAAAAAGGACACCAAAGAAAATTGATATTTTCCTTTATCTACAAGTGAAACTGAATAGAAAATAATAATCTATACATATAATAAAGCAGTAACTCATTTCCTGTCTGTCTTTCTGTTTGTGTTCGCATCACTTAAAAACTACTGCATGGATTTTAACAAAATTTTGTGAGGAGTTACCTATGTATCCTTATTCCAATATAGGATACTTTTCTTCCGCAAAAATATCTTATTTCCAAAAGAAAGTGAAGAAAAAGGAGTAAAAGTACGCCTTGTTTTTTTTACCGATTTAAAGATACTGCATACTTTAAGGCATCTTTTATTTATGAAAGAGGGATATTTTAAACACGGTTTAAATTTTTTAAAATAATGACAAAATATAAATTTTAAGCAAGATATTTTAATCACGGTTGAGCAACAGATAGCGCTGTTGTAAAATAATCAAAAATATGAATTTGAAACATTGTTGCGCAAGAGATGGCGCTGTTTTAAAGTAGTGACTAAGTATGAATTTTAAACGGGATATTTTAACACGGGTGTGCAATAGATGGCGCTGTTTTAAAATAATGACAAAATAAGAATTTTAAGCGGGATATTTTAAAAACGGTTGCCCAAACGATGACGCTGTTTTAAAATAATGACAAACTATATATTTTAAGCGGTATGTTTTAAACACGGTTGCACAATAGATGGCGCCGTTTTAAAATAATGACAAAATATGAATTTTAAGCGAGATATTTTAAACACGGTTGCGCAACAGATGGCGCTGTTTTAAAATAATGACAAAATATGAATTTTAAGCGGAATATTTTAAACAAGGTTGCCCAAAAAATGGCGCTGTTTTAAAATAATGAGAAAATATAAATCTTAAGCTGGATATTTTAAACACGGTTGAATTACTTACTACCAAATAGCCAATTGAATAAAATTTGTATTTGATTTGTATTTTAGTTTGTGGAATTACATTATTATTAAAATATTTTAAGCACCTTTCACAGAGCCTTACAAAAATTTTTAGAATTTTATGTAAATTTTAGAATTTTATCCAGGGATGGATACCTTTATATAAAGTTATAAAGTAAGAGTCTTTAAATTGTGTCTGGATTATTTTCAAAGCAGAATCGAACAATTTTCAGGACGCACACAAGGTGTGTGGGCATAGATAGTAACAAATATAATTGACATCTTCCGAAAGTTGATTAATTTGCACTACCTTGTATTATACAGTATAGGTGATAGGCCTTGAGGACAATCGGCTGCAATATTAAAACTATCAGAACACAGTGGGCCTATTTGTAGTTTAAAAGTACAATTTAAAAAAAAAGATTTTAATATATTTTATATATTGAAGCAGACCACTTCCTTGATGCGTCCCTTTTTGAACCCCATCCCTCCACAAATTGTATATAAATAAGTTTCTTTGGAACATTTAAATGCATCATTTTGTATATTAATCCTTCATGTCATAGAGAATCATGTAATTTTTGCTTAATTCTAATTTATCATACAAATATTGTCACGTTTACTTAATGTCAACGACATCTTCTCTATAATATTAGCCGTGATTATCACGTAAATCTTTTGAAAACTTTATTATTATTTTTTCTCATATATGACACCAGCTAAAGGTTGCATAATAATCGAGAATTGTTTATTATTGCTCGATTTTTAGTTACAAGCTTTTGTTTATTCTCTAATAATTCATAGCTTTCATTTGTCGGTATTGCCTTAAATAATATAACAAAGTTCCTTTCGATCCTTTTTTTTTTGTCTCTACCTCCACTGACATTGATTATGATGACTTGTTTGTTAAGGAATATAGAACTGTTGATATTGTACTTTTATATACATTGTCAAAAGTAGAGCTGATGCTAATGAGAAGCAGACGGAAGAGTTATTGTGTGGGGATGTGTTGATGTTAAACTTTGTTCAAGACTCAGTTTCGTCGTCTGTTTGTTTATTTGTGTGTGTATATGTTTTATCCTCTTTTTGTTTTGGTTCCTTTTTTTCTTTTCCCAACTCATTTTTAGTTTATTTACACTATTTTAACGCCTCAGGATATGCATGTAGCACGTACTTTATTTCCCAATTGTTATTCTTTGCTGTCGTAATCTTTTTTTTATATTTTTTTGCTCCTTCTTATTTTCTCCATTGGTGGTGGTATTGTTGCTTTCGCTATTGTTATTATTTCCTAAGTTGCTATAGAGCTAAAAACTACAATTTTATTGAAGGACTCTGGCTAAATTTGTTTTAATAATATTTTCTTACTTAATGAACTATGAGCAAACAGAGTATTGTTTATTTTTTAATTTTTGTAATGAAAAATCTTGGAAATACGAGTGAGTGGGTTAGATAATTTAAGGAGTTTTTTGTAGTAAAAAATCCAGATTTATATTTTTTACCTCTTTTCTGTGTAATTTCTTTCTAGGGTACACATTGGTGTTTGAAGAAATAAATCCATAACTGTTTTCAAAACTCATAAACGAAAGATTAGTTTCAAATAAAAATACTAAATACTGCATATTTTTGACAGATGAAATTTTGAAGTAAGGCTTAATTAAGTTCGTTTAATTCTCTCTATGTTAAAAGAATATTTTTTATTACAAATATTGTAATTAATTTTTAAGGAAAAATAAGAAAATTTTATTTTTAAACACTAAATAAAATGGAATGGAATGCATTTCTGGATCACTACATCCTTAATCAGCATTCTTCGTATGTTTCTACTTTGGGTGATGAGTTGTAAACATAATCTGCTTAACCAACCAAACCCACATAAAGGAAGTAGAGAAAACTTGTATTCAATCACCTATCGTCAGTTGGTGAGTTTTTTACATGTTAGTATCTTTTTCGGTTGGTCTGCAAAGAAGTGTTCCAAAAAAAATTAAATATCTATACACATCTGTGTTTGTATGGGTTCGCATCACGTAAAAACTACTGGATTGATTTTAATAAAATTTTGTGAGCAGGTACCTTGGTATACTGATTCAAATATAGGATACCCCTTTTCCCCAAAATATATTTTATTTCCAAGAGAAAGTGGAGAAAAAGAACATTTATTTTTGAAAGCGGGATTTTTTAAACACATTCTACAGAGCTGTACAATATGAGGTACCTTGGTATTCGGATTCAAATATAAGATACTTTTTTTCCCCCAAAAATATCTTATTTCCAAGAGGAAGTGGAGAAAAATAACGTTTTATATTTGAAAGCGGGATATTTTAAAAACCTTTTCCAGAGCTTTACAATATTTTTTAGAATTTTAGAACTATATAAAAATGTAAGAATACTATCCAGGGATGGGTATCTTTATATAAAGAAAATACGTATTCGTGAAGCACTATAAACGTAAGAGTCTTAAAACTTCCACAACAAAATTGATTGGATATTTTCAGGACGCAACAAAATTGTTTAGATCGTGTTAAAGTAAAGGCTACGTAAATTTCAAGTCTCTGCCTATTACGCCTTAAAAGATAAGCTATATGTATCAATATACGTCTGTTTCAGCGTACATAATAAAATAAATACTAAATATCTTTCAAGTATCTATCTATATATCAAAATAGCAGGCGATATATGTACATCAAATTAAGTCACCTATGATGCACTCTTTAACTCAAAATTTTATCTTTTTTATTTATTTAATATTGTATGCCTCTAGGGATGATACAGTAATATAGACTCTATTTAAATATCGCTGATAGATATAGCAATATACAATTTTTTTTAAATGTTAGTATTTGTCCTAACTTAAGGCCATGTATATTAAACAACCGCAACTGTAGGGACACTCTTTGATATCCAGTTCTAAATTTTATATTTGTGGTTATAGCAGATTTACCACTACATATTCTGTATAAAGAACAACTATCTTTCTATAAGGGTTTAAAATATGAAGCCATATACGAGTATAGTAAATTACTCCAACTCTTTTGACACCCTTAATAATACACAATTTTCAAGTGTTTGTCTATAGATAAGATAGGGACATAAATCATTTTACTTGACATAAGGGGACACCCACAGAGCTACGCATTTCACTCAGAAACGCAGGGAAATAATAAAATATTTTACTGAAATCTAATAGATTTGATTTGAAATCTTTCTTAAAATCTAGATCGTTTACCCTTCACCGCAGGTAGAAAGAGTCTTTCCTTGTGTAATTTCTACAATATTATTTTCAGACCCCTGAAAGTATATATATCTCTAGCGATAACCGTCTGTCCGTCTGTCTGTCTGTGCTCGAGTTGAAATCAACTTTGCCAAGGTACCCGATAAGATAGAAAAATTTTAAGCACACCAATCTGCCAGTTATAGTTTCGAAAATTACGCTAATGAAACACAGCAACATCAGACCACTCAATTCGAGGCAGCGGTCAAAAAACCACGCCTACCTATAGCTTTTAACATTTTAACGTTATGGGTAATTAGCATAATATTAAATAATTTTTCTTGTTGTTTTTATTTTTTTTCGGTCTGTTTTTGTTTTTTTTTTCAATAAATATTAGACCGCGACCACTAGATCGCACGCAGTATACACAAATCTCCGGGGATCAATAACCCCCTGCGAGGGGCAATTTTGGTTTGATTTTAGAATATGAGGAAATTTTGTAAGGATTTGTTTTTTGCTTTAGTCTAACCATAAAAATAAAAAAATTTTATAAAAAATATTTACAAAACATTTTTAAAAATATATTTTTAATAAAAAAAAATTGATTAAATTTAAAAAAAAATTCCAAGAAAATTTTTTTTATCAAAATTCACAAATTTTTTTTTATCAAAACAATTTTTTTATCAAAAAAATTTTATCCAAAAAAATTTTTTTTATCAAAAAATTTTTTTTATCAAAAAATTTTTTTTTACCATAAAATTTTTTTTTTATTAAATATTTTTTTTATTAAAGTAAAAAATAATAAAAAATTTTATTTTAATAAAAAATTTTTATAATAAAAAATTTTTAATAAAAAATTTTTATAAGCAATTTTTATAAACAATTTTCGAAATAATTAAAAAAAAATTAAATATTTCTATGAAAATGAAAATCTTGAGTGTAACATATTATTATTATTATTATTATTATTATTATTATTATTATTATTATTAATTTTTTTTTATCTCTTTATAATTAAGAACTTAAGCCTAAATAATTAATTTATTAATTCAAAAATAGTTCAAATAAAATTCATATAATATTATTATTATTATTATTATTATTATTATTATTATTATTATTATTATTATTATTATTATTATTATTATTATTATTATTATTATTAATAATAATATGTATGTATATAGAGTAACATATTTGAAAACCGAATATTTAGTGTTGTAAAAATCAAAACATAATAGGTTAACGCAATTGTCTATCATCACTATGGTCAATGTTATATAAGACTCGACACTACCGTATTTATTACTCTTACTTACTTGTTAATTTTAAAATTCTGAACTAATGATATGTTTTCTTTTATCTACTTTCAGGCAGAAAAATTTATGTCTAACACATTCGGTGAGTACAAGATTAAAATATTTTTTATTTGTAATTCTTCAGATAAATATAGATTTTCAGGCGTCCAATTTTTTTTTAAAGTGACATGTTGCTTTTGGCGTCGTAAATTCGTAAATACTTAAAAACCAAAACTGATAGATATGATTGTCATATCATATTCACAAATTTATATCTGTAGATATTCACAAATTTATATCTGTAGATATAAATTTGTGAATATCGGCCTAATATTAGTAATGACGAAGGCTCATATTATCTCAAACTTGTGTATATCGGGTATAGGAAAAATTTTTTTTGGTAATCGATTTTCCATGTTGAGATCTTCAAAAAGCTTTGTGATGCGGAGAAATTATGTCTCTTTTACTTGAGAAGCTATAAAAGTTGTTTTTATATTTGTTTCTAGTTTTATTAGCAAACAAAAAAATTGTATTAAACTGCACTATGGGCTAACTATTGAACTAAACATACATTCCTAAATATTGTAGGATATATATTAAAGAAAGTAGGATTATGTAACAGGTGTAATAGTAAGAAATTAAATTCCTTTACCTAGAGTACGATAAGACAAAAACTCATTGAAAAAATAACCATAAGAAAACGACAAACTCTTACAAACACATGCACTCTCAACCACCAACAAAATATGTATGTAAATCAAAAAGTCAAAACTCTTACATTGTGTTCTTATATGGCTGGGTAAGACAATGCATGTTTAGATGAAAATATTTTTAAAGTGTGTTAGTAGCAGTAGTAACAGCATCTGTGTCGTTTTTGCTCCTACAGGTAGAAAAGATAAACAGCTGTTTCTCTCTTTCATTATCAAAGAAGTATTGTACTTTTTGTTATTGTTTCTCAATTATCTGTTGGCATAGGGTTATCTCTCTTGGCTAGGTAATTTTACGGTTACAGAAGTAAAAAGAAAGAAAAAAACACTCCCTTCTAATTGAGATGGTGGGGTACATAACAATATTATTTAAATTTTTTTCATGAAATACTCTTCAGGAGGGGATATTTTTGAGATAATTTCCAGCGAAATCTCTAAATACAAGAAGCAATTGGTTTTTTGTTATGGTCACAATAACTATCTTATTTTCTCTGTAACAATATATGGTTGCGATGATAAATTTAAAGTTGGCTTAATCATCATTATAACCACGATAAACAAGTTTCTGTTGATCATTAAATGGTTACTACACTCAAAAAATGCAACATGGTTGGTTTTAACTATATAATTATCAAATCAAAACCAACGTTATATTAGTATTCCAAAATAATTTTGTATCAAATCACAACCAACGTTATATTAGTATTCCAAAATAATTTTGTATTTATGACCATAATACGTTTGTTTTTAACAGTCTAAAAAATGCGAATTACGAATCCTAATTAAACATTTCCTTTTAAATCAAAAACCATCATCGAAACCAAAGAAAGGTTTATAAAAACTAAAGGGACTCAGCAGTCAATTCTAATGTTTAAAAATTGGTTTATTGTGTTCCCTTGTAGCCTTTATAGCACAAATGAGGGAAAAGTTCAATTCGCCCAAAAGTCGTCGTAACGCCAGAAAGAGTCAATAAAATCCAAGGCATGATATTGGACGATCAGTAAATAAAAATACGTGAAGTGGCTGATGTTGTAGGCATCTCAACCCATTTACATGAATATTTGAACATCAAAAAGCTATTTGCACAATGGATGCCGCCATCAAGACAATACACGAGTGGACATGTCTGTAGTCAATAAAGCAAAAATATACTAGCTGCTATTCCATTCAGATATATTTGCAAATATCAAATCGACTTAAGAGATTTAAGTACATTTAGGTAAAAAGAAAATCTTTAGTGGTTCATAAGCTGTCAAATTATTTCAAAAATAAAATATTTTTAAGCCATTGTGCGATCCTATGACAATTTATGAATGGGGCGGTGCGAAAATGATATATGTTATTGCTTGTAAATTCCATTGTTGATTGCTAACGCATAAATTTATTTTATTTTATTTATTATTTCTTAATAGAACAGATTTGCCAAATTCTTTCACAAATTCGATAACCCTTTATGTAGTAGTCTTTATACATTTCTTGTTTTTATTACTCATCCTTTTTTCGTCCTATGTATGAGTGTGTTTTTGAAGAATTGACTTTTTGAGTTTTGTAGGATTTCTTGTGTGATTATCAGCACATTTAGTTTTTGTTAGACTGACTTTATTTTCAAAACATACACATACATTTCTCTTCTTTGTGTGTACTTTCTATTACTCAACGGTCATTTACCGCTGCTATTCCTTTTCCTAATTCTTTCTTATAACGTTCGTCCTTGCTTAATCGTGCATGCAACATAAGTAAGCCAGAATTTTGTTTTTGCATTAGATTATTGTTAGCAGGTGGGTGCGTGTGCCTGTGTTAAACTCAAGTGTTTTTGTCTAAAAATCAACAGGATTTAAGGAAAAAAAGGAGCATTGTTGTTGCTAATTTATGGTGTTGGATAAAAATAGAGTTTTAATTTTAGTTTAATAAAAGGTGGTCAGGTAGGGGCTTAAGTAACGTTTTTTTTTTCTTCTTTATATTCTATTTTTAGGTAATAAAATCAATTTGTTGAATTACTTACGGTTTGTTCAGGATTACAAAGTAATTGAGTAGAAATTGTAAGCAACAGGTGTAAATGGGTATAAGAATGGAATAATAAAGGATAATGTTGTGCTTAATTGTTTTTTTTTTTCCTTTTTTCCCAAAACATTTTTTTTCAGATAGAAAATTATTTAAAAACTTTTATCAGTTACAACTAAACAGAAGCTTCGTCGTTAGATTTCAATAAAACAAGTGTCTACATGTATCAGTCGCCAGTCTGAAATCACTACAGTCGAATCTGAAATCACTACAGAGAGTCGAGGCAAGTGACAGCACAAGACTCAATGAAAATAAGGTGTTCGTAAATTTCCAGTCGGACACAAGAAATCATTGAGGAACTACGGGGATCAAAAAGGGAACCATGAAATTAGTAGAACAGTACTGTTACAAGTTATCTTGTATGATAATAAAATAAATGCAAACTAGAAATAAAATCAATAAATTAATTATTTAGGCTTCAGTTCTTAATTATAAAGAGATAAAGAAAAATTAGATACCAGCAAAGCAGAATGCATTTTCTAGACAGCTACGTCCGTCATCAGTACTCTTCGTATCGATTTACCCGGTAGTTTCAATTGTTATTAATTTTCTATTTAAACAAACTTATCAAAGAAATAGAATCTGAGAAATTTTTAAAGCCTAAATAATTAATTTATTAATTCAAAAATAGTTCAAAAAAACTTTATATAATTAGAAATAAAATCTATAAAATCAACTAAAATATTATTACTTTCTCACAGAAAAAATTACAGATTGTTTGCAGGCAACTTCACTGCCTAACGTTCTTTAAAAATCAAGTTTTCTAATTCAAAGCGTTAACATCGCGCTATTTGGGTTTGCTACATATACATACATATACGTTTAAATATGCATTTATATGTTACGTCTACACATGTAAATTTTATATGTACATGAGGCAGATACGGCCTGATGCCGCTGATTTATGTTTAGCTGTTCTAGAGGCGTAATCTTGACGTACATGACGTATATGGGATTATCTATTGATTAAAATTTTAAATTTAGACAGACAGTGTACATATACATATACGTTCAAATATGCATTTATATCTTACATATACATACATATATATATTGCTTTATCTTTAAAACCAAAATAAACAGACGTTTAAAACCTACACAGAGTGTGTGTTATTATAGCCGCAGTACCAACAACTAATGAGTACATAAAGAGGTTTTTTGAATTATTTATACTTTTTATTTCAGATTCGATGCCGTCAAATAATACAATGCTTCTTTTATTATTTCACGATGGAGGTAGCGAACCTCATCGGGAATTACTAGTTGTTATATATTGCACAAACTAGGAGTGCGTACAGATCTCGGGGGATCAATAACCCCTGCGAGGGCCGATTTTGTGTGTATTTTTAGGTTGGTAAGATTTTCCTGCTTTGATTTGTATTAAAGAAAGCAATATATATAAAGGAGAGGTAGTCAATAGACCCACAAGATGCCCACTGGTAACCAGGAGCAGATAATAGGCATATTGGGAGCGGGGTCAATATATGGACATTTTTGCTTTACTCTGACCACTCAAACGCAATAAAGATTGCAGGAAGGTCCTTATTTAAAAAAATAAAATTTTATAAAATTTTATATTAAAAAAAAATTTCAAAAATATACTAAAAATTTTCCAAAAAATAATTACAAAAACATTTCAAAAAATTAAAAAAAATTTATAACAAATTTGCTGTAAAAAATATTTTTACAAAAAATAAAAAAAAAATTGTGAACAATATTTTTACAAAAATAATAACACTAGAGAACAGTTTTTTGACCAAACGCATTTGACACCTAATCTATATGTAAAATTGTCCGCTGAATCCAAATATGAAGTCAGAATGGTCAAAAGTAGAACAGTTTTCGAGATATTGCAAAATAACCGTTTTTTGTGTTTTTAAAAAAGATGAAGGCACTTAAAATAAAATATTTTCAAAAATGTCCGTCGGTTCGGACATTTCTTTCTTTCCGATGAAAGACAATAAAATTACTAAAATAACCATCGGTTGTTTGTTAAGATCGGTCATGAAATGACAGAGTAATGGTGGAAAAAACTTCAGATTCATGAAAAATTTGTTAATTTTTAGCAATTTCGCCCTTTTCAATCATTTTTTTTAAACCAAACAATTAAAAATGTGTATGTATTTTTACATAGCGTATTAGTATATTTAAGTGGAAATATTTTGCGTCCAACATGATCCAGATTGGTGCAGAAGTGACAAAGCTACAGAAGATTAAGTGAATTTAGCCACTTTTCGCTATTTTTAAATCAAGTGCCCAAAGGAAAAACAAACATTTTAAATATTAAAAAATCGTAATTTTGCGAAAAAAAAATTAAGAAAGCGTGAAATTTGATAACAAGAACGAAATGCGTAAGGCAAAACGGGCATTTATTTGCAAGAACAATCCTGAAAACCGTTTTTCCCAACTTGTCAGATGCCAAAATTAAAGAAGGGATTTTTGTGGGACCACAAATTACAAAGCTACTCAAGGATTCAAAATTTGATTCGATTTTGTCTGAAGATGAGTTAAAGGCATGGAGATCATTTGGTTTGGCTGTATCAGGCTTTTTGGGCAATTTCAGGGATCCAAACTATGAAGATATCATTCGTGATTTGCTAAAAAACTATGAGAAAATTGGTACGGTTTTTAAATCGTTTTTTCATTGAAGAATTTTACTTAACACTCATTTTTATATCTTATTTAAAAGGAGTTAATATGTCTTTAAAAATACACCTTCTGCATTCGCACTTAAATTTCTTCCCAAATAACCTCGGCGATGAAAGTGACGAACATGGTGAGCGTTTTCACCAACAAATACAAGAAATGGAACGTCGGTACCAAGGGGTGTATGATGAGGTGATGCTGGGCGACTATTGTTGGTTCCTTGTGCGAGAGGCAGAAAATAATTACAATAGGCAAAGCAATTCAACAGTTATAAGTCATTGTTAATATTTATTATTAATAATGCAATTTATACCTACATGCATTTTTTTAATTTTATAAAAATCTAAAAATGGGATAATTCAATTAATCTTCTATAACTCTGTGATTTTTGCACCGATCTGATTCTTATTGGACCCGTAATATTTGTATTGAAATAAATTAATCTCGTAAGTGATGAAACTAAAGAAAAAGTTATTGTTTGGTTTAAAAAAAAGAAGTTGAAAACAGCAAAATTTCAAAAAATCATTAAAATTTTCGTGAAGTTCAAGCTTTGGTCAACTGTAAAACTCTAAATTCTTAATCAATTTTTGCAAGCGTTCCGTGATTGTTTTGATAATTTTATTGTCTTTCAACGGCAAAAAAGACTTTCAAAATCCGCCAAGCTGTTTTGAAGGTACGTTCACTATAGTGACATAACCTTTTTAGAAAACGCAAAAAACGGTTATTACGCAATATCTCGAAAACTGTTCTACTTTTGACCATTTTGATTTCATATTCGGATTCAGTGAGCAATTTTACATACAGATCAAGTGTCAGATTCATTTGGTCACGACTTTGTTAAAATTTTGTGAAGTAGTGTAATTAGTGTACAATATTTTTACAAAAACTTTTTACAAAATATTTTCGAAAAAATTTTTACAAAAAATTTTACAATATAAGAAAATTTTTTAAAGGGATTTTTTGCTTTAATCTTTTTAAAAAAATTTTGAAGTAAAATTTACAACAAAAAATTTCAAAGAAATATAAGAAGATAACAATTATCTATCATTACTATGGTGAAAGGTATATAAGATTCGACATGACCGAATAAATGACTCTTACTAGTTTATTACCATTTGAGTAGACTAGTAAGGAGTGTGCGTTTTTGTCAGTTTGGCGATTGGGTGTTTCACTACAACAGGTGAATGTCAGCGTTATAGTGCTCGGTAAATAACGTTATAATATAATTATAATATATGTAACATTTAATATATAAATAATTAAAATATTACTATTCATAATAATTTTTGGAAATTAATAGCATATTATTAAATTTAATTAAAATATTAAATTTTTATAAAATTTTATTTATTAATAAAATATATTAGCATTACAAAAAAATTGAAAATATGGAAAAAATTATGTTGATATTTTTTTCTAAACATTAACTAAACTAATAAATTAGTTTTTAGACCAATTTGCCCTTTCAGCTGTTTGATAAATTAATGTTATTATTTTTTCTTATTTTAATTTAAAAAAATCAGACGTTTTAAAGGTGTTATTTTGAAGGCTTTATATTTGGAAAAAAAAAATATTCTTACGTTTAAGGGTTATACAACATTGTTGATATAATTATGCCTCTTAAAACATCTCTCTCTTTTTAACAATTAAACATGCGCATAAATAAAAACACACTTGAATCAACATACTCGTTTCAACATGTTCGTTAGCAAATAAATAACGTATAAACACCGAAACATTTAAATATTGAAACATGTTGATGATAATGGTTTTATGGTACAACAATGTTTATTTGGTATACATTAAAAGAACATGTATCTAAAAAAAATTCCTGAAATGTTTATTTATTTGAACAATCCACTTTTGTAGACACATACATAAATTCAATTGCTTGTGGAATTTGCTTAAAATACTCGCACAAAATTTTACTATATTTTGTGCGAGAACATAGCAATGTTGAGATAAGTCTGCTTATTTTATTTTTATGTTCAGGTTTTTGTTTTTATTTTTGTAAATTTTGATACTTTTTTTATATTTCATAGTTGTTTTATTGTTGGCTGGCACTGGGCCAGCAAGTGTCGCTTTGCGGTCTTGTGTCATTTTTTGTTAGTTCTTATTCTGCTATTGTATTTTGCGTTAGTTAATTTTCAAAAATTGTAAAAAAATCTTCAGCAAAACTTATTTATTCCAAAACAACATATTTTAGTTTTTTTTTTAATTCTATTCGTATTTTGCCTGAAGAACAACTAAAAATAAACCATGAACATGAAATCATTTTAGATTTACTTGAACATAAGAAACCATCTTTTAATGTGTTTTTTGCGAAAAGTGGAAACGTTTTAAGACTAAATGGAATTTTTATGCATTTGATTTTAATTTTAAATATTTTTTTTTTATTTTAAAATGAGTTTATGTATTTTAGTTTTTAGCAATAAAATGTGATCATTTAGGTCATACATATATGTATGTATGCACTTTTTCGAAATATTTACTTAAAATAATTTTTCATTGGTGTTGTTTAATTTATGAGTGCATATGGTTTCTTTAATATTATTTTGTTGCCCTACACTGCTTCTAAATATATTTTAAATAATTGAAATTGAAATACATTACAAAAGATGTTACACATTACCATTTAAAAACTTTATTTTGAAGTCTCCTAGTCGTGGACAAACTCAGCATCAGGACAACGAAGGTTTAGTCATTCTTAGCCTGTGAACAGCGTATTAGAAAGGCTCTAAGTGATTTGGTACAGGTATGGTCTTATGTGTAAAACTATTTGTTCACAATGTTGTTGTTATTGTCTACGCTCGCTTCACCTAAAAATGGATGGATTTTAACAAAATTTTGTGAAGAGGTACCTAAATATTCTAATTCCAATATAGGATATCTTATTTTCCAGAGAAAGTGGAGAAAGGGCAGTGAAAATACGCAATTTTCCCGATATAAAGGTACTGCATACCTTAAGGCATCTTTTATTTTTGAAAGCAGGATAATTAAAACACGATTGCGCAACAGTTTCAGTAGGCACAGGTAGTCTCAAATAAATGCTCTTTTAAATGGCAGTAAAATTTTATTTGTCGACAAAAAATTTCCCCGGCTAACTACAGAAATTGAATAAATATTAAGAAGGCACAGTGGTTTAAAAACTTTATATATTGGAAATAATTCGGTAGCTTATGAACCACTACCACTATATTTTAATAAAAATTCACAGAGGAAAAGCGAAAATGTTTCGAAGCAGAATTAATAAATTTTGTGTGAAAACTTGCCATGTTTGTAACTATTAGGATGGAGGGGCAAGGGTTATAATTTTTTTCTCAATTTTTCTGTTATTCACTTTGGCTGGCTTAAAAATAGTTGAAAAATTTCACTATTACCAAAGTAAGTTTAATTTATATAGGTAAAAACCCTGTATACCTTCTGGGTGTAACCACGAAAAATGTTAGTTTTTACATTTTCCTACTTCAGAGGCATGTAACTTTTTTTTTACGAAAGGAGCCACAAAAACAAAGCTTGATACACTTCTCTTCTAAACTCTATTAAAAATACTCCTGATATTGAAAAATAGCAATCCGATCATAAATAAGTTCACGACTTAAAAAAAACCAATTCAATTTTCTCCCAAACTAATAGAGATAACCCAGATATGTAAACACATTTTTGTACATATTTTCTAGAACTATATATATATTAAATTATAAATAAAATTTTGCTGACTTTTAAAAAAATGTATGCCCGCGATAAACTTTGGTGGTACATCCACAAGAAATCCTTCGCTTTAAGGTGCCGACCGTCTCTCTGTTTTGCCTCTGTAAAATTTTATTAAGATGCCTTTAATGGTTCATCAGCTACCGAATTTTTTTCCAAAATAGAAAGATTTTAAACCTTTGGGTAATATCTTTAAATAAATTAAATTAAAACAATGTAATAAAAAAATCTATTTTAACCAGGGTTCAGAATTTTTCATTTATGAGCATTGAAAATTTAATATATTTGATATTTCTCATAAATGACTTTTTATAATTTTTTTTCCCCGGTTATAATTGAACAACAAACAAAAAGCTCTTCCCACGTTCAACGAAGAATATCTGTATTATTCATATGTGATAGGTAAGGAATTAGCTCATTCTCATTAATGCTGTTTTACATAAATATTTGTATTTTTTTTTTTTCATTTATGATTGCTCATTCATAAAATTTCTCATTAATGAGATTTCTAAACCTTTTTGTTACTGCATACGCGGGCAGTTGCACATTACAAAATATATGCATATACATGCACACATTTACGCATACATTTATATATACATTTATGAGGATGCCTAATTCGAAAATTTTTCTACGATCTTTTCATCAATGAAAAATTAAAAAAAAAACAATTAAATTCTCATATATGAGCACTTGCGTAAAAAGCTTAATATTTTTTTAATTTATTTACTTTTGAATAGAAAGGAGAAAAAAATATATCTTTTCACTCATAAATGAACAAACAAAAAATATTTGCTAGTCTCTCACACATCCCAGCAAAAAATTATTGGGTTTTGGTAAGCAGTAAAATAAAACTCATGTCGCATTCGAGAATGCTATAATTACAAGGCAATAATAACTAACTGCATTCTCTCTGGCTTACGAGGATGCAGGTATGTAAGCGAATAAGTTTTTATAAATAATTTGGTGAAGCAAAGAGCCCTACCTAGTCGGATATTGCAAACAAAAATCATGCCTTCCTGAAGCAGGTTGGAAGGGAGAGTCTATTTCTCTCTCCCTCACAAACCTGCTTCCAAGTAAACGTAATTTTTTGCTGGGATGTATGAAAAGAAGCAGAAAAAACTTTAATGCACATACTCACATATGATTGAGCAGTGAGTGAGCATTTCGGTACTCTGATTAAAATATAAAAAATGTGGGAATGACTTAATATGATCTAAGTGTGAATAAGCACTCGCCAGACCTAAATAGCTACTCCTAGGATACAAATTGCCAGTTTGCATGTCGTCCCAAGAAAAAACCTTGAAGAAAATGGCTTAGTTAAGCTTAGAAAATATGGTTTTTAAACCTATTGTTATAACTTGCCAATAGATAAAGTTAGAGTTTTGTCTAAGACATACAAGTTTTATCGATATTACAAATAAGTTAAAAATAACCTTTAACTATCACGTACTTTTAAGACAACTTATAGTAACGAGCTCTACCCCCGTTATTATAACGAAAAACTATTTATCTCTCTGATGAAATCCTAACTTTAGCTATTGGCAAGTTATAATAATGGGATGAAACATTTATAAAGAAGAGTTTTGTTTTAGATTCATCCAAGATTTCAGATAAAGATTGAAAGATAAAAATGTTTCCCAATTATGCCCAACACACATCTATTGTTTTAAAATCAACCGATTGTTCTTTTGTCTTTGTGTAGAAATGTAATGACAATTTTTTTATTTAAAATCACCTTAGGAGTTTTTTAATTAAAACAAATCCTTGTTTTATTTGTGTAAAAAGTAGTTCTAGGTCATTATTTGTCAATGCCCCATTTATAGGGGTTTAAAAATATCAACCTTGGCCAACAACATAAATATTTATATAGCTTCTTTCTGTTCTTTTTTTTATTTTTTAATCTTTCTATTTTAGAAATGTATCAAAGCAAACAGCAAACAAAAAGAGGTAATTTTCTTTATGTGTTTTTTTTCTTTTTGGCTTTTTATGACTTTTTTCGCTGCTGTGATTCTTTTAATATTCATATGAATTTTTATTTCTTATTTTACAGTTTAATATCTTTTACCATATGGTTTGTATTGAACTTGAAAATGGATAATTAGTCATCAATAAGAAAACATTTTCAGCAAAAAATATTGAAAAAGATTGCAAACAAAAAATATTTATTAAAACATTTAAATAGAAACGATAATTGGTGCAATGTGTCTCCCTCGTCAAATATTAATGAAATAATATTAAAATGTGTATTGAACCTTAAAGAAAATTAAAAAAATTCTTTTTAGATAAAACTATTAACATGTTTATCAGATGTTGATAGTATTTTTTAGAGCAGCTATTAAAAATTAACATGAGCTGTTGATAGCCAACCAACATTGAAAATATCAACAAGCAGACAATTTATTGATAGAGTAATTGGTAGTGCGCTAAAATATCAATTTGGGGTTGGGGTTCGATTCCCAACAAAGATTCTGGGTGTTTTCTTCATGTATGCCCATGTATAAGTTTGTTAGGAGATCTTTGATATTTGCATGATATTTAAGGAGAATTATGATATATGTGTAGCCCCCGAATTTTTATATTTTGCTACTAACTTGATGGGTCTCTTCTCGTATATTATGTATATTACGACAACTCATAAAGCCCCCTGCTGCCATTAACCTTTGTTTTCGAAAGCAGTGTTTTCAGATTAGCGATCTTCTTCCCCATCACAGAATAGCGCATCCCACATCACAGCTTCTCGAATGATGATGTACACACACAATGTGGCTACACAATGTGACTGGGACCACTTCTAGGCAAAGTCTTTCAGTATCGTTTTGCTCATTTTTGTTCTTGATAAGATGATAGTTAAAGTTATGACCTGTCATGCATTAAACACATATACGACCGCAAACTAAAGGCCGGGGCACATCGAATCCATCATTCGTCGACTTTTTCAACGTACAAGAAAGTTGAAATACAGGGTTTCTAATGAGTGGCATCACAATCAGTACGTCTCCATCAGCGCAAAGTACGAAAGTTGGGCACTTTTAACTTTTGACATACGTTAAGAGTAGTTGAGAGCTATAAATTATTTTCTCTTTGTTTTTTCTCTCAAAATTAAATTTTTGTGTTGAGCGGTAGCAAAAAAAACAATATAAGTAAATTAAATGAAGTAAAATGGTGAAAAAAACTTTTCAGGTGTTTTTTTCTGTTTTAATATCCGTCAACAAAGTACTCATTGTGTCAACCTCTTCCGTTGTTACTTTGTTTTCAGTTGAGTACATTAAAGTATAACTTATATGTGCTCCGGCCTTAACTCGTACACGCTGTCAAAACTAAAATACACAAATTTATATGAAGACAACTTATTTTGACGCCAACATAGTTACATGGCTACGCAGATTGTGAAATAAATACTTTTTAGCTTTCTTTAGAAGCAATAGCGGTTGAGCAAGATGCCTTTTTTTACAAAGTGATGTCTATTTAAACTTTTTTAATAAGACAGCGAATTGTTTTTATGAACACAACTGCGTTTTAGAAACATTGGGTTCTACAGTCAACTAATGTTCTGAAATTAAGTGGTCGGCGCATAGTTTGTCTTGTACCAAATGTTTATAAATACATATACAGTGGCTGACAATTTAGTGAAATATGGTTTTGTAAACTGGTACTGCCTAGTACCAGCATTTCTCTCGCATTTACATTAAAAACAAATTTACAAATGTTGTAACAGATAATGCTTGTTATTAAAAACTAAAATTAGGGAAACGATTTAAAAAACAGGGTCCATAGATTTGTCACCTACTGTATATATTCTTGAGTCCACAGGTATTCTGAAATAAGCAGCTCTTTTATTTACTTTGACTACCTAAAAACGAAGGGATTATTTTCATACAATAATCGATCACATCGTCAATTTTTTTCCAAGTAACAAAGTAGTAACTCACTTCCGTCTGTCTGTCTGTCTGTATGCTTTTCATTTACGTTCGCATCACGTAAAAACTACTGGATGGATATTAACAAAATTTTGTGAGGAAGTGCCTAAGTATCCTGATCCCAATATCGGATACTTTTTTTCCGCAAAAATATCTTATTTCCAAGATAAAGTGGAGAAAAAACAGTGAAAAACGCAATTTCCGGTTTAAAGGTACTGATATTTTCGGTTCAAAACTAGGGTTTTTCAACACAGATTTTTTTTCAACTCACCTTTTTGTTTTTAAAAGTGGGATACTTTAAAAAACTACTGCGCAACAGATGGCGCCAGTTGAATTAAATTTGTATTAAATTTTTACTTTGTGGAATTTCATTGTTATTAAAATATTTTAAACACCTCTTACAGAGCTTTACAATAATTTTTTGAATTTTAGAATTTTTTATAAATTTTATATTTGTATCCAGGGATGGGTACCTGCATATAAAGTAAATACATAAACCATAACTGAAGCACTATAAAAGTAAGAGTCTTTCAGTTAGTGTGGAAAATACTTTCAAAGCAAAATTGAGCAAAATATTGTCAGGACGCCCACGACGTGGCGGGCACTGCTAGTCTTTAATATATTTAATTTTAGTAAAATTCGTTTTAAAAAATTTGAGCTTCCCTTTAGCTTTTCGTAAATGTAATTTAGAAGTTTTATTGTTCAAAATAGTTCTTGTATTTTTTTTTTTTCTTAATTTATCTGTACATAAAATAAAACAATAACCCATTTCCTGTCTGTTTGTGTTTCTGTCTGGGTTCGTATCACTGAAAAACTACTGGATGGATTTTAATAAAAATTTTTAAGGAGATACCTTAGTATTCTGATTCCAATATAAGATAGTTTTTTCCGCAAATATATTTTTATTTTCAAGAGAAAGTGGAGGAAAAGAAATGAAAGTACGCACATATTTTAGTAGGGATAAGACCATTTATATAAAGTAAATTCATAAACCATAACTGATGCACTTACCAATATACATACTTTAAGGTGGCATATTTTTTATTAGGGATGCAAACCTTTAAATAAAGTTAATTCATAAACCATAACTAAAGCACTAAAAAAGTAAGGGTCTTTGGTGTGTATTGCTTGCAAAGCAAAATCGAACAAAATATTGCAAGGACGCCGACGAAGTGGCGGGCACCGCTAGTCATGAATATTTAACACAAATGACCTCACCTTGTAGTTACCATTCAAAAACCAATTTTTTTTTCAAAATTTATACTAGACAAAAGAAAAACAAAATCTAAATTCCCACTGCAGACTAAAAATTGTGTCAGCCAAATAAGAAAAAAGTTTACGTCATATTTTTGAACACAGAAATATTGAATAATTTTTAAACTATTTAAAATAAAACAAAAAAACGAAAGAAATAAAAACTGAATAAAAAAAAAGAAACGAAAAACATCTTAATTCAAATGGCAAAATAAACATCATACGGGTGAAGGAACATGCGAGTAGTGATCAGACTTCTGTAGATCAATTACCGCATTTACATACGAGGCAGTTTGACAACTGAAATACAAAAGAAATAAAGTCTACTTAAAAAAATTTTCCTATAAAATTTGAAATAAACTAGACTTCAAGTAGACTTTTTTTTTTTTGGATAAGAGCATATATCTTTAGTGGTTAATGAGCGACCGCATCAATCCAATATACATACAATTATTCTAAACCACTGTACATTGTCTTACTTCTAGTAACTTTCAATTAAAATTTTAAATTTTAATTTTTAAGACTTAAGGCGTGTGTATGTATTTCTGCTGTCGTTATGCAAATCAGCAATTACCACGTTACTTGTGGCAAATAAAGTTATTTATCCTGTGTCCATGACCTTGCCCTATTTTTATCAGATAATTTTTTAGTTTTTTTAATTTATTTAATTTTTTTTTTAATTTATTAAAAAATATTAAATTTTGCAAATTATTTTCCCATTGAAGTAGGATAATGATAATTAATTTTTGAATAAATATGGGCGCCTTTTGTATGTTTGTTTTCATTTAAATTTTTATTAGTCTCTATCTGCTTTTATTATTATTCTTAATGTTCTGCTGATGGCCAAAAGAAACAAAAAAAAAAAAAAACTAAAACTCTACAAAACAATCAACATATGATTGAATAAACAATAGAGAAAAGGAGAGAAATAAGTTTATAGGCACATGTTGCTAAATGGCTTATTTGAAACGTGTTGCTAAACAGCACAGGAACAAGTATTATTGTATTTTTTTGTAACAGCAAGTTGCTATAAAACAGGACAACTGTTAACATGTGCAACTTAGTTTTGATAATATATGGATGTGTGTATGTGTCGTATTTTTATTTTTTTTTTTTTAATACTGAAATGTATCTGAAGTAAGAAAAACGGGTTGTTAAGGTGTTTTTGAAGTAAAATAAACATTTGCTTTTGTTAAGTGTCAAAACAGCTGAGTTCTTTAACAAGCAGTTTAAGGGTTGTTTTTGTATTTTTTCTTACATATTTTTTTATGGAGAATTGAGTAACTTGGTCTTTTTAATAAACAGCAAAGAAAAGCAACAATAAAACAAAATATGACTGACATCAATGATTATGACAAAAATTATGATAATGATGTTATTTGTTTATTGTTCTTAGTTTTGTGTAGATGCCTCAAACACACCCCTGTAAACTTTTACACTTGTTCGCTTGATTTAATACACAGTCAGTCTCTTGCTTATTGTTATTTTTTTAACTTTAACTTTAATTTCAATTTTGTTTTGTTGAATAGGTTTTATATATGTGTGTGTATTTTTTCGTTTCCTTTTTATACTATCTTGCTTTTAGCCATCTGTGAGTCTTTGAGTGGGCAAGTGTTTTTGTTGACTGTTGTTTCTTGCTTTCTGAGTATGTTTGTGTTTGTGTCCGTGCATGTTTTTGGCCAAATGTCTCCATTCTTCTACATGTTATTTTTTTTTCTTCTTTCAAACAATTTTTACCACATTCTCGTACACAAAATTTCAGTTTCATTTCAAACGTTGTGCCGAATTGTTGTAAAATTAAGGTGCGCTCGTCCTTTTACCAAATATTAAGTGAGTGTGTGTGCTTTTTAATACGTTACGCGAATGATATTTTTTATATGCGGCTTTTTGTTGAAACCATAATAATAGCATTAAAAAAAAAGAAAAAAATAAATGTATATATTAAAAAGCTAAAAATAAATATTTTACGAAAAATTTAAGCGAAACGAAAAAAAAAGTTTAACAAAAAACTAAAATTTTATTTATGATTAAAAAAAAGTTATAAATAAATTATACCTTTAAAAAATATAATAAAATTTTAGCGAAATATGAAAATAAATGAATGACAGCAAGGGAATGTAATTTTAAATATATAAATGAAATTTAAAAGTAAATATGTAACTTTTATTAAAATTATAACATAAAAAATATACAAAAAATATATTAAAAAAATTTGAATAAATAATTTTGATTAAGAATAATTTAAGAGTTTTAAAATATAAAAAAAAAACCTTTAAAAACATCTGTTGTGCAAGGCTTTATTAAGGCTGCAAAATGTGGATAATTTCAGCGGCATATGGAAAATTTATGTAAAATAAATGCTGTAAGAATAAATATTTTTTCAAAGTTATAGTAAATTTAGGTATGTGTTAAGAAACCTTTATAAATTGATCATAATTAAGAGTATTTAACACCGAAAATTAATTGCTTCAGCTGATTGCCTGTAAACTTTATATTATTACACAAGGATTATAAAAATTTTGTTTGATTAACAGTATTTTTTGATCCCTTCGATAAATAAATTCCTGTCAAAGTAACTGACTTTGCTCTTAGGTGATTTTGTCACAAAACTATTCTAAATTACTAATATTAATTTTTTTAAAAGCTTCAATTTAAACAAATTAAGTAATTTAATTGTTTCAACAAACCGCCAAGAAAATTTAGTTTTAACATATCGTACCTTTTATTTCCAACTTATAAAATATAAAAATGTTTAAGTGTTCGAATATATAACACAGTGCAACACGGAAAAAATAACCAATAACGTGATAAAAGACAAAAAAAAAAAAGACCCCTGTCTCCCAGTTTTTCTCAAAGTCATCCAGGTTTTTTTTTATGGGCCCTCAAAGATGTGGGGCCTCGATGTCATTTTTGCAAAAAAATGATCATTTCCTCAAGCTCATATTTTGCAAACCGTTTGAAATTTTGATATACTCTCTGAGGCAAAGTTGTATCTCTTGTCATAAAGAACAAAAATTGTTAACATATAAAATCAAAAAAACTTCATCTTCAAGGTCAAAATCGCAAAAAACTTTAAAAAATTCAATTTTTTTTACCTTTTTTCCCCTCTTCAGGTCCATAGGTAGCAAACCGTTCAAAATTCAAGGAAACAATCAACTACAAAAATGAACTTAATATCTCAATAAACAACTTTCTAGAACATATGAACTTCCTAGGAATTATTCTTAACACCTTTTATGTAGGGCTTAGGTAGCCGCAAAAGTGAAAAATTTCCCGAAAATTTTTTAATTTCATTTGTTTTTTCTTTACTTCAACATTGAGATACTATAAAGCCTTCTCCCGCAAGTGAGTTGTTTATTGAGATCTTAGGTTCATTTTTGTAGTTGATTGTTTCCTTGAATTTTGAACGGTTTGCTACCTATGGACCATGACTTAAAAAATTACACAGTGTGTAATTGTAGCTTGTGTAAACATGATTATTGATATACAAAATAGTAACAGACTTTATAAGGCAGACATATTATACTTAATAATTTATTTCCCTTATTTGAGATTTACGAATGAATTTAATCATATAAAAGTCAATCCTATAATGACCTCCCAACTGACTGTTGAGGTTTCCGCTTCGTTCTCGATTTATATAAAAATTTTGTGCATTTCAATTAGATCTCCCATTTAGTTAAAAATGTATAGAATATTGATTTAAATATATTGATTATAGAATGTAAACAATTTTATTTTTGTTTTTTTTGTCGGTCCATCGAGCCCTCTAAAAATGGTCCTTCGAAATGGCATTATAAATCTTAAACAATTAATTAGGCTCAGAATACTATATCCATATTTTAAATAAATTTCAACAAGAAAATACAAATCTCATTTATGCTCTAGATCCCTAAGACGAGAATATCATTCGCTTTTTTTATAATGCTAAATTTTTTGCAAAATATAAAAATTCACAGGCAACACTACCTAAGAGGTACTTGCTTGGCCTGCAAGAAAACACCTTTGGCGGGAATGAAACCTGCAACCTGAGATGGTGGATCACAACCAATCAGTCTGTGGAAACAAAGTAAACGCAGAGAGAAGAGAGTCGGGAATTTGTTGACACACACGTACTATTTTTTCCAAATTTGTCTAGACTGTTTTGAATTCATGTATTGCAGAGTTGAATACCTGTTTGGTTATGAGTCCGTTCACACGAACTTTTGACATTTAAAAAATATTGGAGTTAAGTCAATATTGCTAGGAAGTGTAGGGGAACTGAAATGGACTACTATTACTTAGGATTCTTTTGTATAAGTTTTTTGTTGTTCCTCAGTGATAATTGGTCTACTGGTAATTGTGGTCCTCCCTGCTTATCACTAGTCAATAAAATTTACAATATTTGAATTTACAAAATATGACTAAATAAATAAAAGAAAAATAAATATATATGTATATTCGCCCTGGGATTTTTGAATTGTCTTTTCTTTAAAGATTTCGAGTGATCGGTAGCCTTTTGGTTAAGTTTTTCATTGTATTAAGATTAACTATATGTTTTCCAATAGCAGTCAGTATTATAACCACCCATATTAAAGACGACTCAAAAAAATTTGTTCTGCTGTCTTAGGCCCTTGCAGCGAGAGTCTACAAACACATAAAATGTATCGCATCACCAAGGCACTGATATAATATAAGATACTCGAAAGGTATCCAAAGACTTTTTCACTCTTTCCCGACTTTAGAGCATTCCTACAAGTAACTATCCCCAGCCAGATTTGCAGGTTTAAAAATGCAGTTCTAAATTCAGGCTCATAGCAGATTTTATAGAGATTAGTGCCGGTAAAGTATTGGGTAGCGAGTATCGTGTATATCACTCTTTTGTCGAGAACTTAATACACAAAAGTAGTTAATCGATATTTTGTAGAGAACAATTTTTTTGCACATAACAAAGTTTTTAATTAGTTTCAGATATATTTTTTTATAATTTTTGAATACAATTATATTATTAACTAGCAGTGCCCACACGCGTCGTGTGCGTCCTGACAATATTTTGTTCGATTTTGCTTTGAAAGTAATCCACACCAAATTTTAAGACTCTTACGTATTTACTTTATACATATAAAGGTAAACATCGCTGGATAAATTTATAAAATTTATAAAATTCTAAAAATTTTTCTAAAGCTTTGTAAACGACAGACAGGAAATGAGTAACTCATTATTTTAAAACAGCGCCATCTGTTGCACAACTGTGCATCTCAAATATAAAAGATGCCTTAAAGTACCTTTAAATCGGCAAAAAAAAATATCGGCGTAGTTTCACTACTTTTTCTCCATTTTCTCTTGGAAATAAATTATTTTTGATACTAGATTCATTTTATAAATCAATTTCAACAAGAAAATGCAAACTTTATTCATTCATTCATTCATCTAGATCTCTAAGACGAGAATATCATTCGCAACTTTTATAATGCTAAAGAGAGACAGGAGATGAGTTACGCATTATTTTAAAACAGCGCATTCTGTCGCGTAACCGTGATTAAAATATACTGCTTTCAAAAAAAATAGATGCAAAATTTTGTTAAAATCTATCCAGTAGTTGTTACGTGATGCGAAAACAAAAAAAGACAGACAGATAGACAGACAGACAGACAGACAGACAGACAGACAGACAGGAAATGAGTTACTATTTTATTCGGGTACCTTCTCTATTTATATAAATATTTTGTGCCGTTAAATTAGATCTCCTTTTTAGTTACAAATGCATAGAATTTTGATTTAAAACATGCCTTGATTAGAGAATGTAAACAATTTTATTTTTGTTTTTTTAGTCCATCGAGCCCTCTAAAAATGGTCCTTCGAAATGGCATTACAATTAATTAGGCTCAGAATGCAGTTACATACTAGATCCATTTTATAAATCAATTTCAATAAGAAAATGCAAACTTTATTCATTCATGATCCCAAAGACGAGAATGTCATTCGAATCTTTTATAATGCGAAAGACAGACAGGAAATGAGTTACTCATTATTTTAAAACAGCACCATCTATTGCGTGCTTAAAATATTTTTTTTTCTGCTTGTAATCAAGTTTTTCCAAAATGAAAAGTTAACCACTGTGCGTTACTGTGTAACTGGCAGCGGCTTAACTTAGATTAAAAGTAATATAATTCATTTAATTAATTTAACGATTATCAATTAAGAGTTTTGGCTTAAAATTTGTTAATAAATCTAATTATTAATAATTTTAAATTTGGTCCTGCTTTTAAAAATTATAAACTGAAAAAAAAATGTAATGATAAAAATCAGAAGTAACAAAATATTTAAATCATTAAATAATTAAATGAATGTATTTATGTTTAAAAAATATCATTAAAAATCTTATTCTTAATATTTTATGTATTTGTGTTTGCTTTGTAGAATTAAATTGAAAAAGTGTCAGAAAAATATCCATTACAAATTACAAAATTTGTTTAAAAAATTAAAAGAAAATTTAAACAAGTGAAAAAACTTTCAATAAATTGAACACAAATTTTTGTGTGTTGAGAAAAATTTAAAAAAAAAAAATAATCACGAAAATGTGTCATTAACTAAACGATAACAAAAGTCTTGAATTAAATAAACAAAATACGAATTTGAAATTAAAGTAAATGCGAGAAATTTTAAACTATAGAAATGTTAACGAATTTATGGTGAAAAATAAATTATAGTTTTTTTTTTTGCTGTGTGTAATAAAAACGTTTTTAGAAATGACGAGAGTAAAAGAAAATTGAGGAAAAAATATTCATGCCTTCATTTATACTAAACAAAAAATTAACAAAATTTGTGTTCTGTGTTTAAAATAAATAAATCTTTTAATAAACAATTTTTATCAAAGAAAAAATTAGAAAATCTAGAAATTATAACTTAATTGTTACTATTTTTGTTTACAAATTTGGAAAAGGTGATAACAGTTTTGAAGAAGGTAAATTTATCATTCATACAAAAGTCTTTTTTTTAACACCATGGGAAATCTTAATTTTTGAAGAGAAAAAAAATCTTGAAAGGTGCTGGACAATATGTTTCAAGCTAAAAAGTAGACTGAAGCTCTTTTACATAATGAAAAATGGATGTTAAATTTTAGAATTAACTAGCTGTGCCCGCCACGTCGTGGGCGTTCTGACAATATTTTGCTCGATTTTGCTTTGAAAGTATTCCACACCAATTGTAAGCATGTTTCTTTGAAAGTGCCCCAGTTATGGTTTATATATTTACTGTATATAAAGGTACCCACCCTTCCCTGGATAAAATTCTAAAATTTATAAAAAAACTCTAAAAATTATTGAAAAGCTCTTTAAAAGGTGTTTAAGAAATTTTAATAACAATATAATTCCACAAATTAAAAAAACAAATCAAATACAAATTTTATTCAATTGGCGCCTTATATTGCGCAATACTTTTTAAAATATATCACTTTAAATAATTAAAAGGTCTGTTGAAGACATAACAGTTGTGAAAATATTCCAGTTTTAAACCGAAAGTTTCAGTACTTTTTCTGCATTTTCCCTTGGAAGTGAGATATTTTTGCGGAAAAAAATTACCCTATATTGGAATCTGGATGCTATGGTACCTCCTCATCAAATTTTGTTAAAATCCATCCAATAGTTTTTACGTGATGCAAACACAAATCAAAAGCAGATAGACAGACGGAAATGAGTTACTATTTTATTATATGTGGAGATTAATTATTTATTTTATTTATTTATTTCCATTTCCTGTACAGCAAGATTATATTTAAAGTACAATAATGTATTGTGCGTCTTTTTTTGACATATAATTCAAACATTTTACAAATAATAGTTAAATAAATTTATAGATAAAATCGCACAACAATTTAAATATATTATAGGCTAAACAGAACTAATAAAAAAGAAAAACAAATTATAAAATTTATAAAATAATTATTACAGTTTTTGACGTTTTTTATCATTTTATAAATCTATTTTCTAAATAAGCTCGACCATCATTTTATTTTTGTTTCATTGGGTAGCATCTTTAGGCTTAAAAATATTTAATTTAATAAAAAAAAATTTTTGTCAATTAATTTTAATCAGCAAACATTTTAAATTATTATTTTAAATTTTATAATTTTAAGTTCTTTATTATAAAGAGATAAAGAAAAATTAAATTAATTCCTGGAGATGGTTTATTTAAAATAAAATTACTTTTTATAAATAAAAGACCTTTGGCTTAAAAAATCGAGCTGTATAAAAATATATATTTAAAATTTTAAAAAATATTTCAATTCTATTTTTAATCAAGCACAAGGTCTTTTTTATATAAAAATCTTTAAACAATTTTTATTTACAATATTTCGCTACACCATTGGGTAGCATCTTCAGGAAATAAAAATAATAAAAGTTTTAAAAATTTAAATGATTGATAAAAATTCAAATGAATGAAAAAAATTTGTTGTCAATCAATTTAAAAAATTCTAACATTTCAATACATTCAAGTAACAACATTTCAAAAACAAATAATGGGTTTTTGGTACCAATCCATTAACAATTTGTTACCTTTTCTAATTACTAAAGTATCTAAATAAGGAAGTTTTGAATCGTATTCTTTCTCTATTGTAAATTTGATGGAATTATCAAATTCATTTAATGTTTTTAACATATCGTCAACTGCTGAATCGGAAATAAAGAAAATTAAAAAAATTATTATTTATTTCTAATTACGCATAATTCCTTTTTTTAAATTTATTATCTTATAGTAATCCAAACAGATTACTATTGGAAAGCATATCCATATAGCATATAGCTATTTCACTGGTGCTTACCCAGATCGTCAGTGGACTTTTTTAAATTTTCTGAATAAAAACTCAGATTCGTCCACTGACGATCTGGGTAAGCACCAGTGAAATAGCTATATGCTATATGGATATGCTTTCCAATAGTAATCTGTTTGGATTACTATAAGATAATAAATTTAAAAAAAGGAATTATGCGTAATTAGAAATAAATAATAATATTTAGAAAATTCCAAATATAATTTTTAAAAGAAAATTAAAAAATATTTATTTTTTTTTATTTATTAAAAGTTACAACACAACTACCAGTTATATTTTTAATTTATCGTATTGTAGTGAAGCAGCCAGAGTCCTTGTTGGGAATCGATTACTAGACTGAGACACTAGTAAAATACCTAGTAATCTATCGAGTATCCAAAAATACACATTTATTATATTTTAAAAATTTTTTGCTTGCAGAGCATATTTCTAAAATTTTACAATAAATACATTTATCCTAATAATTAAATAGTTCAATTCATACAGGGTGGCGCAAAAATAACCTTCCGATGTTTTTTGGCTGTAATTAAAAAAAAAAAATGAAAAACTTTGATTCTTCTTGTGGATTATTTTTATTTGGTCTTTTAATTTTTTTACATCAAGTCGAGAATATGATGTCATGTAAATGGCCGCCGCCACAGTTGATTGTCATGTGAGCCCTTTTTATGGCATTTTCCATCACTTTGGCCAAAACTTCCGGCGATAGGTCCTCACATTCTTGACGGATATTGTCTTTAAGAGCTGCAAGTGTCTGAGGCTTGTTGACATAAACCCGCGACTTCAAAAAGCCCCACAAAAAGAAGTCTGCAGCGGTCAAATCAGGCGATCTTGCTGGCCAGTGCAAATCGCCAAAACGGGAGATTAGGCGCCCTGGAAATGCATCCTTCAGCATATCGGTTGTGGCACGTGCAGTGTGTGCCGTTGCACCGTCCTGTTGGAACCACATGTTTTCCAATCCCAATTCATCAAGTTGCGGCAAAAAGAATCATTTCTCTGTAGCGCTCACCATTCACAGTAACCGTTTGGCCCGCGACGTCTTCGAAGCGAAAACAGCACACCATACAGTGACTTTGAGCGGGTGCAATGGCTCTTCGTGGGTTACACACGGATTTACAGTGCCCCAGAAGCGTAAATTTTGCTTATTTACGTACCCGCTAGATGGTAAATGGGCCTCATCACTCATGATTATTTTTGATGAAAAATCATCTAAAAAAACATCAAATAAATAGTCACCAATATTCCGCGTTCTGGAGCAGTGTAGCGTAACATTGTTTATAACATTAAATGTCAAAACAGAATTGACATTAGGGGCCAATCAGAAAATTTATAGCATTTTCTGATAGGAGGATTACTTTTGCGCCACCCAGTATAAGTAAATTATTTATACCTTAATTATTTATATATAAATGAAATTTTGTAAGGATACTTTTTTATTACAAACTAACTGTGTCCGCCACGTCGTGGGCGTCCTGACAATATTTTGTTCGAGTTTGCTTTGAAAATAATCTGCACCAATTTTTAAGACTCTTACTTTTATAGTGCTTCAGTTATGGTTTATGTATTTTCTTTTTTCTTTTTTCATAAAATTCTAAAATTTATATAAAATTCTAAAAATATTGTAGAGTTCTGTAAATAGTGTTTAAAATATAACGCTGATACAAATAAAAGGTGCTGTTAATTTTGCAGTATCGGTAAAATTGCGTACTTTCATTACTTTTTCTCTACTTTCTCTTGGAAATGGGAGTTTATTGCTGAAAAATGTATCCAATATTTGAATCAAGATACTAAGGCATCTCCCCATACAATTAAAAAAAAAATCATCCAGTAGTTTTTGCGTGATGCGAACTCATACAGACAGACAGACAGACTTAAAATTGCTGTTTTGTATTTTACTTAGAGTATTACCAGCACCAGTAACAATATTTTCAAAAAATATTTAATGACAGAATGTTGTTCTGTTACAATTTTATTATAAGTAATAGGCCCTAAGTACAGCGAACCAGAATTAAATAACATTTTAGGTAGTTTTGCATACCTAAAATTTTGGTTAAGGTTTCCTGATGAGCTAATTTGCCCCTTTAGGGAAATGGCTCGAGCTTTCCTCGTAATAATAAATTTTAGTGTATTTATAAATTGGGTTAAAAGCACGCTATTAAATTAAAATAAAAGTAAAAGAAAAATGTTTATATAGATTAAAATATCAGCTTTGTAAAAATATATAATTCTGTTTTATAGCAATTATTTTCCTTGTCGACGTCAAAACTTATATATAGATTTCCCTCCACAACCATGACTAACCGTATATTTTTATTTTTTATTTTCTGTTAAGTTTTTGTATTTCTATGTAAAAAAACACACGTAAATTTAAATTTTAACACAAATTTTATTTAATTTTGCAGTTGATTTTCTTCTTTTTTTTTCCTGTATTAATGAAATGTTATTTTTGCCACCACTTTTGCTACTTTTGTTGCTAAAACGAAATGTTTGTGTTTGAATTGTCAATACTATTAGTTTAAAATTGCAAATATTGATTTGGTGAAAAACAAAAAATAAAAAAAAACAATAGAAAAACAAACTAAAATTTCACAGCAATTATCTGGTTTATGTATTTTAAAATATTTTTTAAATAAATAAAATGATATGTGACTGCGAATAAAGTTTTGACTAAACAAATAAATTGGGCCAATGGCGATTTCAATAAATTGATAATATTTAAAATTATCAATATGGAAATTAGCTTAAATGTTTGTTATTATATTTTAAAAGATAAATAAAGAAAACAATGTCAAGTGAAGAAATTAGTCATGTTCATAAAAAAAATTATAAATAAATATTATTAAAAATCAAAAAAAAAAAAAAAAAAAAAAAAAATACCACCTAAACAATTCCATTTATTTACTTTGAGAAAATAACAGAAGCAACCTTTATCATAATGCAAAGGCATTTGGTGGTTCCATATCTTCCTCCCTATATCTATACATATAATAAAATAGTAACGCATTTTCGTCTGTCTGTCTGCTTTTCATTTAAGTTCGCATCACGTAAAAACTACTAGATGGATATTAACAACATTTTTTGACGAGGTACCTTGGTATCCTGACTCTCATATAGGATTATTTTTTTCCGCGAAAATATCTTATTTTCAAGAGAAAGTGGAGAAAAAGCAGTGAAAGTACGCAGTTATTTTAGTAGTAAAATAATACATAAACCATAAATGAAGCACCAATCACTAACAGATGGCGCTGTATTATAAAGTAAATACCTAACCATAACTTAAGCATAGTTTAAGGCAAAACTAAAAAGTAAGGGTTTTTGTTGTGGATTGCATTCAAAGCTAAATTAAAAAAAAAAATATTTTAAGGACGCTGACAAAGTGGCCGGCACTGCTAGTCGGTAATATAAACCTGTTCAAAACCAGTTTAATAATCGGATTATACGAAATATTTTGGTTGTATTGATGTGGTAGCAGTTTGATTACTTCGTAATGGATAAAGGATATTTTTTTCTGGACATTTTCTTATTTCTCAACATTGTGTCCTTTAAGCCTGACACTTAGTCAAAGGTCCTTCCAGTTTTTCTATTCCCTCCAAGGATTTATCAGCACTCAAAATAGGCACCTATTCTTTTGAGCCAAATATTCCAGCCATTTTTTCCAATTTTAAACAGAAAATAGTCTCAAGAGTTTAATTTGGAAAGTTTGTTAGATGGGTTAGAAGTTAATAAACAAGTTGATGGGTTTTTGCCATAGTCACTACAAACATGTATCTTTATAAAACGGAAATTTTCCTTAGCGAGTTTAGGTAGTTTTTGCCTCAAATGAATATTGAATCTATCCAAAAGCTCTAAATGATATACGCCGGTAATCATTTCACCATTTCTATGAAAATGTATATAAATGACGCCGCTACATCCCTTTCAAAAATTATTTCTAAGAGCTTTTTGAAACCCCTGTTAAATGCAGAAACCTTATAAAAAAGCACTTGAAAAAGTAATTTTTATAAAAGGTACTTTTTAACATTTTTAAAAAGGCATCTTTTTAATAAATTACCCTCTTTTTTTAATAAATTACCTAAAAATGGCATTTTTAATAAAGGAAGTTTTTCTCCCAAAAGTTTCTTTCAGAAATAGTACCTCTTGATACCGTTTAGTAATAAATTAATTAAAATTAATTTTAGTTTGAAAAAAAAAAAAATATATATATATATATATATATATATATATATATATATATATTTTTTTTTTTTTATATATATACATATATTTGTTTTAGGAAGTATCTTAACTAATTTTTTTAATTATATTTTTTAAGATTTAGGTATTTTTTATAAAAAATTTTATAAATATAAAAATAAAAATATATTTAAAGTTTTTATAAAATCTTTTCTATAAAAATTTTAAATTTATTTTTATAAATATAAAAATAAAAATAAATTAAAAATTTTTATAAAAAAGACTTAAAGCTTAAAAAACTATATTGTAAAATTATTAAATTTTTACTCTTCTTTTTAAAAGGTAAGGTACTTTTTAAAAATTAAAAGTATCCTTTTAAAAAACATTTTTTCTTCAAAAAGTTTCATTTTAGCAAAATATTTAGAAATTATTCAAAAAGTACCTTTTTCAAAAAAGTACTTTTTAAAGGAACTTGCATTTTAGAAATAGTTCCTTTTAATACCATTTAACTGCAATTTAATTTAAAACTAATTTAAATAAACAGTATCTTTTATTGAAGAAGCGAATTAAAAGTAATTGTTTGCAATGCTTTTTAAAAGACACCTTCTTTAATAAGTACTTCTAAAAAACTTCCCTTTTAACAAAGTCCTTTTTTCAAAAAGTTCTTTTTTTTAATACTTAAAAACCACTAAAAAATTAAATTTATAAAATAAGTAATTTTTAGTAGGGCTAACTTTTAGGAATAGCACCTATTGATACCTTTTTATTGTAGTTTAATTTAAATAATAAGAAGTACCTTTTTTAAGAAGTACCTTTTCTTAAAGGTACCTTATTCTATAAATAGCTTAAAAAAACTCTGTAACAAAGTACCTTTTTTAAAAGGTTACTTTTTTTGCAAAATACTTAAGAAATATTATCAAAGTATCTTTAAAAAAAAGTACTTATCAGAGAAATGCGTTTGAGAAATAGTACCTGTTAATAGGATTCAATTGTAGTTTAATTAAAATTAATTTTAAGATGAAAAATTATATATTTACAAACTAAATTAAAAAGAATTTTGTACAATGCTTCTTAACAAATATTTTATAAAAAAAAATTTATACAATGCTTGTTAAAAAGTACCTTTTTTATTCGTACGTTTAAAGTAATACCTTACTAACAAAGTACCTTTCTCAAAAAGTTATATTTTACTTTATTTTATACTTAAAAAAACATGAATAAAGTATATTTAAATAAAAGCTACTTTTCAAAAAAGTAGCTATTAGAAATAGTACCTCTTAAAAAGCCACATTTCATCGTAATTAAAATAAAAAATTCTTATTGTTTTTAAAAAAATTTCAAAATATTTAAGAGGTAAATTAAAAATATATAAATATAATTTTTAAATTTTACCTTAAAAATAATTTTTTAAGTGGTTTTTTATAAAAGTTCTAATATAAAAAGTATCTTTTAAAAACAGCTGGGTTTAAAAACATTTTGTTAAAAATTATCACTTTAAAAAATTCCCCTTTTAAGCTCCTTGATACAAAGTATTTAGAAAAGTACTTGTTATAGGCCAAATAAAAATTAAATATAAAATAAAAATTAAATACACTTTTTATAAAAATAAAAAATTTTTATAAAAATAAAAATTAAATAGAATTTTTATTTAGAACGAACAACTATAAGATTCGTAACCGTTTATTTTAATTAATAAATTCCTTTTTAAACCCTAGAATTGAATAATCATTAATTATTTATACATCATGTCTTCTAAGTTTCTAACTCCAACATAAATATTAAAATGTTTATGAAAATTATTTAACAATTACGCTGCCGCTTTCTAAAAATTCTTACAACTTAAGTTAATTAAAAATTTATAGTGGATAAAATTGTAACGGACATTTTATTTAAGAACCACGCACGAAATAAAAAACATAAAACTATTTACCAAAAACTAGAAGCAATAAAGCCACCCTTAAATAATTTACAAATAACAATCAAGTGTACCACAGACTACCAGTAACACGCAACACAAAGGACAAAACATTTACATACTGACTCACTTGTTCGTTTACGTAAAATTAAACAAGTCGAAAAACATTATCATAAATGCAGACGTACGTAACGCTTCACTGCAAAGCACCTTTAGTTATTTTCTTCTTGACCTCTATTTACTACGAATTTAGCAGGGGGATAGAATTAAAGTAGAAATTACTCAGGCTAAGAGTTTGTCAAAAAGAAAAAAAAAAAAGCCAAAACTATTCATAGCAACAAGACATTTTTAAATTGTGTTTTAATAAGAATTTTTTGGTGGTGGTGGTTGGGAAGGTAGTTTTTTCCTTTTTTATTCTAACAACAATAAACTTGTTGGGAAGGGAAAGAGGCAAAAAGAAGTCAAGAAATTTTAAATTTTAACATATGCTTTTTAGAAATTATAATAATTTTTTTTATATTTATTTTTTTCAAGTAGAAAATAACAAATACTGCTTGCTTATTCGTTAACGTTGCTCAACAGCTTGAAATTAAAAAAAAAAAGTTATGCACCAAAACCCACAGAGGATTGAATTAATCTAAACTGAATAAGATGAAAATGTATATAAGGAGCTGATTTTTATTGATAGAATCTTGGCTCTGGGTTATTTTTCAGTTCCGTTCTTTCCACAGCATTTAAGAAAGAAGTTTGACTAGTTCTGTTTACTTTACCAAATACCTCGCATTTACAATGATTAACTCTTGCCTTCAGGCTTCAACTTGTTTGTTGTTGGGTTCTGAGTCTGGTTGCTAGTGACCAACAGAAAGCCAAATTTAGATATTTACACACCACGTGTAAGGCGACATAATATCCTCCATGCATAGCCATCAAGTATCATCTTCAATGATGCTTGATTTTAGCAGCAAAATATTTAAAATATTCTGTCACCAATGCAGTTATCTCGCTTTCGACACTCTTGCGCTATCTTGCTATGTCTTAGTATTTCTATTACCTCCCTTTCTGAATACTATACAAAAAAAATTACATTAAAAAAACAAATGTTTTAATTGGTCTCAGATTAAAATTTAATTAATTAATTAATTGATTGAATTAATTGTTTAATTAATTGAATTAAATAATTAATTGATTCAATTATTATTTAATTAATTAAATTAAATAATTAATTGTTTAATTAGCAACTTTTTCTGGGTCTCTTTTAAACAAATATATATTTCAATTAATTAAAAAACTAATTGAACTTTAATTTAAAACTGATTAAAACCGTTAATTGGTGAACATTTATTTTTGTGTATTCAAAACGATATATAGCTAGATAGCTCCTGACCTCCTTTTATTGTAAGTACTATTCCCCCTACCCTCGACCATAACTATGAGATGTGGAATAAACAAGAACATCGCAGTTTATACCTGTTGTGAGGTTACCTGTTGCTGCTTTATTTGTGTCTATCTATAGTGATATGGGTGCACCATATCTCTCTATAGATATGGGTATATTTATAGGCTCATTTACCAAATTAAAGCCAAACAAATCCTATTAAATATTCTAGCATAAGTTTAGAGTCCAAATTCGTTTATATGTTTCCGTATCTAACATCACCCTATTTCTTTCGCAACAATCTTGTCCTTCTATTAGAGCACTATATCTCTGGAACCGTAATGGGTTGACTTGAAAATTGTGAAAATTTTACAAAAGTATAATAACTTTAACAGAAAATACTAAAAATTAAAGGGTGTCCTTATAGTGACATGATTTTAACGTACTTTTACAAACTTAGTACTTACACAGATTAATTATTAATTAAATTAAAAATTTTAAACTAAAGGGTGTATCTATAGTAATATAAGGGTGTTTTTTATAGAGGTATAGAACTTTAAGTTGGCATTACTTTTCAAGATGGCGACCGATTTAACAGCTGTCAAGTGATTTATTCTCAGTTTGGTTTGGCAATTCATCATGAATGGACTCACGCCTGAAAAACGCTTGCAAATAGTGCAATTTGGGCCCAAAACGAGATTACCGTTGTTCCCGATTTTCCTAAGCGAATTTTCTTTAGCGATGAAGCGCACTTCTGGTTGAATGGCTACGTCAACAAACAAAACTGCCGCATTTGGAGTGAAGGTAATCCTCAAGTATATGTCGAAACACCGTTACATCCAGAAAAACTGACTGTTTGGTGCGCTTTATGGGCTGGTGGAATCATTGGTCCGTACTTTTTCAAAAACGATGGTGGCCAGATCGTTACAGTCAATGGTGATCGGTATAGAGCCATGATCACTAACTTTTTCATTCCTGAATTGAATAACCATGATGTCCAGAAGATGTGGTTTCAATAAGACGACGCAACATGTCACATAGCTTGCCACAATAGATTTATTAAAAGACACGTTTGGTGACCGCCTAATTTCACGTTTTGGACCTGTGAATTGGCCTCCAAGATCTTGTGATTTAACACCGCTAGACTACTTTCTGTGGGGCTGTGTAAAGTCATTGGTCTATGCGGATAAGCCACAACCGCTTGACCATTTGGAAGACAACAATCGCAGTGTTATTGCCGATTTACGGCCACAAATGTTAGAAAAAGATTGGACTACATCCGCGCCAGCCATGGCTGTCATATGCCAGAAATCATATTTAAAATGTAATGCCACAAGATTATCTTTCGGATAAATAAAATTCATGTCAATGGAATAATCCATCGTTGTTTTATTGCAGCTTAAAGTTCTATAACTCTATAAAAAACACACTTTAGTTATCACATACATAGCTTTATTGGTAAACTATTACTGGCAGACACTTGAAATCAACATAGAGTATGTAAAACGATTTCCGCCATAATAAACGAACAGAAAAATAAACCTTAAAATTAACTGGTATACCTGTAGTGACATAACTTTCAGGTTTCTATCCCTATATTTTGACCGGTAAAATGCAAACGCTTGAAATTTACACAGATAATGTATTACTTTAAAAGCAAGTATAAAGAAAGCCGTTCCAATAGTTACCTGATTTTAACGTATAAGAACTTATTTTAATAAAAACTAAGTATGGTAAGGGTGTAACTTAAATTTATGCAGAGTATGTTTGATCAAAAATCAAGCTAATAAAAAAGAGGGCTTGTTTCCAAGATGTCGTGATTTGGAAGAATTTTGACTGGAATTCTCTTAAAATGTATAATTGTGTCCAAACACGTTGTATAGGTCCTGACAATACTTTGTTCGATTTTGCTTTGAAAGTAATGCACACCAAATTTTAAGATTCTTATGTATTTACTTTATATATAATGGTACCCATACCTGGATAAAATTCTAATTCTATTTTTAATCCTTTAAAATGCAAACCTCTTAATATCCCTAAACAAGAAACATATGACTTATACCACTTGCGTAATTAAGGGCCCAATTAAACATAAAACTTCTTTGAACTAAATGAGAATTTTAAGAATCTTATATTATTACACATTACCACAGCTTCAATAAAACAACCAACAAACTAACCGCATTTTTGTTTTTCTTACATTTTCTAAAGGGCCTTATAATGTTATCCCTTAATGTTGTTATTCTCAAACTCATACACTATAATTGTGTACGCTACTAAACGTTTAAATATTTTAAAATTTATTGAAAAAAGAAAAAGAAAAATTGCAAATTATATGCTTCAGCTATCAGAATTATTGCAGACACACGAACATATTACTACTACATTCTGTATACACAATTAACCCACATACACAAATGCTGCAAACCCATACATACACGCTCTTCTAAATTCCACAGTAGGAGTAGCTATTTAAAGCTAAACGTCAAGGATATATTTTACGTTAAGCAATTTTGCGTGCTAGGCATTTAAGATGAGACGACTATGATGATGTTGACTTCTATTTTTTCTTTTTCTCATTTTTCTTGTATTCTTCGCTAGCTTTGATACGTAAATTCTGGTTGGTACGTTCTTGTGTTTACAAGTATGGTAATGGCACAGAATGTTAAGATTTTCATTTAAATTTACATACATACTTGGGGAATGTTTTCTTATTCTTGTAATAAAAAAATATGTGTACTTTAAGGCTAATGACAAATTGAACAAAATTTTACGGGGATTTAAAAATAAAGAAATTACATTAGAAAAAACAAAATGAGATGAATGGAAAGAAATTTGTTGAACTAAATTACTTTCAAATTAGACAACACAGACTCAACATCATTATAAGAGAAAAAAAATGAAAGCCATGTAAGTTAATGAACCAGGAGCCCCATTAATGGGTACCAAAGACATTTCTAAAAATGTCTGAATTTTAATTTAATGTAAAACTACAAATCTATATACATATAATAAAATAGTAACTCATTTCCTCTCTGTCTGTCTGTCTTTCTGTTTGTGTTCGCATCACGTAAAAACTGCTATATGGATTTTGAAAAAATTTTGTAAGGAGGTACCTTAGTATCCTGACTCTAATATAGGATACCTTTTTTTCCACAAAAGTATCTTATTTCCAAGAGAAAGTGGAACAAAATCAGTGAAAGTACGCCGATTTTTTTTACCGATTTAAAAGTACTGCATACTTTAAGGCATCTTTTAATTTTGAAAGCAGTATATTTTAGGCAATGTTGCGCAAAGGATAAAATAATGAGTAACGCTGTTTCTGTCTGCCTTCAACAGAGCTTAACAATAATTTTTAAAATTTTAGAATTTTATATAAATTTCAGAAATTTTTCCAGGGATGGGTACCTTTATATAAAGTACATACGTAAGAGTCTTAAAATTGGATGTCAATTACTTTCAAAGAAAAAGCATACAAAATTTTATCAGGACGCAGGCAACGTGTGTGGGCACAGCTATATTATAATAAAAAATATTCTTTTAACGTAGAAAGACTAAAACGAACTTAAGCCTGGCTCCACAACTTTATCACAATGATGATAGTTTAAATATAAAGACACTACATGTGGGTAACCCTATTGTTGACATTTTAAAGTGAGGGCTTAATCAGATATAAAGGTGCAAATTTCATATTTATTCCCTGACTCAGTCTTTTATATTATAGGGCAATTCCACTATATAGAAATTCTGGTACAAATGTGTTGCCTTAACCTGATGGTGGTCTTGCAACTGGCTAAATACAATGAGCCTAGAAAATAGCAAGTTCATAAAATCGTTCTTCCAGCGATATTGGTCCATACCAAAGGCACCACTTTAGTCCGTGAAGGTCCTGTGGGGCTAACGATTCTCGTGGTACTAGCTCATATATTCTCAGCAAAATATTACGTTTACTTGGAAGTAGGTTTGTAAGGGCGAGAGAAATATATATTCCCTTTCAACCTGCTTCAAGAAGAAATGATTTTTTTTGCCATATCCCACTAGGTAGGTCTCTTTGCTTCAACAAATTCTTTATAAAAACTTATTCGCTTACATACCTGCATCCGCATAAGCGACAGAAATCTCTTTGTTTCACTCAATTTTATAAAGAAAACTTATTCGCTTACATACCTGCATCCTCGTAAGCGAGAGAGGATGTAGTTTGTTATTATTGTCTTACAAGCTTATGAGAACCACCTTTGAAAGACATGAGTTTTTTATTTTATCGCATACCAAAACCCAATATTTTTTTGCTGGGTTGGTAAGACCTAAATGTTTCTTATAGTTTTAGGCTCAGTGTCAACTCCGGATACTGGTGCTCTTAAACGTCAATCTATATATATAAAGCACAAAATGTGTTTGTTTGTTTGTCGGAAAGCTATAGCTGCCTACACCAATCACAGTTTGTTACTAGATACACGGATGGTAAAATATGGTACTTATTTGTTTGATATTCGACTTGGGCGTGGCATCTCCCATACAAAGTAAATATTTATCATCGTGTTTCTTGCTAACAGTAATACAGTAATAGCACCTTGAAATTTTGCACCAGTAACCTCTATATTACGTACATAGTTTGGAGAAATATGGACTGGATTGGAATAGCGGGAGTGGTACCTCCCATACAAAGTGAAAAATTATTATCCTGTATCTAGAGAACTACTCTAGGTAGCGCCTTGGAATTTTGCACAAATAACCACCATATTAACTTACATAGTTTAGCTAAACACAGATTGGATTGGAATAACGGGAGTGGTACCTCGCATACAAAGTGAAAAATTATTATCGTGTTCCTGGCGAACTACAATAGATAGCGCCTTGAAACTTTGCAAGATAAACCTTTGTACTAAAGCGCATAGTCTGCCAAAATACAGAATGAATTGGGACAGTGGGCGTAGTACCTCCCATACAAAGTAAAAAAAATTATTATTGTGTACATAGAGAACTATAATAGGTATGGTCTTTAAAGTGGGTACACTATAGAAAAACATAGGCTGAATTGGTACAGTGAGCGTGGTACCCCCCATACAAAGTAAAAAATTATTATTCTGTTCTAGAGAACTGCAATAGCTAGCGCCTTGGAATTTTCCATCAGTAACCCCTTTAATAAGATACATTGTGTAGAAAAAACACAGACTGAATTTGAATGGAGGGCGTGATACCTCCTATGCAAAGTGAAAAATTGTTATCGTGTTAATACTTATAGTCTATCAAAAAACCAACCTTTGACCAACCTTTTCGCTAGTGTGTTATAAAACGTTAAGGAAATAATAACGAACTATAGCTAGAGAGCTGATATAATATAAATAAAAAAAATGAGATATTTATTTCTAGGATATTGCGGCAGGTAATAGTTTTAACGACGGCACTTACCTTACCCTAACAGGCTGTAAACTTTAACGTAAAATGTGCGCGTGGATAAAAAAGTTTCAAAAATGTGGTAAAATCCACACAAAAATAAAAACATTTTGTTTTTTTAAGACAAAAGTATGTGTGAAGCTTCTGGTTTGCCGGCTGCAAACAAACAGAGTCTTTCTCAGGAATCGAACCCGCAACCACCACACTGATAGATCAGCGCTTACCCATCAGTCTATAAAGGCCACCTACCTACAACTATTGGTTCTCATTTTGATCTCAGTATAAGCTTGGCCTTGTTTTTACATTTATATTTTTGCCCGAATTATATTTTTATTTATAAAATTTTTCTTACAACATCCTACTACTGGAACTGTTTGTAGGCTTTACCACAATGCGTTCAAAATTTATGCATATTTTAGTTTAATTAAATTATAAGTCATCAAAATTTATTTGCTTGCCCATATCTATAAATAAATAAAACTTTCATTTTGCTGATTTTAAACACGTTTTATCAACTTGAAATTTTCACATAATTATAAATTCAAAAGCCAAAATGCAAATCTTAATGATTTGTCATTAAAGAAAGAGACTATTTTCCCCCACATAAATTAAGTTACAAAAAACACACCCACACACACTCAAGACCACAAGTACAAGACTTTCAAATAAATTTCCTTTCAACAATTGTCTTGACAAAGGTTTTCCCAACACAAAATTTAACAGGAAAAGACATGATGCAAAAAAAAAAAATATATAGATAGATGATGTATAAATGATAAAATTTTTGTTGCCACTTGTTTCGAAAAGACTACCCCCGTTTTATTAGACATCTATACGAGTAGTACTCTAAAATAAAATTATCCCATGTTTTTTTTTTTTTTTTTCTTCTAAAAGTTTATTTTTACGGTTTAAGAAATGAATAACTACAACAAAATCAACGAAACAAAAAACAAGAATAAAAGAAACACTTTAGAGATTGTGTAAATAAGTGGTTTATCAAAAAATAAAAAAATGAACATCACAAAAAAAAAGTGTGAGTAAAAATTTATGTTAAGAAATGAAAAAGATGTAAAATAAAATTGTGAATTGGCTTAAACAAAAAAAGGTGGTGGGAGCTGGTTAGGTTTATTTTACTAAATAACCTTTTTAAGTTAAATTCTTGTCTATACCTTTGTATTTTTACACAGCGATAAACAGTAGAGGAATGTACATAAAGTTCTTCATGCTGTTAGTGACACTTCAGGTTTATTAGCAAACATCATAAAGAATAACTGCCACACAAAATCTGTTTTTTAATATTTTATAAATCAGAAAATATTTTTTAAAAACTTTTTGTTAATAAAACCATAGGTAGCACTTTGAAATAAATGTCTCATGAATGAAGGATTATCAGACAAACAGACAGCTAATGATAAAGGTCTTTATCGGTACGAACACAATATTTCAGTTAATTACCAGTTTCCACTTTTATTGGAGCCAATTCCAAAATTCACTAAAATGTATACACCAATTGTTTATATGGAACATTCATGCACATGAGTTGTCACCTGTCGATACTAGCTATAGCTTAAACAATTATTCGTCTTATTTTTAAAATCATTTTGCATACTTGCATACTTTTCCAAAAAGTGGAAGCTGTCTTTGATAACTATGATTGCTAAGCCAGGAGCTATAATTCCATTATAAAACATGTCAAAGCTATTTATTCCCAATTCATTCCGTATTTATTATTACTATATTTTAATCACTAATCTAAACGAGTGAGCAGGTATTTTGAAACATTAATTCAGCTTAAAAAAAAGTCTGGAGTGGCCTACACTCAACCTTACCATACGCAATGGAAACAGATATTTTAATGGTTATATTACATAAAGAATATAAAATCAAAGTATATTCGAATCGAAAAATTAATTATCTTTGGTTGGGGTGGTGTTAAGTAAACTACACCTTGACCCTTCCCAATTATGCCCAAAATTGATACAGCTCTTCATCTCCATATACCAATTTTATTTTGATATGTCATATGGTATGACCTGCATATCGTTCACAAAATTTGGAAGTAAGTAAACTATCCCTGGCTTCCTCCCGATTATGCCCAAAATTTATACAGCTCTTTATCTCCATATATATGTATATCAAAGGCACATACTGAATTTCATTTAAATATGTCATACCGTATGACTTTTACAGCGTTCACAAAATTTGAGGGTAAGGACACTACTCCTTGCCCCCTCCCGATTATTGTCCAAAAACTATACAGCTCGTCATCTCCATATACCAAAGGCACATACTAAATTTCATTTTGATATGACAAACGGTATGACCTGTAGAAACTCCACAAAAATAGTGGCTAACACCCAACCAACCACAGACATCATCGCGAAAATACACAAAATGGATTCAGGAGACCTCAGGAGACGTATAAATCCGTCGAAATCCCGAACTCGATTTTTTTCACAATTACTATACTTTACCTTATACTACGTATGGTAAAGTGAAAAAAAAAGTAGTGCAATTGATTAGTAAATGTTGTGTAAAAAATCCTTTGAAGAGAGCTGTGCTGTTTCTCATGCATTCGATGAGGAATGTTATTTGATGAACTTGCCCAAAGACAAGAGAAGTAAGCTATAAAAATTTATTTAACTAATAAAAAATTCATACTGAAAGACATTTTTTAGGCCCAACTCAATCAATAAAAGCCGGAGTTGCCCAAGGTAGTATATTGGGACCCATTATATTTTGTTATATACTTCTATTATGGCAACTACAAACCGAAGCACACACCGGCAAGGTTTTTTATGCATTCACTAAAATTTCCGAGTAGCTTCACGGAACACAATATTTACAAGACTAATACTCAATTTAGAAAAATGGTTCAAGAAATGGATAATAATGGTGAATGAATAAAACTGTACTGATATAACTTATCCACACTCAGTCCCAACAAACCATTAAAATAACAACAACTTTTTTTTTATAAGGATTAGTTCTTTCCTCTCTTACTAATATTTAACACAGTAGGCTGTCCTTTGACGGCATTACTCTATAGCACTAAATCGTCGGCGAAGTAAAAATATTAATAAAAAGGTTTCGAAACTAATGTACCTACTTGACACCAGAGGCACTGCAGAATTTTTCTAAAAATAATTATGACGTGCAATAACAGTGTTGCCAAAAGTAAAGCTTTTCTCTATTTATTTATTTCACCTTCTGTCGTACCTCTACTCTATCCATTTCCTAAATAAAGTGACGCCATTAATTGGTAGGCATAATTCCCTGAGTGATGTTTTGAAACGTATCTTAACATCCTACATTCGACTAAAAAGGAGGCCGAACATTAGAGGGATATGACCATCAAATGATACCAGAAACCATGAGACATATAATTTTTGTCTAGCACTTTCTTGTGTTTTAATTGAGGCTTAAAACATGAGTACTTGTAAGCAAATAAAAAACATGGTTAAACATTACCGGCAATCTTTTTAGTGACATTGTCATAATATAATAAATATAGAAATTTATTATATGTATTATGATGAAATAATCCGTCTCTGGAACCAACTTCCACCAAACTTGCAAACTATTAGCAACGCAAATAAATTTAAAAATTTACTAAACCAATTCTACCGAATGTAATTTGCTGTAAATGTCATATTTATTTATTTTTAACCGACTTCAAAGAAAGAAGGAGGTTATCAATTCGTCTGAATGTTGCTTTTTTTATGTTTGTGCCCGCAGAACTCAGCATTTCTGAACCGATTTTAAAAGGAAATTTATTAGAAAGGAAATGCTTACACATTGGTCCCGTTTTAAAAGAAGTTCAGAATTTTGAAAATTAAAGGGTGTCCCCATACAACATACGTGTTTTTTACGTGTATTATGAATCGTAAACGGAACCCTTTTAAAATTTTAAAAAACTGCTATTACTATAGCTGCCAATAACAGAAATTAATAAAAAAATAAACTAAAAATTAAAGGGTGTCCCCATATGTGACGTCAATTTAAATATATGAACCATTTGAACCATTGTAGACAATCACTTGAAAATTGGAAAAAATGTCCAATATTTATAATCAGAAATTAAATATTTATAATTAGAAGTTAAAGGGTGACCCAATAATTAATGTGATTTGATATATATTGCAAAACTTTTGAACAGAGAGACGGTTGAAATTTACAAAGAACCTGTAATTCTAAGTCCTTTATAACATCAAGTATATAATTTAAATTTGGAAACTAAAGGGTGTCCCAATAATTGATATAATTTTAACTATCTAGCCCTATCTTTTGAACCGTTATAGACAAACACATGAAAATTAGACAGAATCTCCACTACTATGTCCCGTATGATAACATTTCGAAATATTTAAAATTTTAAAGGGTGTCTCAATAGTTGATGTAAATTGATGCATATGGCCAAACTTTTGAACCGTTTTAGACAGACATTTGAAATTTACAAAGAATCTGTCCTTTAAAATAAGTGTTTAATTTAAAACTGTACATTAAAGGGTGTCCCCTAGGTATTATTCTTTAACCTATATGGCCATATCTTTGGAACCGTTTCTTTTTATTACTGTGTCAGTAATAATAAGTGTAAAAAAATAAAGGGTGTCCTCATATCTGAGGTAATTTGTCGTATATGGCTTTATCTGCTTAACCGTTACGGATAGACATTTGAATGTACAGAACGTATATTACTATGTCCGTTAGAGCAACAAGTATAAATTATTTGATTTGAGTACTATTTCTTACACATTACTTTCTTTTAAATTTTTAGTTCAGAATTGATGCACATATATTTGTTTTGTAGCCGGTTTTTTTTTTTTTTTTTTTTTTTTTGGAAGAATTATTTATTTATCTTATATTACTTTTGATATTATATTAATGTTTCTACATAGTGTAATTTTTATATTTTATACATCTTTAACTTCTCTGATTCTGTTACTATAAATTATAAGATATTATGTCTTGTTGTATCAGAAAACCAAATTTTAATAAATACAAATACAAATAAAAATATTATACGATTAAATTAAATGACTATAATGTAATTAAAATGTCATATGGGATATGACCTATTGTTTTAATATTAACTAGATGTGCCCGCCACGTTGTGGGCGTCCTGACAACATTTGGCTCGATTTTGCTTTGAAAGTAATCCATTATTATTATTTTATGTATGTGTATAGATGATTTCATGTAAAACACATAACGATTTCATTATAAATACATATACATATATTTACTAGCAAACAACAATTATCACTTTATATTATAAATCTAAACATATAATAAAATAGTAACTCATTTCCGTCTGTCTGTCTGTCTGCTTTTCGTTTGTGTTCACATCACATAAAATCTACTGGATGGATTTAAATAAAATTTTGTTAGGAGGAGTATCCTGGTCCCAATATAGGATACTTTTTTTCCGCAAAAATATTTCATTTCCAAGAGAAAGTGGAAAAAAAGCGAGGAAAAACGCAATTTCCGGTTTAAAGGTACTGAAATTTTCGGTTTAAAACTTGAATATTTTCAACACGTTTATATTCAACACGGTTATTTTTTCAACTAACCCTTTAATTTTGAAAGTGGGATTTTTTAAAAACTACTGCACAACGGATGGCGTCAGTTGAATAAAATTTGTAGTTAATTTGTATTTTTACTTTGTGGAATTACAATATTATTAAAATATTTTGAGCACCTCTTACAGAGGTTTACAATAATTTTTAGAATTTTAGATTTTTTTTTATAAATTTTAGAATTAATTTTATCCAGGGATAAGTATCTTTATATAAAGTAAATACCAAAACCATAACTGAAGCACTATAAAAGTAAGAGTCTTTCATTGCTGTGGAATACTTTCAAAGCAAAATCGAGCAAAATATTGTCACAACGCCCACGAGGTGCGGGCACTAATAGTTTCAAATAAGTTTGATTTTTATATACATCGGGGTATATGTTTTAGAAACTTTAACCTAATTTTTTTTATTTATAAAAATTATATTATAAATTGTAGATTTTTAATAGTCAATTTAAAATTCTCTGTTTAAACAAACCGTATTATTTCACCGAATATTTGAAACGAAATATTCTTTCTTCATCCCAATTATGTTTATTACATTTTTTTTTTTAATTAGCAAAGGTTTGTCTTAATTTGTACGCCTTAAAAAAAAATTTGTTTATAAATTTAAAAGTAAATACTAGTAGAGTGTTCGAATATCGAACTAGTGTTGTTGTTTACATCTATCTTCCTTTATAATAAATTTTAAAATAGAAGCGAATTAAAGAACACTTTTTTATTAAGTCTCTTCTAGTATCTATCACTCACTCTTATCAGGTGTTAGTGTGCATTTTTTTTTTTTGCTTCATATTCTTTTTTTCTTTCTACTCGATATTGTGTTTATCTTTTTATGTTGTAAAAAACATAAAACTGCGCTAAGAAATAAAAAATATCTGAACCTTAACTTAGTCTAATAATTCTTTGTTTTTCCACCCTCTTCCTCAACATCAACATCACAAAAAAAAATAAACATTTTCTTTTAAACAATAAAATAATACAAACACTTTTCTAAAGAAAAAACACAAAACCATAAACTTATTTTCTTTGAACTGTGTGTATTTTAAGCAAAATAAAAAATATATATATTTCATATAAAATAAAAGTACAAAAAAATTTGAGGAGTTTATTATTTTTGTTAGGATCATAATTTTTGCTAAAATATGAAAAAATAATGGTCAACAATTGTGAGTTTATTTCTAACAATTATCTACGTTTTTCTTTTGTTAGTTTTAAAGAAAAAGAAAACAAATTTGTTAAGAATTCTGCAAGAAAACAATAAATAAATTTTTAATTCTATTATAAAGTAAGAAAAAAGATTTTTTAAATATCCTAGAAGTAGGCAACGTACAATGTTTAAAAGACAGTTGAAGCTTCAGTAGAAAAGCCATATTAAACGACCCATACTCTTAACTACATAATTAAGACATTTTTAATATTGTACCGTCTTCACGCAAAGAAAAACAATGGCTGAGGTAACCATGATCTAAGAACAACATATTATGAATCAGTTATATATGATTGTAGACAAATCACATTACACTGTTGTCATACCTTTCGGTGAAGACCGTCGTCACTGGCTGTTGTATTGGTACATTTGGCGAGCGCTTTCGATATAAGGACATCATTTTGAAAATTATGTCTTTACATTTAGAAAATGATGTCTTTACATTGAAAGCTCTCGCCAAACGTACCAAAACAACAGCCAGTGACGACGGTCTTCACCGAAAGGTATGACAACAGTATTTTATTGACTGGCGGAACAAATCCAATCAATTTAATACTAAATCATATTATTATTAACATAATAACAAAATTGTTATGTTAGAACCATATTATTGTCTGACTTAAAAATAACATTTTAAAATATAAAATTTCCTTATGAAAGAATTGAAATAAATATAGGAAGAAACTTAAGTTTCTTTCGAACCTTAAACCCGCTCTAATTGAGTGTTTCCTAAATAATTTAAACAAACGATAGATAATGAAAGAGCATCAGTCATATTGATATTTTCCATACCATTTGTCATGGAATAGAAAGTATTTAATCTTTACAGCGTTTTTTTTTTTGTTTATTATGCTCTCATTTTAGACACTCATTCTCTCTACAATGTTACCATACTCTCAAAAAATTTCATTAATTTTGTAAACAAAACCGTGAGTGAATATTAAACACAAAAATAAAGAAAAAATAATTAAAAAAAACATAGAATACTTTAAGTTACTACTGTCGATTTGATTAAGGATCTTGTTTATTCGACAGCGTTTTTTACTGAAAATACGGACATATTATCTCTCTTATCACTTAATAACATACGAGAACGAGAGAGAGAGAATAGAGTATGCGGTTTCAGCATAAAGTTGCTAGATAGTAAAATTTTTTATGATAAATTCGTCAAAATCTTTAACTGCCCTTTTTCTATTATCAATATAACATTTCACTGTGTTTGTTAAACATATAGGGTTCTTCAACAGGGACGCTACAATAGTAGAGCGACAGGGACAGCAGACGACGCCATATTTCTTGCCGCTCTTTTGACATTTCTCTTCAGTAAGGTTTGCCATTTCATGATGGAAAGATATACGAGCCAACAACGAGTCGAAATTCAATCAAGTGTGGTGAACGTGTTATCTCACGAAATGGTCCAGTCGATTGGACGCCTTGGTCGTGCGATTTGACGCCGTTAGACTATTTCGTATGGGGCTACGTCAAGTCTATGGTCTATGTCAACAAGCCAGCGATGATTGATGAACTTCGTACGAATATCGAATGTGAAATTGCAGCAGTAACCGCCGATTTATGCTTGAAAACCGTCGAAAATTGGGTTCAGCGTCTGGACTTCTGCAAGCGTGCCCGTGGTGATCATGCAAAAGAAATCAAGTTCCATACCAAATGGCATCGAACGTGCTTTTACAGGAATAAAGAATTTCATTGATATCCAAAAACATTTTTGTTTTATTTAAAAAAAAAAAAAAACTTTTGTAGCGCTCTTATTGAAAAACCCTAAATAAACACAGATATTAGGGTGGCATACATTTATCATTCTATTTTATTTTTGAATAACTTTTTTACTAAATAAAAAAAATTGGTTTTGAGTGAAGGAAATCTTTATCTTGATGTTAGATATTTTATCTGTTAAAGGGAAAGGATGATGTCCGTCAAGTGGCTGCCGCCAGTGTTGATACACATTTGTGTCAATTTTATTGCATTTTCAGCGATAACTGTAGAATATTATCTTTAAGTGCTGCTATTATCTGTGGGGATTGTTGGAAAAAAAACCTTACATTTAAGTATCCCTAAAGAAGTCTGGGTTAGTTAAATCGAGAAATCTTGCTAGCCATGCCAAAGCGAGAGATTAGACCAACATGAAACGGTCCCTCCGCAATATCCATTATAGCTCTTGCTGTATAGAACTTCTTGTTTGTCTTTTTGTATACTGCAGCTATCTAGTTTACAAATGTCACGCCATTTGCAAAAAAAATTACAACATCTTCCGATAGGGTAATTAATTTTGCCCCACAGAAAAGTCTGGCTTTTATTAGATGCAAAAGATTCTAGAATAAAATAAATTTTCTGACCCACTACAATCAACATCGACCTTATTTGTGTAAATGCTATTGGAACATTTATTTATTGAAGAAGTAAATTGTGAAAAATAGCTTTTTTTCTAATTCACTGGAACTGAATTTGTTCCTGTTTTAGCAGTGAGTTGAGTTTTTTCTGGTCTTCTTAATGAATCGTTGTACTGCAGCAAGCTGAAGATGAAGCAGCGAACATGATGTTCGCAAAATGGTTTAATGCGACCTAAGACGGCTCAAAAAAATCCTTTTAATTTTCCCAAATGATAATATAAAAATTATTTAACCAGTACAAATTTATTAAAAACAAATTCTTTGTATAGCATAGTTTTAGGCGTCTGATAAAATATTGATAATTGTTGACATATGAAGTCTTTATATGTCCTTAGAAATATTGAGTGATTGTTTACAATTCGCTGCAGACTTAAGTCACTGTTTAAATAAATAAAAATCTGATTAATTTTTTCCAAAAATTTTGAAATTGTTTTTAATTCAAAAAAAAAAAAAAAAATCAGACACGTTTAAAGTTAAAAAAAAAATTATTCAAAATTAAAAAAGTTTAATATTTTCCAGTATTTAATTCAAGAGTTTGTAAATTATTTTACAAAACCAGGTTTTTAAAAGCTCTCAGGGCTTGATTTTAGAAAACGTAACGTTTACAAACGGTTCAATTCTGTATAAAAAAAATACTGGGAAATTTTTTTCAAATAAAATTGTTTCCATATAAAAATATTTTTAACGTTAAATATTACGTTTTAGAAAATGGGCACCATTTTAATTTACAATATTTTCAAGTTATAATATTTACAAGATATTTTTGGCAAACTAGGCAATTCGCTTAAAAAAAATTCCGACACAACCTTTCACAAAAAAAAAAAAATTAACCATATTTTATTTAACAATAAATGTTTGCTTAAAGCTCTTTTAAAAAATTCCAACCAAAAAAACACTAAGATGAATAAAGTCCTAAAATATATTGACGAGTATAAAATTCTTACCAAAATCCTAAAACTATGCTTCATATACTACAGCGTAAAATTATGCTATTTATAAGTTGATATGCGGGTTTCGTACGAACGCAATAAAATTTTAATGAAAAATTTACAATAATACATTGAACTTCACACATGTCTTGTTCTATTTTTATTAATAAAAATAAAAAAGCATTCTTTTATGTCTGCTTGTAAGACAATAAGAATTTAAAATTTAATAGCAAATGACAGTAAAAGGAAGAGATGAAAAAGGTAATAAAATGATTTTTTTCCTTGTTTATGAGATAAATAAACCCTTAAGCATTTTAGCAACTCTTTGTATTTCCAAAATATAAAAACTATTCTTCTAATGTGTATGTGTCTGTCACATGTCAAAGTCATTTGTGATAAACAACATTACTACACTGCAACATACGCACTTAATATTATACCTACCCATACGTATGTAGTACATATGAGCAAAAAAGTCACGAATTGTTGTGGCATACTTATAGGCAAAAAATAATGACAAAAACTACAAAAAGTAAATAAAGTGAATGGGAGAAGTGGAAAGAAAAATAGGGAAATATTTGTAAAGATAAGTAAGTGGTAGTTGTAAGATTTTTATTATTCATTTATTGTATATTTAAGCAAAAAAGAAAACTTAGTATAGATGTCAAGTAATCTAACACGTAATCTAACTGACAAAGATTCTTACACAACAAAACTATTAGATAAGATGATTTTTATTCATTCTTTTATTTTTGGCATACAAAAAAAAAAATCCATCAGAAAAATATCATCTTGACACGACAAGCCACCGCCAACTTTTGTAATTTTTGTTTGGTATTAACACATGCCTTAATATTATATTTATTTTACTTTTTTACTTTTACTTATATTTATTGAAATTTTCTTCTTCCCCCTCCTTGGGTATTTATTTTGTTTGGATAATTTTCCTTTGAAAAATGTTAAACATGGAGAAAAGTTTTCTTTTGTTTCTTACAAATACGTGTTTATGTATTATTTGTAATCCATAAGTAATGCGTAAATATATATATATATATAAAAAAAAAAACTTATATATTAATTTCCGTGTTTATATACTTATGTACGTGTATTTGTGTAAGCTTTTATATTTGGTAACAGCAAAACAACAAAGTTATAAACATAAAATTTCATTTTATTACCAACGTGTTCTGACATCAACGTTTTCTATTTTGGCATCATAAAAAAATATGTAATTGTAAAATTAAAGAGGCACTACGCTGTAGCATTATTATTTTATGGTTATAACAGCTTTTCGTTACGTTTTTCCATTAATTTATGAAAAAAAAAAAAATCATAAAAATTCGGGTTTTATGAGTTTTTTTTGTGAACAATCCTAAAAGTATGCTACACATTATGATTATTGCAATAAATTGTTTAGTTGAACTGTTCTACCTTGTGGCTTTTAAATAAATTTCATTTTTAAGTTAATGAATAACAATAACTTTTTATTTTTAATAGCTAATAAAATAAGTTTTATAAATATAAAGTTTTTTTTCCTAGGAACATTATTTAAAAGGCAGAACTTTAGAAGTATTAATATTTTTTCGAAATGTTTTTAATTTTTTTTTGTTATATGGCAAACTTAATTTTCAACATTATATATTTATACTCTTTAATTAATTGATAATAATTATATCATAATGCAATTATTTTTTAATTTAAAAAATTTAATTTCCCTTAAAATATGCAGCAAATTGTGATTATTGTTATATTTTAAATACGTGAAATTTCTTCTTACAATTTATTTAGTAGTAGCTATGCCCACACTCCTTGTGTGCTTCCTGACAATAATTTGTTCGATTTTGCTTTTCGAAAAAAAGTATCCTATATTGGGACGAGGTTACTAAGGTACCTCCTCACAAAATTTTGTTAAAATTCATCCAGTAGTTCTTACGTGATGTGAACACAAACAATGAAGGACAGACAGACAGACGGAAATGAGTTATTATTTATATTATTCTCTTTATTTTAAATGCCATTGTACGCCTTGCGTACTTTACTCCAATTTGGAGTTGTGGCATTCAATTATGGGACACTGCCTCAGCTAACAATGTAGAAAAAATCGAAAGACGCCAAATTTAGATTCGACGGATAATCACAGTAGCTTCCTGGTATATAAAAAACTGGAACAAGATCTAGACGTGACATCAGTTAAAGCATAAATAGAGAAATATGCAGTAACGTATTTAAAGGAGCTTGAAACACTTCTCAATCCGTTGGCCAGTAATACAATAAATAAATTATGAAAAAAAAATATTTTTGTCAATATATTTAATTTAATTTATATTTTCATCAATTAAAAGAATTTTACTTAAAATCTGTTATCCTTGCACAAAATATTTCTCCTTTTTTCATATACTTAGATGCCAAATTTAATCTGCTTTTATTTTGTACTAAATGAAATTAAAGAAACCTTTAAATGAGAGACAAAAAAAAATCTCGGTATAATTTTGCTTTTTTCGAAGGAAGCAAAAGTAGCATGAAGCATCTTAATGTATGGCACACTTGTATGAGCCATAATGAATGTGACATTTTTATGGGTTTGTTTTTTTGGCCAGCTCAAACCCGTCATTATAGCAAACAAAAAGGAAAAATTGTTCTTTGGTAAAAGTATGTACACATATGCATAAGCAAATTTAAAAAAGCGAATCATAAAACAGAGAATAGTGCCAAAAAAAAACTAAAAATATAATTTCACTATTATTTTTCGCAAACTTATTTGTAAATTTATTTGCCACTAAATTTAGTTTACAGAAATAATACACTTTCTTTTTAATTTTAAATTATTAAGTTAAGCTGTTTTGCCGGTGATGCGTGAGGTTTTAAAGTTTATTTATATATTTAATATAAGCGCCCCTTTATATGTGACACTTATTTTGCAATTTAAATCTACAACCCCTAAAAAGGATCAGTAGTACTGCAAACATATTCCAATCGTATGATGTATTGTTTAAGGATTTACTAGATAGATGTGCAAGGGGCGGACTATATAATATATATGGTTTTACATAGAGTAACACAAAACTACTCCATGTCATTAGTTCATTTAACACGTTGAAGTAAATAATTTACTTCGTTTAAATAATAAGTTCTTGTTTAAAATCAGGATGGCCTATTAATACATAACACAGTACCATATACCATTCTCTTTAAAACTCAGATATTGTTTCTTCTGACTATTTCACTTCAGACCAAGCTACGCACTTTGGTCCCCCACTGGTTGGTCCCACACTGGAACCACCACCGCGGAACCTTTCTGTGATTCCTTGGGGATGGGGTTTATGTAGCTGCACACATTTTCCCCATACATACTCTACTCTCGAATTTAAAAAAAAAAAACAATTCTAAAAAGCATTGAATACACTCCCAAACTGAAACTGAAACCACCACCACGTTTGTAAAAATTTTCGAAAATATTGTTTGTAAAAATATTTTTTTGAAATTTTTTTTTCTATTTTTTTTTTTTAAATTTTATTTGAAAATTTTCCGTACAAATGTTTTTTAATATTTTTTGATTTTTTTTCCTGTAATCTTTATTGATTTAGAATGGTCAGACTAAAGACAAAAAATTCTTCATATTCACCGCCCATGTGCCTTTTAAAACTGTTCCTGGCTACCAATGGGAATCCTGTGGGTCCATTGGCTAACTCTATATGTATTTATTTCTATAAAGGCCTTTAATACAAATCAAAGCAGAAAATCCCTACCAACCTAAAATCAAACAAAAATCTCCCCTCGGTAGATCTTATGCATTTCATAAGATCTACTGGTCGCGGTCTAAAAAAATTTTAAAGTAGTGCATATATCTAGGCGCCTCTCTCAGTAAAACAAATGTCTATTGTAAACTTTTGAACCTAATTAAAATAACTAGACTTTAAGATGAAGCTACATCTTTTCATAAAAGATGTTTTATATAGAGGTATAGAACTTTAAGTTGGCGTTACTTTTCAAGATGGCGACCGATTTAACAGTTGTCAAGTGATTTATTCTCAGTTTGGTTTGGCAATTCATCATGAATGGACTCACGCCTGGAAAACGCTTGCAAATAGTGCCCAAAACGAGATTACCGTTGTTCCCGATTTTCATAAGCGATTTTTGTTTAGCAATGAAGGGCACTTCTGGTTGAATGGCTACGTCAACAAACAAAACTGCCGCATTTGGAGTGAAGGTAATCCTCAAGTCTATGTCGAAACACCGTTACATTCAGAAAAACTGACTGTTTGGTGCTCTTTATGGGCTGGTGGAATCATTGGTCCGTACTTTTTCAAAAACGATGGTTACAGTCAATGGTGATCGGTATAGAGCCATGATTAATAACTTTTTCATTCCTGAATTGAACAACCATGATGTCCAGGAGATGTGGTTTCAACAAGACGGCGCAACATGTCACACAGCTCGTGCCACAATAGATTTATTGGAAGACCCGTTTGGTGACCGCCTATTTCCTCGTTTTGGACCTGTGAATTGGCCAACCAAGATCTTGTGATTTAACACCGCTAGACTACTTTCTGTGGGGCTATGTAAAGTCATTGGTCTATGCGGATAAGCTGCAAACGCTTGACCATTTGGAAGACAACATTCGCCGTGTTATTGCCGATATACGGCCACAAATGTTGAAAAAAGTCCTCATAAATTGGACGTCCAGATTGGACTATATCCGCGCCATCCGTAGCGGTCATATGCCAGAAATCATATTTAAAATGTAATGCCACAAGAGTAACTTTCGGATAAATAAAATTCATGTCAATCGAATAATCCATCGTTGTTTTATTGCAACTTAAAGTTCTATACCTCTATAAAAAATACCCTTTATAATGGGTGATTTTTTTGAGGTTAGGATTTTCATGCATTAGTATTTGACAGATCACGTGAGATTTCAGACATGGTGCCAAAGAGAAAGATGCTCAGTATGCTTTGACATTTCATCATGAATAGACTTACTAACGAGCAACGCTTGCAAATCATTGAATTTTATTACCAAAATCAGTGTTCGGTTCGAAATGTGTTTTATCGACAAATTTTGTTCAGCGATGAGGCTCATTTCTGGTTGAATGGCTACGTAAATAAGCAAAATTGCCGCATTTGGAGTGAAGAGCAACCAGAAGCCGTTCAAGAACTGCCCATGCATTCCGAAAAATGCACTGTTTGGTGTGGTTTGTACGCTGGTGGAATCATTGGACCGTATTTTTTCAAAGATGCTGTTGGACGCAACGTTACGGTGAATGGCGATCGCTATCGTTCGATGCTAACAAACTTTTTGTTGCCAAAAATGGAACAACTGAACTTGGTTGACATGTGGTTTCAACAAGATGGCGCTACATGCCACACAGCTCGCGATTCTATGGCCATTTTGAGGGAAAACTTCGGAGAACAATTCATCTCAAGAAATGGACCGGTAAGTTGGCCACCAAGATCATGCGATTTGACGCCTTTAGACTATTTTTTGTGGGGCTACGTCAAGTCTAAAGTCTACAGAAATAAGCCAGCAACTATTCCAGCTTTGGAAGACAACATTTCCGAAGAAATTCGGGCTATTCCGGCCGAAATGCTCGAAAAAGTTGCCCAAAATTGGACTTTCCGAATGGACCACCTAAGACGCAGCCGCGGTCAACATTTAAATGAAATTATCTTCAAAAAGTAAATGTCATGGACCAATCTAACGTTTCAAATAAAGAACCGATGAGATTTTGCAAATTTTATGCTTTTTTTTAAAAAAAAAGTTCTCAAGCTCTTAAAAAATCACTTTTCCTGTCTGTCTAAGGAGCCTTTTGCTTTTGAGAGCGTCATAATATAGTAGGGATGAGACCCCTCACATAAAGTAAATACATAAGCCATAACTGAAGCACTGAAAAATTAAGGGGTCTTTGGTGGGAATTGCTTTCAAATCAGAATCGCACAAAATATTGTAAGGACGCTGACGTAGCAAGCTTGTAAAAGTATGCTACGTTTTGACTACGTATTCATACTTAAAACATATATGTCAATAAACTTAAGTTAAGTTCTCTAATCTATTTAAATGAACTTAATAAATTTACTTTAAGTAAATATTTAAGTTCAGTTTCTGCTCCCATAATATCCTCTAAGCAAAAATATGTTTTCTTTCCTTACCCACTGTAATATGTACCTTGTGTTTGTATGTTGATTTTTCTTTACCTTGGCTTGTGTACACAAATTAATGAAAATAAACAATTCCTTAGTAAAACGCAGCAGTAAGTGCTTGGATAAACAATGAAATATGCTTATATGTATACGAAATAATAATAATATTAATAATTTCTCCTTTGTATTTGTATGTGTAATAAATACAACCACAAAAATAGTCGTTATGCTGGCGAGGTCACCTAGGTAAGAAGAGCCCCTAACATGGCCAAGAAAGGAAAAACTACTAAAGAAACAATATAAATAAATAATGTACAAAGAAGCTGTTCATGTACTTTGCTATAGTCAATGTCGTTTGGAGAAAGTTTTTGTTTATTTTTTTTTTATTTCTGTGTGTGTTTTTAGGGCCAACAAAAGAAAATTATTTGATTATAAATTATTTCATAAATATGCTAAAATTTTACGGTCTTCTCTTCTGGCTTCGTTGGCTACATTTTCTTTAATTTGTCCAGCTTTGTATATTAAATGGCATTTAACAAACTATGGAGTGCTAAATATTTTATAAATATTTTTCGCATCATTGTTTTGTACGGCAATTAACATAAATAAAGGAAATAAATTTATGTGGAAATATGTTTAATGAGCTCAAATGGCAAATAAAATTAACAATGTTTAACATAAATTTCTGAAGAAACTCGTGGTTTATAAATACATACACACAAAAAGAAGCCTAAAAGCATGCTATAACATTAAAATAGCTATTAGTATTACAAAGGTAGTTTCGTAAATGGTAGTGGTAGTAGTATTTAGCATCATATATGGGACTATTTAATTAGATTAAGTAATTAATTGGCAATTTCATTAGCATTGAATTATAAATACTGCTAACAAATTTTTTTTCATTACCATTGTTTTCATTACTGGTAATGCTTTTTAATGAAAAAGTTTCATTAGTAATTAAATAAAAATAAAAGCATTACCAATGATTGAATTATAAAAAAGCTAATGACAATGCTTTTTTATAATTCAATCATTGGTAATGCCCTTATTTTTAAATAATTACTAATGAAACTTTTTCATTAAAAAGCATTACCATTACCATTGCCCCCATTTGCAATCAACCTTTTTGTAGTAATGGTTTTAAAGAAGTCCCCAATTTCAATCTCTGCTCCCCTATTTTGTGCATTTTTTCTTTCAAAAGTGAGAAAAAATATAAAAACTCCTATTTTACGTAAAATCAATAAAATAAAATTATAATATAAAACATAAAAATAAAAATAAAAAAAGCCGACAATGCTGCTCACCACACGCAAAGAAAAAACATGGTTGAGATAACCATAATCTAAGAGCAACATATTATGGTTGTAGTGAACCCTTATTATTGTTGAACATTATAATAGTATGGTTAAATTAGCGATTATAGTATGGTTAAAAAATATGAAATGTTATATGAAATGGATATGCCAGTTTTTTTACCTTTTAAAATATAATATTATTTATTATTTTTTATTAATGATTTTATATAAAAAAACAGATGATTTTATTAATACATAGATACAAAAATTTATTTAGCATTTTTCTTCTTCCAAATCGTGTTTCAAGGATATAAGGGAGGGAACACTTTGGCCATCGATTTAACGGCATTCGCACATCATGGCTCATACCATCGCAGTTCATGGCTTTACCAGTAGAGAATTGTTCTTGAAGACATCAATTTCGGGGGATTTCTTCTCTAATTCAGCCAACCCCTTTTTCATTTAGTCTTTCAAGTACAAAGTAAAGTCTTTCTTCTCTCCGACAGCATTCTTGTAAACTGTAATTGGGAAAAACATCAACGCCGGTCTCAACGGTTGAGTTTGTATCCTCATCAGCTTCTTCAGCTCAAGTATAGAAATCTTCACTTTTAATGTCACCTGGTAAATTACATCACCGACCAATTTCGTTTTCTATCATCGACCATTTCATCATCAGTAATATTATCACTGTTGATTTTCATGATTTCGAGGTTTTAGTAATTTTTCTGGTCTAAAAATTAAAAATAAATTACAGTCTCACACAGAGAGGACTCGAATTGCGGGTATCCAGAGAAGATGGTTGCCACGCGCTCAATTCAACAGCGAAAAGGAAATAATTAAATATTTAATTTTAAATTGAATTCCCGAAACAATTGTTCACACATTTTTTATTTGAAAGCACAAAACAATAAACTCCGATGACACACAAACAAATAATTTTTATTTTTAAAGATTTTTTGGTTACCTACGAAAAAACTTTGGTTGTGGATTAAACATTAAATAGTTAAAAGCAACCATGTTGAATTTTTTGTACGTAGTAACCATTTAATGATAAAATTTTAAACAATATTTTTATACCGGGACAAAAGTAATGTTACGAACCACTAAAATGTGTTCGTCGTAACCATATATTGTTACAGAGAACATAATTTGGTTGCTGTGACCATACCATAACCATGGTTTTTCTTTGCGTGCAATCCAGAGTTTTTCAGATAGAAGTAATAGTCTAATTAATTCCGAACGATGTAAATAATGTTTCACATAACAGGCTGACTGGTGTTGTGTGTATCTCATACCTTGTTCAGCAGATATATACATAGGTTACATGAAAGTTGCAGTCGGTCCTAGTACTTTTGGTCTCGAAATATAAAATTAATACAATGTAAGTCTGAAGGCATAATGTCTGCAAAAAACGTCTGGGTTATTTTAAGGACACAACAAATAACTATTATTTTTATGTACCCTGTGTCATCACTTTTGTTATAGCTCAGTACATGCTGGCTGATTTAGCTTAAAATAAATAGCTGACTGGTAATTTTTTTTTTTTTTTTGCTTTAAAGGTAGGTTGTATTCAGTTTTAATCAGAGTACGAAAATCACCAATAATAAACGTTTGCTTGAGTTTTGGTTTGTTCTTTTTCGTGTGAAAAAACAGATAAAATGAGAAGGCTTGTGCCATTAAGTTGTACATTGTCGATAACATAAAATAAACATTCGCATAAACATATTCAGGTAGAAAAGAAAACAAAACAAAAACGTTTTTAGAAAAACCTTTAGCAACTGTTTGCTAAATGATTTGTCCATTATGACAGAGAATTCATCCATATATGAATGCATTTATGACAAATATATAAAAATTGCTTATAAGATTTTTACTTTATCATACGTAGTATGTATAGGTAAAGTATAAAGGTCATGAAAAAAATCGATATCGGGATTTCAACGGATTTTTAAGTTTTGAGGTCTCCTGAATCCATTTTGACTATTTTTGCGATGATGTCTGTGCATGGGTGTTTGTGTGACTATTTGTCATACCGTTCGGCATAGTTATCAAAATGAAATTCAGTATGTGCGTTTGGTATATGGCGATTAAGATATGTATAGTTTTTGGGCATAATCGGGAGGGGGCAAGAGGTAGTTTACTTGAAACCCCAGTTATGTGAACCCAAAATGTCAAAACTTAATTCTGTTGTTGTCTCTACAATATCTAACCATCTGTGAAAGCCCTCTAAACCCGGAACTGTGAAAAGTAGAGTATTGAAATTTTTACAAAAGTTGCATTATTAAAGCCGCTATAACAAGAAATGCTAATATTTAGAGGGTGTTCGGATAGTGACTTGATTTTCTTGTATATTTTACTCGTAATAGCCAGGCATTTGAAATGTACACAGAGTATGTTTTACAATAGCTTCTATAGCACAAAGTATGAAATATAAAGTTATTAAAAAAATAAAGGGTATTACCTAGGAGTCGCTATTTTGTAGAATTTGGCCTAATTGAATGTAGTAAAATATGCTGGCTAAAAGTATGAAAGAATAATTAAAAAAGATTAGGGTGTCCATGAAAGCTAGTAATAAAAACATTAATATTTCTTGCCTTTGGAAAGCATCTTGACTAAGTAAGTCCGAAGTTTTTTAAAATTTCCCTGTTTTTTCGTCTTCGACATAAAAATCAACTTTTGTGAAGCCTTGAATTAATTCATTTCATAGATATTTTTCATTCACAGAACTCTGTAAAAATATAAAATTATTCAATGAATATAATCTGTACATATAATAATATAGTTACTCATTTGCGTCTGTCTGTCCTTCATTGTTTGTGTTCGCATAACGTAAAAACTACTGGATGGATTTTAACAAAATTTTGTGAGGAGGTACCTTAGTATCTAGGTCCCAATATAGGATACTTTTTTTTCCTCAAAAATATCTTATTTCCTAGAGAAAGTGGAGAAAAAGCAATGAAAAACGCAATTTCTAGATTAAAGGTGCTAAAATTTTCGGTTTGAAACTGGGATATTTTCAACGCGGTTTTTTTCAACACGGTTACATTTTCACCTCATACCTTTTTATTTTTGAAAGTGGGATATTTGAGAAACTATTACGCAACAGATGGCACCAGTTGATTAAAATTTGTATTTCTAGTTTGTGAAATTACATTGTTATTAAAATATTTCAAACACCAATTACAGAGGTTTACAATAATTTTTAGAATTTTAGAATTTTTTATAAATTTTAGAATTTTATCGAGGGATAGATATTTTATAAATTAAATACATAAATCATAACTGAAGCATTATAAAAGTGATAGTATTTCAATTGGTGTGGAATACTTTCAAAGCAAAGCCGAGCAAAATGTTGTCAGGACGCCCACGTCGTGGCGGGCACAGCTAGTAAATATAATATAATAAAAAAATTATATACATATATATTTTTAAGCTCGGCTTTTTTGTTATTATGCAAAAATATAATTATTGTTTTATTCAAGCAAACAATTATATCTTCAAATAGACTGTAAATAAGCTATGGATTACAAATTTTAAATCGCATATTATTAATTACAATGTGAAATTGGAATATAATTTTTATTAATATTCTTGATATAAATTATAAAATTAAACCAAAATATGCTGCACTATTTTCAAACTTTTACCAACCCCTGCGAGTATGCTTTAGTAAAAATTAACAATTGATTTTAATAGCAACGAAAGAGACAGCAGTTAAGAATTTAAATTATTTACTGGCTTAAAGCATTATTAATGAACAAGTAAAATTGCTATAAAAATCCTGCCTATGAATAATACAAAAAAAAAAAAAGAAATTTGCATAAAATATGTTCAATAAACAAATATTTTCATATAAAACAATTTATCAAACAGCCGATAGAAAAAAAAAATAATTAATATCAACACTTCATTGAACGCAATAAATAATTTTAATTTAAATTTAAATGCTTTGTTTAATATTGAAATAAAAATAGCATAAAGTTTAATAAAGAGATATTTTATTTTATAATTATTTTGGTCACCACATACATATATTTTGATACCTATGGCAAGATAATCAAATTGTATTTATTTCTTGCAAATATGTTAAGCAAATACAAGACAGTTGCGCAAAACAAAAATATATTTAATGAAAGATATTTTATTATAACCCAAGGCCTTTTATAAACAGGGTATATTACTTTTCATCTATCTTCTTATAAACAAACGCCTAAAACTATGCAAGGTTTTTAATATTAACCATATTAAGTACGTAAAAGAAAATAAATCATCAACAGCTAAGCATTTATATCAACACCACAAAGTATTTGTATATAAATAAAACGTTGCCAAAATATAATAAAATCTCTTAAAACTTTATGCAATTTCAGTATAGTAGTAATAGGAAAATCGTAAACCAGGCCAAAGAAAATAATAAATATTTATTCAGGACATTCTTAAAAAAAAATCGAAAAAATAGGATAAGGAAAAAGCATATGAGCTTATGCCTGACAATAGGGCTTTAAACTTTTTTTCATCAAAAATAGCAACTTATACTTTTTTTTCAAAGAAAGTACTTAGAAAAATAACGACAGAAATATAACTAAGGCTTTTAACTTACTGATGTATATAACAAATATAAGGTGTTAAATATTAAGGAAAAACACATTAGAAAAGCCTTTGGTAGGGTGGGGTGTCCATGAAAGCTAGTAATAAAAACATTAATATTTCTTGCCTTTGGAAAGCATCTTGATTAAGTAAGTCTGAAATTTTTTAAAATTTCCCTGTGTTTTAGTCTTCGACGTAAAAATCAACTTTTGTGAAGCCTTGAATTAATTCATTTCATAGAAATTTTTCATTCACAGAACTCTGTAAAAATATAAAATTATTCAATGAATATAATCTGTACATATAATAAAATAGTTACTCATTTCCGTCTGTCTGCCTGTGTTTCATTGTTTGTGTTCGCATCACGTAAAAACTACTGGATGGATTTTAACAAAATTTTGTAAGAAGGTACCTTAGTATTCTGACTCCAATAAGCGATACTTCTTTCCGCAAAAAATCTTATTTCCAGGAGAAAGTGGAGAAAAAGCACTGAAAGTATGAAGTTATTTTCAACGATTTAAGGATACTGCATACTTTAAGGCATATTTTATTTTTGAAAGCAGGATATTTTATGCAATGTTGCGCAACAGATGGCGCTGTTTTAAAATAATGAGTAGCTCATATTCTGACCGTCGTTTACAGAGCTTTACAATAATTTTTAGATTTTTATATAAATTTTGGAATTTTATCCAGGGATGTGTACCTTTTTATAAAGTAAATACGTAAGAGTCTTAAAATTTGGTGTGAATTACTTTTAAAGCAAAATCGAACAAAATATTGTCAGAAGGCACACAACTTGTGGGGACACAGCTAGTATTTAAATAAAATAAAATAAACTTATAGAGAGGTTATTTGCTATTGAAAAGATGTAAACTTGTAACTTTTTGACATTTAATTTGTTATGGACTGTGGCTGATTGAGCAATATGGAAGGTCACCACAGTTACTTACGACGACACTTTTGAAAGATGTCCAGTTCGAAACACAGCAGTAGCAAAATTCTTTTTAATAATTTGGGTGAAAATATGATTTCTTGGCGAAAATTGGATCTTTAAGCGAACTTTTAAATTATTAGTATTTTTTTCTGAACTTTCGATTTTTAATCAAATTTAAATTTTTGGACGGTATAAAAATTTATTGATTAAATTTAAATTTTTTGTAATTTTGTGGGGAAAAGTAATTTTTTTAGTGAAACCTAAAATTTTAAGAGGACTTTTTATTTATTAAGAGTTTTCAGTTTTTTTTTTTTTTTTTTTGTAAATTTTCTGTTTTTAATAGAATTTTAAGTTTTTAATCGTAATAAATTTTTTTGTTGGGAAATTTCAACTTTTAAGTGAAATTTTGATGACAATGTGATACCTTGCGAGATTTCGATTGTTCGACTTAAGGCAGTGGAAGAGAGTTATTTTCTTATGTTTTTTTATTTTTTTTTAATAAAGCTTAGCTGATGTAGCGTTCAATATTCATAAGTAGTTTTTGTGGCGTTAAAACATGGAATAGTGTAATTTTTTCAGGACCCGTCCAACTTTACAATTTAACTCATGGATTGAGAAAATACAAAACAGTGAGTGAAATTACTTCTTCAGTAGAGATAATCAATTTTTACCACGAGACATTATTAAGGCATGCCTAGTTCAGAAAAAGCCAAGTGAAATCATTATTATAGCCAACAGAGTGGTCTTAGCTCAACGGCGCCACACGCGATATAGGTTGTGATACAATTATTTTACTAAAATAAATGCAAAAATTCTACTTTCTTATTAAACACTTTAAATTATAAACTCATTCTTTATCTGCTGCCTGTTAAAGAAAATAATTTTAAAAACACGAATGTATTTTATGTTTCAAGGATTTTTATATTTTTATATTTTTTTTTTTTGTATTGTTATGTAAACTTTACAATTTAAAGTTTAAAAAACTGACTTTATTAGCTGTATAATATATTATTGCATATCATGTTCTCTTCCTTTAATTTGTAAATCTTATTTTTTATTGTTTAAATAATCAAAATTTATGATGAACTGACCTAAGTCACACACTTTATGGCTTTGAATAAATATGGTCAAAGCAGTTCGCTTTCTGCAGTTTTTTTTTCTTCCCCAAATAAGAAAATTTATGTAAGGATGTATAAAGCAGGTCAAGGAAATCATAGGCACGAAGAGAAATTATAAAATTTGACAATATTTTCTTTTTATAAATCTGTGACATTTTTATTGCCCGTTAAAGTGTAAAAAATACAGTTAAAATATTAAACAAGTTAAGGCGTTAAATAAAATAAAAACACTAGCAGCAAACTTAAACATGCCCGTATACTTTATAAAATATTAATTTGTTAGCCAAAAAGTATGCTTTAGTTTGCCCCTTGAAATTTCCGTTGACTGCCCAAATAAGTTGTTTATATTTGTAGCCACAAATGTGTATAAGCTGCTAAATTAAACACAAATAAAAATATTTATGAATATGTACGAGTATATGTACAAGTGTTCATGTTTGAGTGTATATTAGAGATATGTAAGTATATTATCAACATTTTTATTACGGAAAAGGCTACATTTTATGTGGTTATTTTATTTATTCGTGTCATAAAAACAAACTAAATATTTGCATAACTTAAGGCGAGCTAAAGGAAAAAGAAAATAACACGTAAAATGAGAACGTTCCTGAGAATATAAGAGTATGTATTGTTAAAAAGAAGATTGTGAAAAAATTAACTTGAATAAAATTTTATTACTTGTGATAGGCTCTTTTTAATTTTATTTCAAAATTAAGTTTAACCAATAGGAAAAGGAGTCTTTAAACTGGAATGCAAACAATTATTTAAACGCTTTATTTCTGTTTTTAAAAGTTGTACAAATAACAATAAAATTTAATTTAATGTTTCAAGGCGTCCCTTACTAAAGCTCTCTTAGCAATGGCTAAGAATTTTCAGATGTGGTCAATATTTACGTCAGTACCTTATCGTGTTGGCCGTAACTTGACGGCGGTTTAACCATTGAGTGAACACATTTTATCGACTAGCGCCCGTAGCAATGAAGTAGTAATTTTGGAACGTGGCAATTGCTGGACTATGTTCTTGCTTAGGGGTTCCGAGCTCATCATACTCCTACCACCAATTGGTGAGTATGCAATAGCAAATTTATCAGCATCATCACCATAATGCTGATTGTAATGACAGCCACCACGTGTACCCCGAAGCGACCTTACCAATAACAGAGAGATGGGCGGCTCTCTGAGCGGCTATACGTTCCCCTGGTATCAGTCGTATGAACGCTAGTCTGGCTTGAAGAGACCTTTTAACCTACCTGTTCTTCCAGATTCAGGTTCCAGCAAACCCATGGGTCTGGTACTCGCATATACCCCGAAATCACTTCGTCAAAGAATTAGAAGATCAAAAATGACAATTAGTGCCCTGGAGGGATCCAAAATTTACACACAAGATTTTCTGTAGTTATGTGGCGCTGTCGGATACCTATTATGTAGTGTGCTATTCCATCAGTCTGGGGTTGTATGTTCAATTCCTATTAAAGACTCTCGTCTTTTTTACTACAGGTTTACTGAAAGGCTAGAAAGATTCCTGGGGTAGCTTAAAATAGTTAACTGTGACAAGTCATGCCAGCTCCAATTATCATCTGGCCGAGCTGAAAAATGAAGAAGTTGAAGTTTGCAAAATGTGCATGGGACAGGCTGTTTGAATGTTGAACGTTGTGTTTGAATGTTGAGTACACTGGCTAACGTTAGGTCTAGGTTAGGCAATTACGTAAGGAACTGAGATTAGTTATTTGAATATAATTTTCAAAACAATCTCAACATCAGGTGGCCTCACTAGGGAGGGGAAATATTAAGGCGAAATTTAAAATTTTTTTTTTTATATAAAGTTTGGGAGTTGGACTTACAATTTTTCCCCTTAAATGGTAGATTAAATGTCACACTCCATAAAAAAATATTTCAAACTAGCTGTGCCCGCCACGTCATGGTCGTTCTTACAATATTTTGCTCGATTTTGCTTTAAATGTATTCCACACTAATTGTAAGACTTTTACTTTTACAGTGCTTCAGTTATGGTTTATGTATTTGCTTTATATAAAGATACCCATCCCTGGATAAAATTCTAAAATTTATAAAAATTTCTAAAGATCTAAAAATTATTGTAAGGCTCTGTAAAAGGTGTTTCAAATATTTTAATAACGTTGTAATTCCACAAAGTAAATATACAAATCAAATACAAATTTTAATCAATTGGCGCCTAATGTTAGGCAATAGTGTTTAAAATATCCCAGTTTTAAACCGAAAATTGCAGTACCTTTAAATCGGAAATTGCTCTTCCTCCACTTTCTCTTGGAAATTAAATATTTTTGCGGATAAAAGGAATCCTATATTGGAATCAGGATGCTAAGGTACCTCCTCACAAAATTTTGTTAAAATTCATCCAGTAGTTTTTACATGATGCGAACACAAATGAAAAAGAGACAGACATGCGGAAATGAGTTATTATTTTATTATATGTATAGATACTCGCCTTGATATTTCTCCTTCGTAGAGAGTCTACCTGACAAATCTGCTTTGCAATTTCTATTGAATTGTCATGCGCTGTATATAATCTATAGTATTTTAACTTGAATTTTGCTGGATTGTTTAAGGAATTTTTATTACGAAATAAATGAGTAAAACAAAATGTTTCAAAAACTAAGGTATACTTTCAGGTACCACAAAAAATATTTCCTTTAAAGTTTAGTGGGTTTTTTTGTGGAATTTTAGTAAATAAAATAGAAAATATTTTTGCAGCATATCACGTTTATAATTTTTCCTAATATCAGTTTTTATTGCAGCGGTCTTTTCGTTGACTCACAATACTAACCCTTTAGTTTTTAAGTAATATTTAAATTATATTTTCACTCCCTTCTATTTAGCATTTTTTAAATGTTTTGCAGCTTAACATAATATACGTGTGATGGTTAAAAAAATAAAACAGCAAAAAAAAAACAAACAAACAAACAAAAATGTTTGCTGAAAAACATGCCAGACAGAAATGTAAATACGATATTTACAAAAGCAGGAAATATGAAAAAACCTCTACATTTTTACAATGCAGTAGTTATTTCATATTTTAATTTAGATTTTGCTAACAAAAAATGTGATAATGTACTAAAGTATACTTGCTGAAACATTAATATGTTTAAAATATTTTGCATACTTTAGGGGAGACTTAGTAAAAAAGAAACATTGATAAACGCAGTTATTTTGAGGGTTGAAAGGCCTTATGAAATTTAAGTTAAAATTAATTTTAAATTTCAATAAAAAAGATATCTTTGTACCTTAATATTAAAACAAAAATTAAGCTTAAAGGCTTTTAGTTTTTTATATGAAATAAATTGTATTGGACAGTTTGCAAAAAGTTTTTTACTATTTATTTAAATTATTTATTTATTTAACCTTCTTTATATGTGTATAAAATACTGTCCACTACAGACTTTAATCTATATATTTATAAAATACTGTCCAGTGCAGACCTTTAGTAGTCATTATTATTAATATCCTAAGGCTAACTAAAATAAAAATTATTTATTTAAGAAAGCTTTTTGAAAAAAAAAAACAAAATGTGCCACAAAGTTAACAAACAAAATAATTAAAAATAAAGGAAACAAAAAAAAACTATCAAATTTGATTGTTGTGCAATAAAAGAACCTACAAAGTCAAAAACAATAATCAAGTTTATAGAGTATATTACAAGTTTCAAGCCTCAGGATATGCTACAATTTACAAAAAAAAGACAAATAGTAAATAGTTTTAATAAACAACAAAATACAGCAATTTATAAATTAAAAAAAAAAAAATGTTTTCTTGATTACTATACATTCTTATAAACATATACATATGTATATGTATATACATATAAAATCTTCTCTGTCAAATATTTCACAAAAAAATCTAATTTCTACTCTTTCAATTCCTCATTTCCTTACAGATGACTGAATATTCTATATTCCCCAAATGATTATAATAAAGGAATGACCATAACAATATTACAATTTGTGAAAACAAGTAAACTTAATACTCTTACGTCCGTCTTCAAGGAATCAAAAGGCATTGACACAGCATTAATATCAAGGCAAGCAAATATGAAATAAATTTATAAAGCAAAAAACAAACGAGACATAAAATTATACATATATAATTAAATGAAGCACAAACGACGTAACAAAAGCGTTGCAAAAAAAAAAAAAAATAGATACAAAAAGAAAAAACTTTATTGTAAATAAATATGCCTAAAAGTATGCTAAGAAAAATACAAATGAAATATTAGGGGTGTTGTAATATATCTGTAAAAAGGTCAGAATATTCCTTGTGAAAAAAGGATATCTTTACAATTAATAAAATTGTAACTCGTTTCCGCAAAAATATCTCATTTTCAAGAGAAAATGGAGAAAAAGCAGTGAAAGTAGGCAATTTTCGGTTCAAGTACCTTTAAACCGAAAACCTTTAAAACGAAATTTTCGGTTTAAGTACCTTTAAACCGAAAATTTCGTTTTAAAACTGGGATATTTTAAACACGGTTGCGCACCTTTTATTTTTGAAAGTGGGATATTTTAAACACGGTTGCGCTTCGTTTTTAAAAAGGGACATTTTAAACAAAATTTCGCAACAGATGGCGCCAATTGAATAAAATTTGTAGTTTTACTTTGTGGAGTTACATTGTTATTAAATTACATTAAACACCTATTACGGAGCTTTACAAACATTTTTAGAATTTTTTATAAATTTTAGAATTTTTGTCCAGGGATGGGTACCTTTATATAAAGTAAATACATAAACCATAACTGAAGCACTATAAAAGTAAGAGTTTTACAATTGGTGTGGAATATTTTCAAAGCAAAATCGAGTAAATTGTTGTCTGGACGACCACGACATGGCGGGCACAGCTAGTTTTTGATTTAGACCCATGGTTTCTGGGTCATACTATCTTAGATTTCCTTGTAGAATACGAATTTGACAACTGATTGTTGAGTTTTTTAATACATATAAAATGGGCCACTCTAACGCATGTACACGTATTTTTTTTTTTTTTTGGTAAAAAATATTTTTTTTGTTACCGTTGTCTCCACTAAACTCAACAAATTTTAGTCCAACGTCAATCAACGTTCAATCCCTTAACTAAAAAAAAAAAACGTTTGTTACAGGTTAAACGAAGTAAATGAGGCCGCCACTTGCGTCTTGCGTCTGTGGCTATGATTTTGTTGGTCGACAAACCAACCATAACCTTTTATTAAGATAATTGGATTTAATTTGCCAGAAAATGAATTACTCTTGTCATATCTATAATCCTGTTAATTTTAAATTAATTTAAAATAATTTTCTACAGATTTAAATTGAAGAAAATATTTTTCCTTTTTCATTTCATTTTTGAAAATAATAGCCTCCCTACTATTCAAACAAATGAAGAAGCAATATTTTACCCAAAAGTATGCTTCACAAAAAAAAAAAATTAACACATTGTGCCTAAAGACAGACAACACAAAAAAAAAAACAAAAAAAGAAATATGCAGCAAATTTCTCCTTGAAATATGCTAAACATAGTAGAAAAATAAAACATATTCAGCTTTTTATATCGTATTTAACCTTATTTGTATCTCATAGGCGGCCGAGAAATAAACAAATAAAATATTGATTACGAGTACATTAACATGGTCAAATAGTATTAAAATCGTTTACGAATTTAAGAAAGGAGAAGGAGTCGAAGAAAAATAAATAGAAAATTAGGGCTTAAGAAAAAATATAATAAATAAACATTTTCGAAATTATGTGTTCGTAAATCATAATATTTACAAACTCTAAAATTTTTTTTAAAAAGATAATGGAAAAAAATTTTTCCACGTTCATCAGATAGCCTCGCTGCGGAGGGAAAATATTAAGGCGAAAATTATAAATTTTTTTTATATGGATTATGAAAGTTAAACTTAAAAGAAGTTGCATATTTTCGCATTAATATTTCCCCTTTGTAGTGAGGTTACCTGATGAATGTGCCTTGCTTTGAACGCTAGGAATATTAAATATGGTGGCCTCAATAGGGAGAGGAAAATAAGGTTTGATCCATTTCGAGGTTCCCTATTTTTTAAAGAAAAAAAAAAAAACAGAAAATTCAAATTTAATGGAGAATGTTTATTATCATTTGGAAGAACATTCCTTTTTTGAAAATTATGTCTATCAAATGTTGGCCGTTGCTACGTCGCAGATGTTCCATCCGATGAGTCCAATTTTCGATGACTTGATGTTTTCCCCGAAGGCCTGAATCGAAGTAGGTTTATCCGCATAAACTTTAGGCTTTACATATCTCCACAGGAAAAAATCTAACGATGTGATATCACACGATGTTGGTGGCCAATCGACCGGCCCAAAACGTGAAATTATGTGCTCACCGAAATGTTCTTTCAATAAATCCATTGATTGATGCGATATGTGGAAAGTGGCGCCGTCTTGCAGAAACCAAATGTCGCCGAGATCACGAGTTTCAATTTCAATCATCAAATAGTCGGTTATCATGGCACGATAACGGTCGCTATTGATGATTTACGATGATTCCACCGGCCCACAAACTAAACCAAACCGTTGTTTTTTCTGGATGAAGTGGCAGCTCTTGAATCCCTTCCGGTTGCTCTTCGTTCCAAATGCGGCAATTTTGTTTGTTTACATACCCATTGAGCCAGAAATGGGCCTCATCGCTCAACAAAATTTGCCTCGAAAATGTCGGATCTTCTTGGAACTTTTTAAGAGCCCATAGAGCGAAGCGATTCAGACGTAAGTCTTTCCATTATGAAATGCCAAACAATACTAAACAAAAATAACACGAGAGCATGACACGACTCACACGTGATCTGTGATCTGTCTGTTATTGAAAAAAGTACCTCGATATGAATCACCCTTTATTAAGTAGAATTTTTTATTTATTTTTAAATCGATTTTGATACTAAAACCACCATTGAAGGGGGTCAGAGACTAAGTTTAACTGTCAAACTCCACAAAAAATAAAATAAATAAATGAAAATGTTCCCAACAAAGCACATTTATGTGGTAGCCTCACTACGGAGGGGAAATAATAAGATGAACATTTTTAATTTTTTTTAAATGGAGTTTCTCAGTTCAACTACCATTTAAAGGGGAACACTGTAAGTGTATCTCTCAAAATACATATAAAAAAATATATATTTTCGCCTTAATAATTCCCCTTTTGTAGTGGTAGTGATGTGCCTTTTGTTCCCAAGACATTTCCTCTGTAGAGAAAGAGATATTTTAAGGAGAAAAGTTTTACTTTTTTATATGGAATTTTAACAGGTGTGAGCATGGCGAAATTAATTATTTTTTGCCTTTCTTTTTTTTTGGGCATGGCAGCTGTCAAAAATTCGCTTAATTTTTTTTTAATTTGTAAAACAAAGAAATAAAATTGTAATTATATAAAAAAAATATTTTAGGATGAAAAAAAATTATACAAAATCCTACCAGAAAAGGCAAGGAGGAAGTGTTTTTAGTTATTGGATGTGATATTTTATTTAGTGCTTTTGGCGTCTGTCATACATTTAACATACATATGGGTGTTTTTTGGTGTTGTATTTGTTGTCGCGACGATGCCACCTTATATAAATTCGTCTGGGCCTAATTTAGTATTTTTAATATTCCCTGGCTGCTTAAATCGTTTTACAAAATGAGTCCATAAATTGTTACTCTACAATAAAATACTGAAATTATGCAAGAAAGTGAAGGCCTGTGAATAAAACTTTATTCAGTTTTTGGACAGTATTTTCCTTCTTCAAAGGACTTCTACGATAAATTTTTTATTTCATCAAGAAACTGCCCTATGTTTCATCAATTGTTAAATAATGGCACAATATTTCTTTTTTTTTATTGAAATTTTAGAGTTTTATTTGCTTAAACATATTTTTTTTTTTAATTTTAGGAGAAAATACAGGGTGGGCCAAAAGAAAACAAGGGCTCTCCAAAAATTTGTCTTAAAAGTGCCATTGTGTCTCGGGCAGTATGGGCAGTGGCTCCGTCCTGCTGAAACCACATACCAGGTCTGTTTTCAAGAGCAGGACGTAAAAAATTTTCTATCATAAACCGATACCGCTCTCCATTTACGGTTACAGCACTTCCATCTTCATTCTCGAAGAAGTAGGGCCCAATGACATTTTCAGATGTGATCCCACACCATACTGTACACCTGATGGGGTGCAATTGGCGTTGATGAATGGCTCTTGGATTTTCAGAACCCCAGAACCTACAGTTCTGCTTATTAACAAAGCCATTCAAATGAAAATGAGCTTCATCACTCATAATCAAATTTTCAATAATGTCGGCGATATGCTCTTTGCGTTAAAATAATTGATCTCTGGTTTAAATAATACAATTCCAAGTGTTGTCTATATAATCTGAAAGAAAAAATAAAAAAAGTTAATAAACAAAAAAGTTATTAAACTTTTACACCCCTTGGTTTCTTTTGGCCCACCCTGTATAAGTAGATATAATTCTATAATAAAGTAAATTTGAGTAAATTTTGGGGTACCCTTTATAATCAATAACAATTGTTTTAGCTGCTCAGTTATTTTATGTTCTTTTGAAAGTGCAACAACACTTAAACTCAAAAAGTTGTGTTACCTGTCCAATAAGTTGTTAGTTGGCCATAATAAAATCAACAAACTTATGTTTGGTCAAACACAATATTATTTAACGAACTCCATAAACTTTTATATTTTATGAAAAGCTATAAGCAAACTTTACTAACACATATCTAAACTACACAACACAATATTATTTTGTTAATAAACTGAAATTATTTAGCCTACATTTAGGCTGGCTTTAACAGCAAATTCCTTTGAGTAGTTAATGTGGTAACAGGTTTAACATAAAATATATGTTGCATAACTTTGGGCTTGTTGGTTTTTGTTGTGTTGTGATTTAATAAGCAGACTAATTAAAGAAATTAAAAAATTTTTGAAAATTGTTTAAAATGAAAAAACAGGAATTTTTAGAGCAAAGAATTTTATTATTCAGGAAGACAAAAAAAACTAAATATTTTTTTTAACATTTTAATAAATAAAGTTTTTGCATACTTGTTTAAAGGAAAAGAAAATTTATTAAAAATAAACACTAAAAGAAAAAAAAAGAAATCATTAAGATTTTGCATTTAGCACAAGTTATTGAAATATGCAAATAGAATGTTGATAAAAAATGGAAAGGAAATACTTGAAATTGAGTTTAAACGATTTATTTTCTAGAAACTTAAATAAAAAAAGAAAAGTATTTCAAAAGTTTTAATGCTAAATGAAATTTAAAGCTTAAAATACTTAAGAAGTTTTTTAGCAAACAAAAAAAAAAATAAACATCAAATGCAGATAATTATAATAGTGGGATTCAGTATTTGATGCAAAAGTGCAAGTGGATAATATAAATAGCTTTTTTTTAAATCTAACAACCGATTTTTTTTTTGGAAAATTGACAAAAAAAGGCTGTTATTAGGCTGGAGAATCTTCTAAATCTTTTTTTTTTTGCGTGAAATTGTTGACTTTATTTAACATGTTTCGTATTGCCCTATATAGTTCAAATATGCACCGTTTTGTTGTATAATTTGTTGATATTTAAAGGTAGGTTTCATAGTGCCTCTCTCATAGAAGTCTTGGTTCTTCTTGGCGAAAAACTCTAGCAATCGATTTTCATAATCTTCTTTTGATCCCAATTTCTTATCGTTCTGAATGTTTTGCAATGCGAGAAAAAGGTGGTAATCACTTCCAGGTTACAGGTTCCAGGTCCGAACTATGTATATGGTGTAAGCATCAAAACTTTCCAACCAAGCTCCGAGAGTTTCTGACGAGTCACTACAAACCTGTATGGCCTGTCGTTATTGGGCAATTCGGGCTGTTTCTGGTCAATCGCTAGCTACAAACATGTTTGACCATACGAAAGCAACTCATAATAAAGATTCGCTTTTAGTCCCACCAAATACACAGTAGAACCTTCCTGGTGGTTAGTCCTGGGGCCTAATCACCGCATTCGATATCGAGTAAACTATCGTATCGAATAACAAACTCGATACGAGTCGAGTAAGCTAATTCTGCCATTTGACAGGTATCGAATCGTTATTTATATCAAATTGTAATAGATTAATAAAAAGTCAATAAGTGAACAAGAGCACACGGTTTAAAAATACTTCCCTTCGAATGAAATCATGCCCCTGGTTTAGCCACCGTTTGAGCTGCTTCACTGCGCTTTGAACACGATTGTTTTCTCACAGTATTATCGTATTTGACCATTTCTTATCCCCAGTCACTATTCGTTTAGGAAAAGGGACGATTTCATTCCGTTTGGTCCAGATTTCGCAGGCGGAAATTCGATCCATCATGTTTTTTTAATTGGTGTGGCACCCAAATATCGAGCTTCTTTTTAAATCCAATTTTACGCTAATGGTTTAAAACTGTTTTATGGTCGATCCTTAGCTTCCGGGCGATGCTATGACTATTAATATGCCGGTTAACTTCGATTAACTCTATGATTTTATCGAAATTTTCGACGATGGCCCTGCTCGTGTGAGGTGCACGTAATTAGCTTTTATAGTACCGACACCATTAACACAATTCACAATTTCAGCCGCCTGGCTTGATTTTTCGCCTTTATGAAAGAAAATCTGAAAAATGTACCGAATTTCCCCTGTAACTCACAACTGAATGGACCAAACAAAAAACCGTAAAAGAACTTTATTTAGCGTGAAGTATCACCTTGACAACGAACGCGCCTAGTTTATCAGTCTGGAGGTTTGCGGGTTCGATTCCTGCAAAAGACTCCGGCTGTTTTCTGCAGACAAGCCAAAAGCTTCGCAGGTTGTGTTGTGTTAAAAAAAAAAAAAAAAAATTGTTTGATCGATTCCTTACGAGTTATCGATCACTAAAGCCATCTACGAAAAAAATAATGGATTTCTTTATATAACGCATATGCACTTTCGCAAGACAATTTTCTTTAAATACTGAATATCGCTAATGGTTAAGAAAAATAAATTTATTTATCAAAATTTTAATTCTTAATTATTGTATATTTAGGGTAGCGAAAAATGTGTTGAGTATAAAAACTTATAAAATTAGACGTCCATTTAAACAGTTTGAATACTATTAGCCTTTTTTTTAGTAGAATGCTTTTTCAAGTTTATATGCTCTGAGAAAACTCACCATGGTCAGTTTGAACCAGTGTATGAAAACAAAAAAAAAAAAAAACGGTTAGTAAACGTTTAATGCAAAGATAATTTTTTTCTTAAATTTTTAAATTAAATATTTTATAATGACAAAGAGCGTAAACAGAAAAGCTTGGCTTCTGGAAATTATCTGCTTGGCTTGATATGCCATTACAATCGAATGCAAATATAAATAATGACCAATTAATTTAGGAAACGTTTGCGAAAGGTTTTTTTCTCAAAACACTTTTTTCTCATTGTTTTCTTTTCCATAAGTGTAGGTTTATATGAATATAATATATAGTTTGTATTTATGAGCAAAAACAATATACAACTAAATGGCACAATCGATTTCTTGTCTTTGTTTTACTCACGGAAAGGAACTAAACTAAACGAGAAGCAAACGTTTCGTTTTGTTGCAAAATAAGATTTTATGAACGAATGATCTGTTTCGATCATATATTTTTATTTTCTTAATTCTTTAATGGTAATCGTAAGTCTACGTTTGCTAAATATGTCAAAATTTTAAATATTATTGCAAGTAGATGTGTCCGTTCTAAGACTTGAAGACTTTTGGAGAAATTTGCTGAAGCACAAAAATATTTTTTTTTCTATTTCTAATTGTAGTGGTTTGTAAAATATTTATGTAAGTTTTCATACCTTTGTTGGCGTAAATCTACTTTTTTACAGACTAAAGTATTTGGCATAAGTCAATCCATGATGCCTAAAAATATGCTACACTTATTATTAAAACACAAATTTTTATGTGTTGATGTTAATTTTATTAAGCCTTTGAAAAGAGAAACGAAGTTTAATAATTTATTTTTTTTTTAATTTTCCAGGAAAATGTATTTAATAAATTTAGAAATTTTTTCATAAAACACGATTTTCTTAGTACAAAGCATATAAACATACAAAAGTTGAGCTTATTCAAGTTTAAATAAAGCTGAAGTTAATTTTCTTTATCTTGCAGTAGTTTAGCTAAAGTACCTCCTTTCAAAACTTTTTTTAAACTCAACATAAACCCACTTTTTTAATTTTTAACATATAATGATGATATGCCCAAACCTCACACATGGAAGGTGTAAGGAGACAACGACACTCGATAGGATGTCTCTTTTTCAGTTTGGCACGATTACATTCCGAATAGGCTGGAAATGGTGAGTTGTGTTTTTTACAAATAACTTTAGGCCTTACAAATCTACATTTTGGTGGAATTTTAGCCGGACGACATCCTTTTAAGGTTATGTGAGGACAAGAAGGGTTCTTTCTGGCACATATAGGAGTACAAGCAGTTGTAGGCCTTTGTTTTGGTGCACGTTTCGGCATCTTAGGAGGTTTGATCTTATCGAAACAGCATACAGGTTTACGTTTCATCACAATATCTGGACATTCAGACCAGGTCTGTGGATATTTACAATTAAGTTTGTCCGTGCGCTGGTAGTATAATAAATCAAATCGAGGAAACGCATCTACGCAAGGATTACCACAACACTCTGGTCGATAATTGGGTTTAATGGAACGTTTGTCTTCTGGCAAGGTCTTAGGTGCCGGTTGTTTTAGTACGATTTTAAGTTGATGTTCATCGCAGGGTTTATTGAAGCGAGCACCACATTTGGGCTTACTATTCTTGCAAGGAATTTTATGACTTTTTAAACGCATTTGTTGTCTATGCAACTTCAAGGGGTTTCCACGGGTAGCCGCAGCAACGGTGCGAGCACTCAAGCTTCCAATAATAGGAACTTTAAATAAATTTATTAAAACCATTTTCCGTTGTCCAAATTTTCAAAGACTTATCAATGTAAATTTGCAGATTTATATTTATATAACTTTCTTTATAATTTTTGGAAATATTTCACTAAGAATTTTAAGAATTTTAATTGTAGAAGAGAATTGAAATTATTTTGTTTAAATGTTTTAAATTTTTTTTTTATATTTGATTTAAATTTCATGTGTTACTTTTTTTGATCAAAATTATTAATCCTACCAAGGTATATTTATTTTACTAGGTAGTGGCAAGGCATATTAAACAAGGTGATAGCGTAAGGGGGAGGAAATTTGAGCAAAAAATTTTTTGAATTTTTTTTATATGGATTTTGACAGTAAAATCTATTTCATTCTCTCTTAAAATAAATGATTAATGTCAAACTCCATATAAAAAAAATTGAAAAAATTTCTCTTTAATATTAGCTCCGCCTTGTGCTGTCACCTGGTTAAATATGCCTTGGGTAGTGGCGTCCCTACAACAAATACAACAATACAAGAACAACATGGCATTTTGTTGCTGCTTTGTAGTTCGAAATGTCAAAACACATATAAGAAAATTGAGAAGGCGTTTATGTATGTGTTTTATTGCTTTTTCACTTCTACACTATAAAATTTCTGAACATATACAACTTTTGACATGTAGAACTACTAAAGCAGCTGGGCGGACGACACTACCTAGTAAGATAAATATACATTGAATCCTTCAGCAGTCCCCTTTTCAGAAGAAGAATCGGGCTGCAGCATTAAAATTGCTTTGTTGTCCATTTGCTGGAAAAAACGGATATTTTAATAAGTTTTGCATAAACCCCAGATTTCTGTTTAGGTTTTCATGCGAAATAATAAATGTTGCTTAATATTTTTTTTACAAATTCGGTCAGAGTACTAGGCTTAATAAACGAAGAATTTTTTTTATTCCATCGCAACGTTGCACAGTGACTTATATTGATTTTTTTTTACAAAAATTATAATCTAAAATTTTAACACTACGTCTTGAGGAGCCATTGATTTCTTCTACCATTGAACAAATTCATGTGCTCACATCAAAACCTCTCGTAAAGACCGTCGTTGTCGTCGTCGATGTCATGTTTTTGTTTGCACAACGATATGTGCCACCAAATGTTGTTTTTAGCATGAAAGTTTGATTTCTAAACAATGCCATCTGTTGATCAATCCTGCAAAACCCCTTTGCTCTGCTATAAACATACAAACAGAAAATTATGTTTAGACGGAACATGCATATCAATATTTATTCTTTACACAGAAGAAAGTAATCAGATTTTTGTTACCTTTTTTTTGCCGACGATTTGTTTATGTTCAAAGAAAACAATGGCTCATCCAGACGGCATTTAAGCATTGCTTTTTACTGAGAGTAAAAGGGGTTTTATCAGTATGCGAAAAGAGCCTATGATTTTTAAGCGTTGGATGTTGTTACTTAAACAATTCGGACAAATGAAATTGAATCTTCGTACAATTTTATGTGAATAAAAGGAATGATACTTTGGCATTCCGTTTCTAGTTCATTATATTCTAAAAATTTACCAAAAAAAGACAGATTATATTATGTATGTTTATTTTAGCATTAGCTTAAAGGTGTGTAGCAACAATCTTCTTACCATCACCATATGCTCCATATTCAATATATCCAAAATTCTGAATTTTTTTGTTTGGCACTGAGTTAATTGTCTTGGCCATCGGCTTGCAATTAAAAGGGTATGGCTCGGCCAATAATACGATCCTAGTTAGGTCCTATCTCTTTTAGAAGGCCGACAATAGAGTCGTGAGGAGATAAGTTTTACTCTTATAAAGAAACTCTCCTAAACCACAATAGAACGTCATAAAAAAGGGATGCGTGGATATTAAACTTTAAAAGTATCATTTGTGGAAGCTAAAATCAAACAAACGATATTTGGCAACTGTGCTGGAAAAGGACTGAAACAGTTGTGCCTATTCTTAGTTAATGTCCACACTGATTGGTATTAGACTTAGAACTACGAAAAGGTATAAATATTTGTAAAAGTTTATTGCTTGTAAAATGCCTTTTGTTACGTTTTTTAGTCCACGCTTAGACGTGCTATTATTTTTCTTTCTGTAATTTTCCCGTATTCTCTTTTGAAGTTGCATTCTTGTCCATACATTAAAGTTTTTGTTTCTATCGACTCTATACTTATATACAGTCGTCATCAACAACAAGACAACAACAAGAGAGATACGCGGCAGAGTTGCAGGTACATTAGACCCGATACCATTCGTCTGTCATATGTCCCCTTTGACACTTGTATTAGTTGTTTGAAACCTGTATTAGTTTTTTTAGAGGCATTTGTTTAATCTTCCAATAGTTTGTTTATTATGGCAGGAGACTATTAATATATAACCGTTTTATATGGCTATGCAGGATCTTGTACTAAGAAAAATGTTAGCAACAACAACAGGCTTCGTGATGAAAAAGCCGATCTGAAATTATCAGTCGATAGTATAAAATTAGAAACCAGAGTAAAGGATGCTTAAAGCATGCAATTAATTTAGTAATTTGCTTCTGGTATAGCTCTTTACCTACATATATCTATACATATAATAAAACAGTAACTTATTTCTTTTCTGTCTTTCTGTCTGTCTGTGTTCGCATTACTACTAAAAACTACTGAATGGATTTTAACAAAATTTTGTGAGGAGGTACCTTAGTATACTGACTCCAATAGAGAAATACATATATAGAAATATAGAAATAGAAGGACACAAGGACACTGAAAGAACCGAATTTTACCGATTTGCATACTTTAAGGCACTTTTTTTAAACGATATATTTTAGTAGCTAATTTGATGAATATGGCCATACTTTTGAACAGTTGTACAAAGACCGCTGAAATTTACAAAGAACCTGTATTGCTAAGTCCGCTATAACAAAAAGTATAAAATTTTAATTTGGAAATAAAAGGGTGTCCCAAAAGTTAATTTAATTCTATGTATGTGGCCAAACTTTTGAACTGTTATAAACAGACAGCTGAAATTTACAAGGAACCTGTATTGCAAAGTCCGCTTTAACAAGTATAAAATTTGAATTTTTAAATTAAAGGGTGTGCCCCCGCTATCTTTTGAACCGTTAAACACAAACACTTGCAAATTAGGCAGAATGTCCACTACTTTCTTTGGTATAATAACAAGTATAAATATTTGAAATTAAAATGTAAAGGGTGTCCCAATAGTTCATGTAATTCGATATATGTGGCCAAACCTTTGAGCCGTTATAGACAGATAGTTGAAATTTGCAAATGATCTTTGTAGCCAAGTCCTCTATAACAACAGGTCTTTAATTTAAAATTGTAAATTAAAGGGGGTGTCCCAATAGGTGTAGCTATTTGATCTATGTGACCCTATCTTTGAAACCGTTATAGACAGAGGCTTGAATGGTGTCCCCATAAAAGGCGGATGGATGGTGGTAAAAATTGCTAAACTTTTAAACAGTAATAGGGAGAAGCTTGACATTCACATAGTCTTTACTTTTTTTCCCCTCTAATTTTGGCTCATCTGTTATTTGGTTTAAATCTAATTCTTACAGATTATATCTTAAATTTTTAGTTTAGAATGGGTGCCCTTCCAACTGTTTTGAAGTCGTTTTTTATTTTTTTTGCAAGAATTATCTTAAATATATTAATGTACAATCAATTGTAAACTTTGACCACACGCATATACTTATTCTGACAATACAATAGTGCTGGCAAAGTATTGAGTTGTGAGTAACAAGTACCGACTATTTGAGAATTTCTTTGAGTACTCAATACTCAAAAGTAGTTACTCAATACTTTTAACGTTATAGTTTCAGATGCAAATAAAAATAAATTAAAAATTTAAACACTAAAACTCACTAAACTCTGATTAGCAATAAGTTTCTATTCTGTAAACAAAACTATTGGGGACCAAATTGATAAGTATTGCATACTATCGAGTAATTAAAAGTAGCAGAAACTGCCAGCACTACTATATAAGACTATAATTTGAATAATTCTTGCAAAAACAAAAACCGACTTCAAAACAGATAGAAGGGCACCAATTCTAAACTAAAAATGTAAGAAGTAATCTGTAAGAATTAGATTTAAACCAAATAAAAGATGCGCCAAAATTAGAGGGAGAAAAATATAGACTATTGAATGTCAAGCCTCTCCCTATTACTGTTTAAAAGTTAAGTTATTTTCACCAGCATCCGTCTTGTATGGGGACACCATTCAAGCCTTTGTCTATAATGGTTTCAAAGAAAGGGGCACACAGATCAAATAACATCACCTATTCGGACACCCTTTAATTTACAATTTTAAATTAAAGACCTATTGTTATAGAGGACTTGGTCACAAAGATTCTTTGTAAATTTCAACTATCTGTCTAAAACGGTTAAAAAGTTTACATGAACTATTCGGACACCCTTTACATTATAATTCCAAATATTTATATTTGTTATCATACCAGAGAAAGTAGTGGACATTCTGCCTAATTTTCAAGTGTTTGTGTTTAACGGTTCAAAAGATAGGGTCATATAGATCAAATTACGTAATTTATGGGGACACCCTTTAATTTCTAACTTCAAATTGTATACTTGCTATAGTGGACTTTGCAATACAGGTTCCTTGTAAATTTCAGCTGTCTGTCTCTAACAGTTCAAAAGTTTGGCCACATACATAGAATTACATTAACTATTGGGACACCCTTTTATTTCCAAATTCTAATTTTACACTTTTTATTATAGCTGACTTAGCACTACAGGTTCTTTGTAAATTTCAGCGGTCTGTGTAGAACTATTCAAAAGTATGGCCATATACATCAAATTAAATGAACTATTGGAGCACCCTTTAATTTAAAATTTTGAGTATTTATACATTTTATTATAACGGTCATAGTAGTCGACATTCTGTTAAATTTTCAAGGTTTAGTCTATAACGGTTCAAAAGATAGACCCAAATAGGTCATATTATGTCACCTATGGGGACACCCTTTAAATTTGAAATTTATTTTTTTATTAATATCTGCTGTTGGGAGCTATAGCGGCACGCAATTTTGTAAAATTTTAATTTGCTGCCCTTTACGGTTCTTAATACACGTAAAAAACATGTATGTTGTATGGGGACACCCTTTAATTTTTAATATAATGAACTGTTTTTAAAATGGGACCAACCTTGAAGCATAACATTTCAAATAAAGCAAAAAATTTTAAAATCGGTTCAGAAATGGCTGAGTTCTGCGGTTACATACATAAAAAAAAGCAACATTCAGACGAATAGATAACCTCCTTCTGTTTTGAAGTCGGTTAAAAATGGGCAGATATACCTCCACATAACAAAAGTATGTTTTCGAGTTACTTGTCTTCAACTGATTCTATTAATACAAGATTATGATTAAGAAGTGCTATTATAATTTATTAATATTTAAAGAAATTGATTTCCTAAAAAATGTTTGTAAAGCTTTTTTTTGTTGCGCTTGTGATTTTGCTGAAAAATTATTAAGGAAATCTGTTGTTCTCTCTCTGATTCTCTTGTTCCTGTTTTATTAAATAAACTTAATTAATTTAAATTGTAATTATAATTACATTTTATATTAAAAAATTACTTCCTATAAAAAACTATTCATTAACTAATCTCTTATTTCTCTTTGTTATTGCAGAACTTGTTTCATTACGACATGGCATAAATCTATTACTACCAAAGATTATGTAAATTAAGTTATAAAATTAACATTAAAACTAAAGTTCAAGCCAAAACGAAAAGAAGAATTTCTTAACAAAAACAAATAATCCTTAAATGAAAATCAACTTAAACATAAGAATTCAAATTAAACAAGTTACGATGAAAAAAAGTAAAGCGTAAGCCGGATAGTTCTTCAGTAAAAATAAATGCATATAAAATTGGCAAACATTAAGCCAACTGAACAAGAAAGAAAAAATTTAACTTCAAGGAGAGAAAAAAAAAACAGAGAGAAAAAAATATATTAAAAGAAATTGCAACTTAAACAAAGAGGGAAAAAATCTATTAGAATTTACATCTACAAATAATCAAACATACTTCACTCATATGTGTAAGAAAAGTTAGGAATACTTTGCCAACAACTGTAGCAGCTCGATAACAACATCAAGAGCTAGAAACAGGCAAAACGAAAGAACAACAACTGCAGTCACTGCAATACATTTAGAAACCTTAAGTTAAGCCATCTCAAAAGAAAGCATCTCCAAGAGAAACAAAATAATAATAATAATAATGACATTGTAACACATACAAAGTTATACACTCATACGCATACATTTGTTTTTATACATTAAAAAAATTTACACATACATACACGCAGCACACACATTCTTTACACACATACTACATATGTAAAAGTTGTAAAACTTAACTGTTTTTAACTCGGCACATGGAATATTTTAACAAGGACAACAAGAACTAAAACAACAAACAAGCAACAACAGCAATAGGAGGAGCGTAATAGTAGCAACAGTCATAACAGCCAAAACATTTAACAACGTTTGCCTTCACAAATATTTAGGCTTCAACATTTTAGCGCTCGTGTTGTTTCTATAGCATTAACAGAAAACGGCAGCAACATGTTGCTACGATATCAACGTGCAATACTAATCGGATTTACACTATTAATTTATAGCTTACAAGGATATACAAATGTACTAGCAGTGGGTAAGTACAATAAACTATTTCCCTTTTTATTTTTATTTTCTTTTCTTTTAAATAGATTAAGAAAATTAGGATAATAAATCTTTTGAAGTTATAAAAAGAAAAAAATTAAGAGAAGAAACTAAATAGTAAATTTATGACTCGCCTAAAATTAGGCAATCATTTTTGTTTAATGAAATTTTCAAATGTATGAAATATATATGGGGCATTCCATGCAACAAAGAATGGTTTGAAAAATTTCCTTTTTTATTGCCTGCATATTTTTTTAAAGCCCTACAAATAACAATCCCGAAAATCTGAATATCAAAGTCTCAAAGAATGGACAGCAAATTCTACAGAAGATGTTTGCAACTGCACAGTGACAACAAGCACCCAAGATTCAATATTAATTCTGAATACATATGTGTATATGAAATTGGTCACAACCAGAGCACCGACGAAATTCGCCGTCCGTAACGAACTCTGCGATCGGTTTATTATTACTTGTTATGCCGACGAACGACGAGCAAATCAATACAGAGTGACAGTTTTTCCTTCCAATTTTAGATTTTTTTTAATTATTCCAGTTAAAGATTTATTTTCTTCTTTATTTATAACTAGTTAATGTGCAGAGTGGTCTTAATGAGCAATTTAGGGTGCCTGGACACGTTCAGATTGTATTGGTATGTTCACAAAAGTTGTTCAGTTATACTGGGGCTACAATTACACCAAATATTTTTTTGATGAAGATTTAGGAATCTCTGTAAGTTATGCTGAAAAGATTAAAAAAATTTTATTTAATTCTTTTTTTTTAAGTGCAGGAATAAATTATTTTTTTTTTCATAAAATGAAATCTATTCAGCGAATAATCGGCGTAATTATTGCCCAACAAAGTTAAGTCCTATCATGTAGTATGATTGAGATATTAGACAAAAGCTGATAACACCTTTTGTTTAAAGGGCCCACTGATTTGCACAATCTTTCGAAACCCATAAATAAAAATTGGTCACCCTATTCGCTAAACCGAGTATAGGCCTTTAATATCCTTTGGTAGTAGAATTGAGCTATTCTATTGAGTCCGTGTATTTTTCGAAATGGTTTTATTTGTTGCACTGTGTAATGGATAACAGTGCACGGAGCATCGAGGAAGTAAAAAATAATGTCTGTTTATACAATCTGGTGTCCAGAGAAAAATAGAGAACTGCCAAATTATTCCGATTGCTTTAAATTTTTTTTGTTCTCATTCTGTTATGGTAGACGAATTTACGCAACGAATTTTTTTCGTGTGTGAGGTTCGTCGTTCGTCAAAATTGTGTTTATACCAGCTTAACTTGAATTGTATGTAGATAACTTACCCGCAAATCTTATTTTGCGAAACCCCAGAACATAAATTCCATGGAAAATTTACCGCTTCAAAAGCTGTTAATTCATTGCTAGATAAAAAAATTCACGATCACTGTTATTACACTGTAGAACAAATTGATGTTAGTAAAAGTTAGGGCGATTCTGAGAGTGAGGGGGGAAAACAGAGGCTAAATTAAAAGACCCGTATCGCGGCGTTTTTCGAATTAATTTGAACTAACATAAAAATCGCCGCGATACGAGTCTTCTAATTTAGCCTCTATTTTCACCCCTCTTTCTCATAATCGAATTTACTTTCGCTAACTCGAATTTGTTTAACAGTGTTATTTGCGAGTTATCCCTCTGATGTTCGGCAATATCTTTTTTTTAAGTCTGCTATGTTCATTATCATTTGGGATGTTAGGAGTCAGCGGATTTGGATTTGGCAGCGACTGTGTTATCGTTAATAGCAAGTTATATAAAAAACTAGCTGTACCTACACACATTGTGTGCGTTCTGAAAATATTTTATGTTTGATTTTGCTTTGAGAGTAATCCACACCGAATTTTAAGACTCTAACGTAGTTACTTTTGTAAGGGAAACCATCCCTGGTTAAAATTCTAAAATTTATATAAAATTCAGAAATTCTAAATATTATTGTAAGGGTGTGTAAAAGATGTTTAAATTATTTTAATAAAAATATAATTTCAAAAAGTAAAAATAAAAAACAAATAAAAATTTTGTTTAATTGGCTATTTGACAGTAAGTAATTCATATTTTGTAATATTTTTTAAACAGCGCCATCTGTTAAGCAACCGTGTTTCAAATACTCCGCGTTCAGTTCATATTTTGGCATTATATTAAAATAGCGCCATCTGTTAAGCAACCGTATTTAAAATATCCCGCTTTCATAAATAGAAGATGCCCTAAAGTATGCAGTACCTTTAAATCGGTAAAAAATCAGTGTACTTTCCCAGCTTTTTCTCCACTTTCCCTTGGAAATAAGATATTTTTGCGGAAAAAAGTATCCTTTATTGGAGTCAGGCTACTAAGGTTTCTCTTCACAATTTTTTTTTTTTTGAAACCCATTCAGTAGTTTCTACGCGATGCGAACACAGAAGGAAAGACAGACAGACAGTCAGTAAATGAGTTGCTGTTTTATTATGTTTATATACTAGCTGTGACCGCCACGTCGTGGGCGTCCTGAAAATATTTTGCTCGATTTTGCTTTGAAAGAATAACATAACAATTGTAAGACTTATTTTTATAGTATATATAAAGTTACCCATCCCTGGATAAAATTCTAAAATTTATAAAACAATTCTAAAGAATATTAAAAAGCTCTGTAAGAGGTGTTTAAAATATTTTAATAACAATGTTATTCCACAAAGTAAAAACACAAATCAAATACAAATTTTGTTCAACGGTGCCATCTGTTGCGCAATTTTGTTTAAAATATTCCACTTTCAAAAATAAAAGGTGCGGATAATAAAACCGGAAATTTTTTACTTTCACTGCGTTTTCTACACTTTCTTTTGGAAATGAGATATTTTTGCGGAAAAAGGGTATTCTATATGGGAATCGGGATGCACACAATTTTTTTAAAATCCATCCTGTAGTTTTTATGTGATGCGAACCCCAAAAGAGACAAACCGACAGGAAATGAGTTACTATTTTATTATATGTATGTATAGATGTAAAATAACAAATCAGAAATTTTTCTCCAATGCTATGTCTGATAGATCAGCCCATTCTATTGAATTAAAAGTTTCTTGTGGTGATCAAAAATGCCATTTTAATTTAAATAAGGGCAGACATGGCAAATACAAATTTTTATTGTTGGAATCACAAACAAAACTAAAAACTAATAAGTAGGTACTCCACTCAGAGCCACTGAGTAAAAATTTCTATTTCGACTTGCCATTAAACTTATCATTTGTTTAATTGTTGAAGTAAAAATTGTAATTTTATTTTTTTTAAATTCATCCTTTCAACAGTCATTAAGATTACATACACTTATAATAATAAAAAAAAATAAATTAAATTAAAAAAATATTTCGAAATAATTTTTGACAAGAAACTGTCATTTTTTTTTTCTCATTTGCATTTGTCTGTTTAAGGCGAAACCAAAAAACTATTAAACGATTTGGTTTAATGTTTATGGCGCCACACGCATATCATTTCATTTCATTTATTTTATTTTTAGATTAGACTTTTTGCTCTTTGCTCATCACACATAAAAGAGTTGGAAGTAGTACACCATTGGCTACTTAAAATAAACATATTTTTGAATAGAAAAACAAACGATGCGGGATGATATAATAGAAAAGTGATGGATAAAAAAATATGCTGGATTTGATTAATAAAAAAAATATAAATGAATAAAAATATAGAAATGCCAATCAAAGTTAACCACACGCCGGGCAACACTTGACGAACTCTTGTACTGAATTTTATGACACACAGTTTTATGGCAGACATTTTTTTTTCTCAAGAGTCAGGGGTGTTCCATAGATGAATAAATACTATTTTAGGAAAACTTAATTTTATTTTAATTAAATAAATTTCGCAATTACTACTCTATAATTATAATAATTTTTTAAAATATTGTGAAAGAGAACTTTTGAAAATTCTCCAAAACATAATTGCTTCCCCATGTGAAATGACCCTCACATCTGATGACCTAAAACATTTTTAAAAATACATTTACTAAAATAATAAAAAAAAGCAAAGAAAAAAACTGTAGCAGCCATAAATGCATAAAGTGTGGGAGTGTTTTTTATGTTTTAAATTGCTTTTGTTGCTGAGTTTGCCAACACTACTAAGCTACTGCAACAATAGCAGACAACTCTTAGGAGTAATTGTTGTAACAAAAAATAATCTCACAGACAGACAGTGATAGTTGTAACAATAAATAGTTATTATAACTAAAACCGTTGTTGGTTGATTAATATGACGACAGCCGCTCTATATATACAACAACTAAAGTCAGTGAATTTATATGCTGTCATTGTGTTCAAGTGCTCAAGATTTTGCTACTAGTCTCCTTGGCGTCATAGAAAATTGATGCGTTTTGATTTGATAAAAAGAAAATAAATAAAAAAAAATTTATTTAAACAAAATTTAAAATGGTTGTCAAGTATTGTTTTTTTGTCGTATTTATTTAATGAAATCTGTCACAAGGATGGAAGATATTTTAAATCCAGTTAAGAAAAGTAATAAATATTATTATAAACTTAAGAAATAATATTTAACTCTTAAATTTTATTAGTCGAAATTTTTATTAACACTCGTTTACATAGATGCAATATCCCCTTTGCTTTCCGTATCTTTAATTCAATCCGTATCTTAAGTTCATTCGAGGTAATTTCGCTACCCTGTGTAACGCCTCGACATATCGAGGCGTTATTTAATTCAATCCGTATCTTTAGTTCATTCGAGGTAATTTCGCTACCCTGTGTAACGCCTCGACATATCGAGGTGCATTGCTTTTTCGACAGTCACTCTTGGATTATCATTCGATCAAAAAGTGGCAATTCTGCTTAGTGACGAATCCACTGAGTTGAAAATTTGCCTCATCACTAAAGATGATTTTCTTCGAAAATCGATCATCCACTGTTGCCATTTCTTGCCACTATTCTGACCATTGACGACGTTTGGAATGATCTAGAGGCTGTAAATTCAAGTCTTTATGCATAATTTTCATCAAAGACGAGCGTGAGAGGTGCAATTGTTGGTCGTGACGACGAGTTGAGGTAGACGGTTCTTCAGCCACACTATCGCGAACAGCAGCAATATTTTCTGCAGTACGAGCTGTACGAGCATGCACTGGTGTTTTCACATCTCCTACTGGCGCGTTTTGCTCACATTTTTGCACGATTTTTCCGATTGTACGCACATTTGGACGATAATATTAACCGAAAAAATCACGAAGTGCATGATATGCATTTTGATTTGATCGCTCATTTTCATAATAAGCCTGAATAACTTTAACGTGTTGGTCTATTGTGTATTTTACCATGGTTCGAATTGTGTTAGTCTGAAATTGAGAAATGTCAAATTAAATGTAGAAAATAACTTGGCCTTTAGGTGTGGTTCACATTCAACATCGACCCTTAACCACCCGATATAAATGTTACTTGTGTAAAATTTCAAGCCTCTACTTATTGAGTTCTCCAAGTACACGATAATAATTTTTCACTTTTTATGTCAGAAGCCATGTCTACAGTTTCAATCTAGTCATTCTTATTCTATACTACGCACATTAATACTAGGGTTACTTGTACATAATTTAAATATCCTACCCATTTTAAATCTCTATGTGCACCATGATATTTTTTGACTTGGTAAGGAAGGTACCTCTTCCACTTTTTCATTCTAGCCAGTTTTTTGCTTCCCTATGAATATTTATGAGGGGGTCAATTGTGCGAAATTCTAACACTCCATGTGTTATAGTTCCACTGATACCAGAAAATAATTTGGAAGGTACCACGCCCACTCTTTCAATCTAGTCTATAATTTGTTAGTCTATATATATTTGAAGGTTACTTGCGCAAAATTTCAACACTCTACCTATTTTAGTTCTCTAGATACACAAAAATACTTTTTTACTTTATATGGAACTTACCACGCCCACTATTTTAATGTAGTCATTTTTTTGCTTAACTATGCACTTTGATAAAAGAGTTACTTGCACAAAATTTCAAGGTTCTAAAAGTACAGTTTCCAAATAACATGATGATAAATATTTACTTGACAGGGGAAGTGCCCTCCCACTTTAAATATCAAAAAAATATATATCGACTGTTTTACCCATCGCATATTTGATAACAAACTGTGCAAATTGTAGGAAGATCGGTCCACGGGTATAGCTAGGCTGATATAGCTTTCCGACTAACGAACAAACTTTTCGTTAATCACACTTAGTCGTCCACTGACCTCTTAATTATAATTATAAAAAGGAAAAACAAACTCAAAATTAGTGTTTAGAATATTAAGTAACCAAAAGTTGAGGGGAAAAACTTTAATAACATTAGCATGCTCATGCACAATGGTGTGTAAATGAACTTTTACCCTTTTGAAAAATATAAATGCCTTAGTTTTGAACTAAAAAAGTTCTCACAATTAAATGCCAAACAAAGTTTATATTTGTTTTTTTTTCTTTTTGACAGAGATGATGATGAGATTGTGCTTTGATGTTGAAAGTGAGGTAAAGAAATATCAAAATTACAACTAAAGGTATAACAAACACAAAAAGCTTATTAAAATCACTTGAAATCATACAAATAGTCATGTACGAGTATATGGTGGGGTTGTTTATTACTTCGATGAGTATCTGTGGCAAGAATGTTTTCGTACGATGAGGGAGAGAGTGTTTGTAAATTAAATCTAAAATGTTAGGTTGCTCTTAGCACGCAATATTCTAGTTGAAAACAATAAGATGAGATGTACTTAATTTGTAATAAACACATTCACATAGAGCCGAACGTGTTTTGTAAATGAGTATCGGTGTAAGCATGTAGGTGCGTGGCATGCTTTAATTAAAAAAAAACTTGAGTAATTTACAACTAGAATAAAAATTGAAACAAATACACCTGAGAAAACAAAAAATGACTAATTGGGAACACAACAACACATACAAACTCATTTATACTTTCATATATGTATTCACTTTTTTGTTTTGGTTCACACGTACACTAGTGAACTAAGAGATTCAAATTCTCATGACTAATTAAGAACTAGAGTGAATTTTCATATGAAAGATGCAATTTTAAAATTATATTTTTAGAGTTCTGTAATCAAAAACATAGAAACAGAGCCTAAATAATATCACTCTGACATCGGTACGACTGTGTCTATATTTTAAAATGTAATAGCTGTACACTTGAAATTTTCACTGAAAGGGTATTGTGTACGTTGGCCACCATAATAACAATTAAGAAATATTTAATTAAAAAAACAGAAGAAAAATATTTTCACCAATTAAAGGTTTTAATTGGTTTCACATTAAAATTTAATTAAATATTTATTTGATACAATAATTTGTTTAATCAAGAATTTATTTTGTTCTTGTTTTAAACAAATATATATTTGAATCAATTAAAAAATTAATTAAACTTTAATTTAAAACTTATTAAAATTTTTAATTGGTGCAAAAATTTTTTTCTGTAAAATTTCAATTTTTAAACGCATGGCATACTATAAGAATTAAATAAGTGACCGTGCAACTGGGCAGGGCCCTAAAGGTAAACAAGTTAATTTCACAGGAGAGCCCTTTAAAGTTCAATATTTTTTTCAATGTTTTTTTGCGCGTATAAATGCTGCAAACAAACCTGTTATGATCTAAAATGGCCTATTATGACTGATTTTTAATTTTTTCCGGTACTCAAATTACTCACTGAAAAATTAAGTTTTTGACCTTTGGGTCACTTGTAGATGAATATGGGACCACTTCCATTCGATTTCTTACTAAATATTCCCATATTTAAAAAAGATTGGTTGATTTTTTTTTTTAGTACTCAACTTACACGCAGAAAATGTATATTTCGGATTCGGTTTCGGCAGGATCCGGGACTAGTATTTTTAATTTCTCCAGTAAGTTTTATTTCAACTTAATAAAAAAAAAATACAAATTTTTTAGGCGCTTTTTTCTTGTTGGCAATCCTAATTGTAATTGCTTGCGAACCCTACTATTCGCTTTGAAGCATATAGTGGGGTTCGGGTATACGGGGGTACCAAATGCCGGTGTTCCTGTTCTGTGTAAGTCAGTGTCTCTTCGACGCCTGACCAGTGTCCGAACGACTGGTACTATGAGAAGCAGTAGGTCCCACAGAGAGGCGACCATCTCTGTGACTGGTTATTGGTTAGGTCGCTTCGAGGTTTAAGTGGTGGCTTTGGTTTCGACCAAGCCTTACATGAATGGTGCAAATTTGGTAAAAATATGCTGATGCATTCTCAACAGAAAAGGCATCAATAGAGTGTCAGCAGTTTGATGGTCTCCAAAAAAGAACATGGATCCAAGCTTTCAACGTTACTGGAACCTGAATCTGGAAGATCAAGTCTGAGTAATACAGAGTCTCTTCGAGGTCCCACCAATATCCAAACGAAAAGTAGTAGCCCCACAAAGAGCCGTCCATTTCTGTGACTGGTTATTGGTGAGGTCCCTTCGGGGTACAAGTGGTGGCTGTAGTTTGGACCAAACTTTGCAGGGTTGATGCAAATTTGATAAAATGTGCTGTTGTTTTCTCAGCAGAAAAGGCACCAATTGAGTGTTAGGAGTTTGATGGTGTCCAAAAAGCACCCCCTAAACAAGGGATTAGAACATGGATCCAGGATTTATATGTTCCCGGAACCTAAATGTGGAAGAACAGGTCTGTGAAGACAGGGTTTATTCGAGGCCCGACCAGTGTCAGACCGACTGGTATCACGAGAATCTGTAGCCCTATCTATGTGACTGCTTATTAACAAGGTCAAATCGGGGTATATGTGGTGGCTGTGGTTTGTAGCAAGTTTTGCAGGGATGGTGCAAATTTGGTAAAAATGTGCTGTGGCATTCTCAACAGAAAAGGCACCAATAGAATGTTAGAATTTTTATGGTCTTCAAAAAAGAACCCCTAAAGAAGCAGTTAAAACCTGGGTCCAGGCTTGAATTGTACAATAGGGGGTGCTGGTCTAAAATATTGTTTCACCAGGTGATAAGAGCACCGTTAGATAATTATATCATAGCAGGTACTGACGTTAAATCTTAACCAATTTTTTGTTGGGAATATGGTACCATAGGGAGCAAATGATTCATGAGTCTTTCAGTTTTACAACTTCTTTTTTAATAATCTGCATATCGAAGCAAACTCTCAAATACTTGCAACCTGTAGAATTGCTGGGTACGACTTAGCTATTCTTCCGTAAATTATGGACTAAGTAATGCGCTTAATCGAAACTATTGTTTTTGCTTTCATATTTTGCCCTCTTCATCTCCCGATGGGGAAATTATGTTAAATAATTTAAGTAGAAAACTAATATTTTATTTGTATTATTAAGCTTCATCCTATAATCAAGATGAAAGTTTTTTTTTCTTTTCCCCTCCAAAAAAGCGAAACAAAAGACAGCAAATGGAGATGTATTTAATAGGAAAATAACATCAGAATGTTCAGTTCTTGTATTCAAAGAATAAATTTACTTCAGTTTGTAAATGAATATTTCACATGACAGCTAGTTTTCTCAGTGTTTTGCTTTTCCAATTAAGACAAAATATCTATTTACTAATGGTTTTTTTTAGCAGATTTTCATGTTTTAACTCTAACACATACTTACTAGTGTAGACTTAATTGACTATAGATGTACACACATGCACGCAAAATTACATTAATAACTTAAATTACAAAAATAATTAAAAAGATATTTAGGGAAGCAAAATTAACGGAAAAAAAGAAATCAAAAATATTTTTAAGAATAAAGAAATAAACAACTTTATTAACTGCAATTAAATATTTAATACTGTGTTATTCTCTGCTTCTATTTAATTTACATGTACTGTAATTTGTTCTAATAAATTGTATAACCCAGTTTAAGATACAAACTGAAGCAAAACGATATTTGTTTTTGCTGCCTTTGCTGCAGTAGTTTTTCATAAAAACATAAAAAAGATACAAATATTCCGTTGAAGAGTTTTATTAATATTTACTAATGTTATACGAAAGTCTTGTTTGTATGTGTTGTATATTCAAATGTTTGCAATGTCTAAGCTTGAAACTAATTCAAGTATATTTACCTACACACACACACACATACATAGGTACGTGTTTACATGTGCAAGTGGAAAAAGTTTGTGACAGTGATTAAATGCTTGTAATGTTATATATTAAAGATGCTTTTCGTTATTATTAAGTGGTGCACTTAAAATAACGAGGTTAATTTTAGCCTAAAAATATACTACGAAATTAAAAGCAAATGATAATAAAGAGTGCTTTTAAGCAAGAACTTCATCAGGATTGTTTTAAAACTAATTAAAGACAATAAATCAAAATTTTTATTTATGTTCTCTAACCAGCAACAGTAGACTGGCATAGCAAACATATACTCGTACACTGAGACTAATCACTTTGTTATTTATTTATTGCGCTGAATATTGAAGGTAAAATCAGCTGTGCTTTATATAAAGCTCATTATGTCTTCTAAATTGATGTATGTATATGCCCCATACAGCTCATCGAATACAAGCTCGCTCCTAATGTAAATTCGATTTCTCGACAAATCGGGAGTGACATTATAAGGTGATTACATTCTAAATGATAGGGACCGGTTCGAGTTCTAACTCTATATATGAAATGGTACTGTCACTTTAACATATCCATGACCTAGAAGAGGATCAATTGATACAGCTACGAAACACTGTTATAGGTGCTAAACCTAACCCTAACATACTTGTTACAGAGGCAGTTACGTTAAAACTAGCCTAGCATTTGGTACATTTCCTACTTTTTACTTTTTAAATCAATATCGTGAGTTATTAACAAGTCACGATTCATAACATCTTGTACAATTTTTAATTCCAGAAGTTATAGGATGAGCATGATTGAAAGAATTGCCTGAAAACAAAACGAATTTTTCCTATTATGTGTAGTGTGATTCACTGACAAGTCGTCCATAAATTGATGGGCTCTAAATGAAAAGCGTGTTGTATGCAATAATGTGCAAATATCGGAAACAAGTTCCTTGATTTAATTAGAGCACATTCCATTGTAAAGGGTGATCCGTTTTGAGGTACTTTTTTCAATATCCTTTTTTTGACAGATCATATGTGAGTCGTGTCATGCTTTCATGTCACTTTTGTTTAGTATTGTTTGGCATTTCATAATGGAAAGACTTACGCCTGAATCGCTTCGCTCTATGGGCTCCTGAAAAGTTCCAAGAAGATCCGACGTTTTCGCGAAAAATTTTGTTTAGCGATGAGGCCCATTTCTCGCTCAATGGGTATGTAAAACATAAAATTGCCGCATTTACATATCCCCACAAACCCGCTTCGTTTTCGATAAGATTTTTAAACAAATTTTCTATAATATTTTTACACAAAAATTTTTTATAAAATTTTTACAAATATTTTTACAAAAAAAAATTTATAAAATATTACAAAAAAAATTTATAAAATTTTAAAAAATATTTTCCAAAAAATTTTCGATTATAAAATAAATTCGAAATTTAAGATAAAATTTTTACACAAAATTTTTCGATAAAATATTAAAAAAAAAATTCGATAAAATATTAAAAAAAAAATTCGATAAAATTTTTAAACAAAAAATTTTCGATAAAATTAAAAAAAAGTTGTATAAAATTTTTACAGAAAAATTTTCTATAAAATTTTTACAGAAAAATTTTCTATAAAATTTTTACAGAAAAATTTTCTATAAAATTTTTACAGAAAAATTTTCTATAAAATTTTTACAGAAAAATTTTCTATAAAATTTTTACAGAAAAATTTTCTATAAAATTTTTACAGAAAAATTTTCTATAAAATTTTTACAGAAAAATTTTCTATAAAATTTTTACAGAAAAATTTTCTATAAAATTTTTACAGAAAAATTTTCTATAAAATTTTTACAGAAAAATTTTCTATAAAATTTTTACAGAAAAATTTTCTATAAAATTTTTACAGAAAAATTTTCTATAAAATTTTTACAGAAAAATTTTCTATAAAATTTTTACAGAAAAATTTTCTATAAAATTTTTACAGAAAAATTTTCTATAAAATTTTTACAGAAAAATTTTCTATAAAATTTTTACAGAAAAATTTTCTATAAAATTTTTACAGAAAAATTTTCTATAAAATTTTTACAGAAAAATTTTCTATAAAATTTTTACAGAAAAATTTTCTATAAAATTTTTACAGAAAAATTTTCTATAAAATTTTTACAGAAAAATTTTCTATAAAATTTTTACAGAAAAATTTTCTATAAAATTTTCTATAAAATTTTTACAGAAAAATTTTCTATAAAATTTTTACAGAAAAATTTTCTATAAAATTTTTACAGAAAAATTTTCTATAAAATTTTTACAGAAAAATTTTCTATAAAATTTTTACAGAAAAATTTTCTATAAAATTTTTACAGAAAAATTTTCTATAAAATTTTTACAGAAAAATTTTCTATAAAATTTTTACAGAAAAATTTTCTATAAAATTTTTACAGAAAAATTTTATAGAAAATTTTTCTATAAAATTTTTACAGAAAAATTTTCTATAAAATTTTTACAGAAAAATTTTCTATAAAATTTTTACAGAAAAATTTTCTATAAAATTTTTACAGAAAAATTTTCTATAAAATTTTTACAGAAAAATTTTCTATAAAATTTTTACAGAAAAATTTTCTATAAAATTTTTACAGAAAAATTTTCTATAAAATTTTTACAGAAAAATTTTCTATAAAATTTTTACAGAAAAATTTTCTATAAAATTTTTACAGAAAAATTTTCTATAAAATTTTTACAGAAAAATTTTCTATAAAATTTTTACAGAAAAATTTTCTATAAAATTTTTACAGAAAAATTTTCTATAAAATTTTTACAGAAAAATTTTCTATAAAATTTTTACAGAAAAATTTTCTATAAAATTTTTACAGAAAAATTTTCTATAAAATTTTTACAGAAAAATTTTCTATAAAATTTTTACAGAAAAATTTTCTATAAAATTTTTACAGAAAAATTTTCTATAAAATTTTTACAGAAAAATTTTCTATAAAATTTTTACAGAAAAATTTTCTATAAAATTTTTACAGAAAAATTTTCTATAAAATTTTTACAGAAAAATTTTCTATAAAATTTTTACAGAAAAATTTTCTATAAAATTTTTACAGAAAGAAATATTTTCTATAAAATTTTTACAGAAAGAAATATTTTCTATAAAATTTTTACAGAAAGAAATATTTTCTATAAAATTTTTACAGAAAGAAATATTTTCTATAAAATTTTTACAGAAAGAAATATTTTCTATAAAATTTTTACAGAAAGAAATATTTTCTATAAAATTTTTACAGAAAGAAATATTTTCTATAAAATTTTTACAGAAAGAAATATTTTCTATAAAATTTTTACAGAAAGAAATATTTTCTATAAAATTTTTACAGAAAGAAATATTTTCTATAAAATTTTTACAGAAAGAAATATTTTCTATAAAATTTTTACAGAAAGAAATATTTTCTATAAAATTTTTACAGAAAGAAATATTTTCTATAAAATTTTTACAGAAAAATTTTCTATCAAATTTTTACAGAAAAATTTTCTATCAAATTTTTACAGAAAAATTTTCTATCAAATTTTTACAGAAAAATTTTCTATCAAATTTTTACAGAAAAATTTTCTATCAAATTTTTACAGAAAAATTTTCTATCAAATTTTTACAGAAAAATTTTCTATCAAATTTTTACAGAAAAATTTTCTATCAAATTTTTACAGAAAAATTTTCTATCAAATTTTTACAGAAAAATTTTCTATCAAACTTTTACACAAACATTTTCGATAAAATTTTTACAAATATTTTTATAAAATTTTACAAAAAAAATTCTATAAAATTTTCCAAAAAATTTTCGATAATAAAATAAATTCGAAACTTTAATAACTGGAAGTATATGCCACTGTCATGTGAAAAATCAATTTAAATCAACCTTTAACACTAAGCGATTAAAACATATTTGTTATTCTAAAATAATGATACTTTAGTAATTATGCTGCAGTTTATTTACCATTTTAAATTAACATAAAGATGATGGATGTTCGGTATGAAAGTTAGAATTTGAAAATTGGCACTAAAATAAAAATAATATTAAAATATTATTGGATTAATTTTTTGGAAAATAATAAATCTATTTAATTTATATTTGCCTATGTTTTACAATTTTGTTTAATTAATTTTTGTAGGTTTGTTGGACTAACACCTAAAGTTATGCTATATTTAAATTTGCATAAATTTTTTGGTAAACTTATATCAACTGCATTTAACACAGGTTATTATGAGTTTTTGGTGACATTTGCAAGAAGTTTTATTATTTTAAAATAAATTTAAATTAATATTTTTGTTAAAAGTGTAGAACGATATGTAAAATATCATTTCGATGTCAAACACAATTTTAGGCTTGCACGAGTATTATAAAAATAAATTCCCTTATTTTTTCTGAAGTTCATAAATATTTTGCATTTTTAAATCTAGCTCAAGTGCATTTCTTCATTTTCCACAACACTTTTTCATCCCAAATTACAATTACAATTTCATTAATATGCACATATTATTTTTAAAAATAATAAATTATTTATAAGGGCTTCCATTTCGCTCAAAAAAAAAAAAACCAACACAAACATGCACTTTCATTAAATATTTGACTATATTTGGATAAAACGAAGGTTGTATTTTTTTTGGTTTTTTTTAAGTTACAAAATAAAATAACAACCCACAAAAATAAAAATAAAAACCAAAATTCATTAATTAAGTTTTCAGTTTATCTCCTGACTAATGAGCAATTTACAAAATGTTTATATAATTAAAATAGTGTAAATACATTTTAATTACTTACATTACTGTTTTTTTGAAATGACTGGCATATCTTTGTAAAAAAAAGCTTAACACATTTGTATATGATGATGTTGTTAAACTTGTGTTAGATATTTAAATTATTTTGTTGTAACATATGTTATTTAAATGTTGTTAATATTTCATCATTATTGCAGAATGTTGTTGAATTTACAGTAATAAATAAAATATTTAAATAAAGAAAAAAAAAATGTTCGCCTAAAAGTAGGCTATAAATTAAAAAATAGAAATTGTGTTTATCGGTAGTGGTATAAGGGGGGTATGTGTGCGTCTTGACAATATTTTGTTCGATATTTTGTTCGAAAAGTAATGCCCACCAAATTTTAAGACTCTAACATATCTACTTTATATAAAGGTACCCGTCGCTACGTAAAATTCTAAAATTTATATAAAATTCTAAAATTCTAAAAATTATGGTAAAGCTTTGTAAAAGGTGTTGAAATATTTTAATAACATTGTAATTCCACAAAGTAAAAATACAAATCACATACAAATTTTATTCAATTGGCGCCTAATGTTGCGCAATAGTATTTAAAATATCCAAGTTTTAAACCGAAAATGTCAGTACCTTTAAACAATAAATTTCGATTTTTCTATCCACTTTTCTCCACTTTCTCTTTGAAATGAGATATCTTTGCGGAAAAAAAGTATGCTATATTGGAATCAGTATGCTAAGGTACCTCCTCATAAAACTTTGTTAAAAGCCATGTAGTAGTTTTTACGTGATGCGAACACAAATGAAATGAGAAAAAGGTTTCTTACTTGTATTTATTTACCTCTGCAAGATGAGCAAAAACAGAAAAAATTGAAATTTTGAAAATATCACAAAAAATAGTAACTTTTTTTTCTACATATAACATTTTTAGAATAGCTATGGCTCATACTATCAAAAATCATTTCACTTTAATTTTGGAAAAAAAAAAATTAACAAAAAATCATGTTTTTTTAGTTTCTAACAAAAATTTTTATCATAAAAATTTAAAATAAATTTTTTATAAAAATAATATAAATTATATGAATTTTATTTGAACTATTTTTGAATTAATAAATTAATTATTTAGGCTTAAGTTCTTAATTAAAAAGAGATAAAGAAAAATTAGATACCAGAAAAGCAGAATGCATTTTCTAGACAGCTACGTCCGTCATCAGTCCTCTTTGTATCAATCTACCCGGTAGTTTCAATTGTTATTAATTTTCTATTTAAACAAACTTATCAAAGAAATAGAATCTGAGAAATTTTAATTTTACATTATATTTCATAGAAGATAGAGCTTTTTGAAATTGTTTTACACTTGTAAACTCTATTTATTTTTCATATTATACTACCAAGCAAACATTTTTCTTTATTTTAATTCTCTTTATATATTTTCTTTTATTTGAAAATAGTATTATCTGTCTTGCTATTAATAATATAAATTAATAAAATATATTGCAAACCTGTCAAAAGCGTAAAAATTTTAAATTAATTTTTTATAAAAATTAATTAAATATATTGCAAACCTCTCCAAATCGTAAAAAGGCAATAAAAACGTATGCAATTTACTCAACTTTTCTGATTTTGACAGTGTCCCAAAACGTCCAAAAAGTGTCCCAAAAAATTAACTACACGATGCGGTTTTTTGTTGTCTGTTGAGCTGCGTACTTAAATTTTTACATTTTTTTTAATTTAATTTTTGGCCTAATGTCTGTGGACTGGCAGATTTTAATACATTTTCTGGATTGCTGCATCCGTTTTTAGCATTCTTCGCATCTACCTACTATTTGGCTTGTGTTAACTTGGAAACATCATCTATTCATCCAAATAAACTCAGATAAAGGAATACGAGATAATTGTATCGTCAGTTAGTGAGAACGAAGTCTACCAGCACCTAAAGGGAAGCTTTAAAAGGATGCTCTTGTTTGATATTTTCTTTTCATATAATTTTGTTTGTTGAAGCCAAGTCAATCATCTTAATTTTAAATCTTTGCTGCCCCCAATTATATTTGCTACTACAGCCATCATTGTTTTTTAGCCTTGTAATGGGACTCCCTTGCGGATTTTACTTAAGAAGTTCTATGGTTATATTTTTCCTGAGCACTTTTTATTATAATGCACTGTATCAGGCACTCTTTCCATTATGTGTTTAATTAAAACAGGAAATTAAACTTGAAAATTAGTTTTTCTATTATTTTTTATAAAATTCTTTTTAAAACTAAACATCACATAACTTTAATTTTTTTTCCTTTTTTTTGTTCTTTTTGTTTGTTGTTGTTGTTGTTCTTTAATATAATAATTTAAAGCAACAACTACTCTGCTTGTTTTTCCTGCATATCTTGAACAGTGTTTTTTTTTTCTTTAATTTTAGTATAAACATAAAGTATAGTTATTTTTACGGATATATTAAGTTTATAATAATAAAACAGACATGGGAAATGCTTTCAAGGAATGTTATACACTACGAATATTACAAACTTTTTTTTTCGTTCTTATTCTTACAGCTTTAATTTTGCTAAACAGTACGTCTTACTCGCATGCAAACAGTAGAAGACTTTCAAAGAAGTAGTAGAATTAAAAAGCTGAAAAAACATACTTTAACAAATTATATATAGAAAAAAATAAATAAATAATGGAATAAAATAAACTCCAAATATTTATTCCCACAACATGATTTTTGCAATAAGAAAAAACTTAAGTTAAAGCAGAAAATAAAAAAAAATAAAAGAGAAGAAAAATCAAATTCTTATGGTTGGTTGCATGTGAATATTTTGTAAACAAAAAATAAAAAAATAAAAAGACAAACAAAAGCAACAAATATTTTATAAATATTAAAAGCAGACAAAGAAAAAATTATAAAAAAATGTATCTACAACAAGTGAATGATAAAAACCATATGTTATTGTTGTAAGTTTATGAAAATAAGATTATAAACCAAAAAATGGCAAATATGAAAAACTTTGTTTTTAGTAAGTTGCTGTAGAGAATAAGTCAAACAATGTAAGAAGAAATATAAATAACGATTTTAAAGTTTGTAAATTACGAACAAAAAGTCATCAGCATAATATTTTACTAACTTTATGCCACTTTTAGTTACAATTTGGGGAGAAGGGATAAAATATCTTTTATGAAAATGTATCATGAAATTAAAAATAATTTTAATATACTTAATATACGGTAAATTGAATAGAAACCACTGTAAGTGAAGCGTAATAACTAAATCTATTGTAACAATATGCTACAGGATTTGCAAGACGCAGTAAAAGAAAAAAACAATAAAACTCTTGTTTTCTAATTTTTAAAATATTAAGGTCGACACTACTTTTTATGTAGACTTTTAATATATTGCGTGTGTGGCTAAACCCTCTAATAATCATTTTTGCAAATCAATAAAATTAGTTAGGATTCAAAACAGACTTCAACATTTAAATATTAAGAAAAACAACATTGCAAAAAACATTTAGAGTGATATATTCAGCTATGCCGAGTCTAATATACCCTTCACCATAGTCATGTTTAATATTCCCTTACTATGTTAATTTTCCCAATTTCACAATAATATTCAACCTTCATTACTACAAATGTAGTTTAAAGATAAGGACAATTTTTTTTTTAAATTTATCGAAAATTTTTTTGTAAAATTTTATCGAGTTTTTTTTTTTTTTGTAAAATTTTATCGAAAATTTTTTGTAAAAATTTGATCGAAAATTAATGTAAAAATTTTATCGGAAATTATTTGTAAAAATGATATCGAAATTTACAGAAATTTTATCTAAAATTTGTTGTAAATATTTTATCGGTAATATTTTTTGTAAAAATGTTACGGATATTATTTGTAAAAATTTTATCGAAAACTTTTTGTAACAATTTTATCGGTAATTTTTTTGTTAAAATGTTACGGAAATTTTTTGTAAAAATATTATCGAATTTTTTTTGAAAAAAATTTATCGAACACTTTCTGTAAAAATTTTATCGAAAATTGTTCGTAAAAATGTTATCGAAATTTTTTTGCAAAAATTTTATCGAAAACTTTCTGTAAAAACTTTTTTTGTAAAAATTTTATTGAAAAGTTTTTGTAAAAATTTTATCAAATTTGTTTTGTAAAAATTTTATTGGAAATTTTTTGTAAAAATTTTGTTGCAATTTTTTTTGTAAACATTTTATAGAAATTTTTTTTAGTAAATTTTATTGTAAATTTTCTGCAAAAATTTTATCGATTATTTTCTGTAAAAATTATTATTGATTCTGTAAAAATTTTATCGATTATTCTCTGTAAAAATTTTATTGATTATTCTCTTTAAAAATTTTATCGAAAATTTTCTATAAAAATTTTATCGAAAATTTTTTATAAATTTTTATCGAATATTTTTTATAAATTTTTATCGAATATTTTTTATAAATTTTTATCGAATATTTTTTATAAAAATTTTATCGAAAATTTTTTATAAAAGTTGTATCGAAAATTTTTTATATAAATTGTATCGAAAATTTTTTTATAAAAATTTTATCGTAAATTTTTTATAAAACTTTTATCGAAAATTTTTTATAAAAATTTTATCGAAAATTTTTTAGAAAAATTTTATCGAAAATTTTTTAGAAAAATTTTATCGAAAATTTTTTAGAAAAATTTTATCGAAAATTTTTTATACAAATTTTATCGAAAATTTTTTATACAAATTTTATCGAAAATTTTTTATACAAATTTTATCGAAAATTTTTTATTAAAATTTTATAGAAAATTTTCTGTAAAATTTTAATCGATTTTTTTTAATTTTATCGAAAGATTTTTTGTAAAAATTTGACAGAAAATTGTTTGTAACAGTTCTGTTATGGTAACACTATACTATAAGTAACCAGAAGTATTCATAGTAATCATTAACAAATATGTATTCATATGTATGTATATGTTCGCCATCTTATAATAATTAAAACAGAACTGATATTGAAGCAAACACACACTTATTCAGATTAGCATGATAAGTACCTTTCTGCAATCTATACTGCGGTAGAGTAGTCAGCCTTAAGCACATTGGGGTGTCATATTTACCCCTTTAATGTAACTGGGACCCTAGGGGTCTATCGGCTACCTCTATGTGTATTGCTTTCTATAAAGCCGTTAATACAAATAAAAGCTGAAAAACAATCCCACCTAAAAACAAACAAAAATCGCCCTTCGCAGGGGTTATTGATCCACCGAGATCTGTATGCACTTTATGCGATCTACTGGTCGCAGTGTAATATTTTTTCAACATAAAAAAAATCTTTTAAGAATATAGGTGGGAGTGGATTTTTGCCCACAGCCTCGAATGGTGTCTTGGCAAAGTTTATTTCAATACGAACACAAATGGACGGACGGACAGACATCGATTAATCAACTTCATGTATAAGTATATATACTTTATGGGGTCGCAAATGTAGATATTACACATGGTATACAAATAATGTTCTATTAAAAAAATTCTTTATATTTATTTCAATTATGCATGAAAGAATTTAATTAACCGACTTATTGGAAAACAGAATCGGTTCATATTGAATCGAATAAAATATGACTCAAATAGGGTTATATCTTATTAAGATTTAAAAAAATATAAACCAGTAGAGAGAGAACTGAATTAAAATTAAACTCAGTTTAAAGAGAATCGAAGGCGTCTGGAAATTTTTAAAAAATCTTATTTACTTTTGCTTTTTGATTTTATTTAAATCTTTTAGAGCCCTACAAAATTATTAAATTTATCTATCTTTCGTCATCAACACATCATTGAATATTTTTAAACTTTAATTAATTCATTGAAAGGAAAGGATAGATAGTTTTACTATTTTATTGACATATTCTATGGACAATATTGAGTGCTTGTTCGTAGAATAGTTTGCTGCATTTAACATACACACACACTAATACATTTTTCAATAATATTTGTGTAAAAATTTTGTACTCTTGATTTAACAACTTTGCATGTTCGATTGCTGAATCAAGTAGAGAAAAACATGAAAAAAATATTAAAAAAAAACAAACTTCAAAGAATTCCTTACACAAAAAAAGTTTCTATAGTAACAAGTCATGTTATGTAGAAATAAAAATAAAAAGAAAGAAAAAAAACGAACTGTAAGAATATGCAAAATAAGAAAAATATTTTAGTTAATTAAAAATCGTTCATATTAAATAAATATTTGTGCAGATGTTAACAAGTATTAGAAAATGGCAAATTAAAAATAAAACGAAAAATGTTTTTAATTTAAAATAAAATAAATTGAAGCAAAACAAAAATATAAAAAAAGTAGGCTAAACAAAAAATACTTAAGGAAGACTGCAAAAAATCATTTAAATTATATATAATAAATTTAATATTTCCAATTTAATTTTGTACGCTTGGAAAAGTAAAAAAAAATATATTTAAAAAAATCCTAAAAATATACTTAAAAAATTTTTTTCTGAAATGTATGCAATACATTTGTTTGCTTTTTTATGTTGCCTAGCATGGGGCTTTATGTAAAATACTTTTGTATATGTACTTGAAAATCAACAACAACTTTTGTTAAGTTAAATTCTAAATTTTTAAGCATGGATGTTTATATGCCAATATATACATACAATGATCAATACATGGTATGCAGACAACAACTTCGAAAATTTCTCTTTATATTATTTTCTCTAAATTTTATTTTAATTTGTTTTCTCAATTGCAACTATTGCAAACTGCACATTTTATTCCAAAAAATTGTATCTGAATACCTGGATTTTATAGCTGCATTCTTTTGTTTATGACAGAGCCTAAAAGTATGCTTTGTTTTTTATTTGATTGTATTTACCTACTCACTCTCACACATGGCATTGTAAAGGCAAAATTCAATTAATTTTTAATCCTTTTAAATTGCTGTTTATATTTATTTAATTTGATTCACTATATTTTATTTTAATTTTCATATCATAAATTATCGTTAGCCTGGTTCTAGCAATTACTCTATTTAAATATATGTCAATTTTTATTGAAATATATGTAATTGCAAAATTAGAGAGCATACAGGGAAAATACTACTAAAGCGAATAAATAAAATTAAAAGCTATTTTCATATTAATAGCTTAAACGCTCGAAGATATGCAATTTATATACATATGTATGTGACTATTTTTTGTATTCGAAAATAATATAGTTTATACAAATGCCTAACTTTGTATTTTATCGTGTATGCATTTTCACGGTTCTATTCAAACACGCAATGCAATTAAACAATTATTTACAATATCATGTGTGTATATGTTGCAAAAGGACTTGAAAATTGATTTTGCTAAACAGCTTTGAATTACAAGTTACGCCTAAAAGTATGCAGCATTTTTCAAATATTCCTCTGTGTTCATACTATTTTATTTGTTCATTTATATTTAATTATAAAAATGGTTTTTCGCATTTAATAGTTATTGCTGTACTTAAGCACACCCGTGTAATAAGAAGACACAGATAGAACCGAATGAAGTAAAAATCGGTTAGTAAAGCGATAAATGAGATAAAACTGGTTCAACGAAAATAAAATAGATTTCTTTATAAGGACTACATTCAAAGCTTTTTGCTTGCCTGCACAACCACCTAGAGTTTTTAGTGGGAATCGAACCTACAACACCCAGACTGATAGACTAGCGCACTACAAACCAGTATACTGTGGCAACACAACTTGCACAATAATATGAGAAAAAAAAATTAAATGAAAAAAAAAACAATTAATCGATTGATACGGAAGCGACTGAAATATTAACCATCTCATATTTAATTTAATTCAATATGAATCGTTTTGTAAAGAACTGAATAAATTTAAATTTTAAATAAAATCGAATAAAATATTTACGGGTTCTTATAAAATCGAATGCAATATGCAAAGGGTTGATACAAAATCAAATGATAAAAAATCAAATTCATATAAAATCGAATAAAATATGAACCGGTTCACGTAAAGTCGCATAAAATCTGAACTGGTTCGTATTAAATTGAGTGAAATATGAATCGGTTCATATAAAATGGAATGAAATGTGAACCGGTTCATATAAAATCGATTAAAATATGAAGCGGTTTATATCAAATAGAATAAAAGATCCACTGGTTCATATCGAATCGAATGAAATATGAACCGGTTTATATATAATCGAATAAAAAATATGAACCGGTTTATGTAAAATCGAATAAAATCGGAACAGCTTTATATAAAATCGAATGATATATGAAGCGCTTCATATAATATCGAATAAAATAACAATACATAAAGAATCAAATGAAACATGAACCGGTTTATAGCAAATTAAAAAAAAAATTAATCAATTGATACAGAATCGAATGAGATATTAACCAGTTCATATTGTATCTAATGTATTATGAACCGTTTTGTATAAGTTATGAGACGGTTCACATAGAATATAATGAAATATGAACCGGTTTATACCAAATGTAAAAGCAATAAATAGGTTGATGTAGAATCGTACGAAGTATTAACCAGTTCATATGGAATCGAATGTTTTTTACAAAACTGAATTATGAACTGTTTCATATAAAATCGAATTAAATATGAACCGGTTATTTAAAATCGAATAAAATATGAAGCGGGTGATATAACATCGAGTTTAATATAAAACAGTTCATATTAAACCGAATGAAATATGAATCGGTTCATAATAAAACGAATGAAATATGAATACCGAATATGAACCGATCCATATAAAATCGAATGACATATGAACCGTTTTATATAAAATAGAATGAAATATAAACAGGCTTATATAAAATCGAATGAAATAAGAAGCTGTTCATATAAAATCGAATGACATATAAACCGGTTCATATAAAATCTTATAAATTATGAACCGGTTCATATAAAATCGAATGAAATATAAACCGGTTTATATAAAATCGAGTGAAATAAGAACCGGTTCATATAAAATCGAGTGAAATATATACCGGTTTATATAATATCGAATGAAATATGAACCGGTTCATATCAAATCAAAATAAAAATTTGAACCGGTTCATACAGAATCAAATAAAAATTAAAACGAGTTGATATAAAATAGAAATATAAACCGGTTCATATAAAATCGAAATAAAAATATGAACCGGTTCATATAAAATCGAAATAAAAATATGAACCGGTTCATATAACATCGAATGAAATATAAACAGTTTTATATAAAATCTAACGAAATATGAACCGGTTCACATAAAATCAAATGAAAGATTAACTATCAAAATTAACTAATAAAATACCCAAAAATATAAGAGACGCCCGAGATGGAAGAAGATATAATCGTTTTTTTTTTTAACCTAAACAGATATTTATACATATGTACTTAATTTTTGTCTAAAAATATATTGTTATTGTCAATTAATAGATGCACTACAACGTTTTAATCATATACATGCATACATATGTATATCTGTAGTTTTATACATAAAAAAACTCAAATCAAACTCATTTTTGTAACACTTCATATACGTGTCAATTTAAAAAATCTCAATAGTCACATTTTGTCCCCCTACACTTGGGTTTAATTTTTGTTTGCTACTTGCTTATGTTTTCATTTGGATAAACACTAACCTGACACATTTTCTATTATTTTTCCATAATATTTTTATTTTTTTGTTTTTCTACTAGTGTCGTTTCAAGAACTAACCTACTGGTACAAAAATTTCTAGTCCCATAAACTTGCTTTTATGCTAAATTTAATGCAAACTAAAACTAATTTTAACAAACAGTGGTTCCTTTGAGATATGAAACATATTGTCAGTAGACATTTGGGCCAAAAAAAAAAAAAAATTAAAAAATGGTGAAATTTTAAACAGTGAAAAAGGGAACGTTGGCTTATAAAATGTGGTAAATTGTTAGGTTTTTTAAAGCGTTATAAAAATTTTGCTTGTTTTATTTCATTTTTGAACAGGCGACGCTTCCGCTAACAAAGGTACATACATATACTTATGAATAAAAAATAAAGCCAGGTCCCCGCAAGTAATTATAATTGCTTGCCGGTAACAAATACCGGTAATCAGTAGTTAAGGATTTAGTAAAAATTTATTTAAAATATTGTAATACAAATGAAAGTAAATCCTCTGGAGTTTTGATTGAAACAATTTAAGTTTTAAGATTAAAATTTTCTAGAAAACAGAAATATATTTTAAATTTTTGAAAAAAAAAATACTTCACAGATATTATTTTTGCAATTAAATATCGTAGAATAAATTTTTGTATTTTAGAATAAAAAATTAAAAAAAAAAAATCCTTTTTCGACTCAAGTTGTTTTGTCAATAGTTCCCACAATCAAGGCCCACAGTAGTTCCGCCTCCTTAACACAGTATGTATATTATACGAATCCATTCGTTACTATTTTATACCCTCACAAAATAATGAATCTTTAAATACAAAGACACTACATATGGGTAACCCTATATAACAAGTTTGAAAGTTTTACATTAAAGGCTACCTGATGCAGGTGTAAAATTGCATATTTTAGTAGATACTCATAAACTCATCGTTGTTATGGGGCACTTACACTATGGCTAGAGAGCCATGGAATTTGTTGTAAAGTTAGTCCTTAGTAAGTAAGAATCTGAAAAATATGAAAATTGGAAATTTTTAATTTAGGGTTGTGCACCAAGCTAAAACTAAAAGCGCTGAAACTTCAACTTGCAAACTTTAACTTAAAAAAATGAGAAAAGCCTAAAGTTCGATAGACTGATTGGTAGGCCGCTAGTCTATTAGTCTGAAAATTGCAGGTTCGATTACCGCCAAAGACGCTGGGTTTTTTCTGCAGACAAGCAAAAAGATTCGCAGAGGTAGTGGTGTCTTAAAAAAAATGTAGTCAAATCTTCACAAAAAAATAATGGGGGAAAATATGGAAAAGTTTCTGTACAAAAATTTAAGCCGATAAAGTACTGAGATCAAGCTCAGAGGGCAATGCACCAGGACAAAAATTACGCGCTGATTTTCACGCTTGTAAAATTTAACCTTAATCCATTTACGCCCGCTGTACGCATATGGGTACACCTCTTTATGTATGTACATAATTTATTCTTGGTATGATATATTACCTTTTTATGCTAAATCGTATTGCCATGGAGTATGACTTTTTAATAAAAATTATGATTTGGAATTCATTTTTTGTTTGTTAATTTTTTGCTGTAAAATAATCTGTAAAAGTCACGTTAATAAGGTTATTTTAAAAATACTACTTCCAGTTTTTATTTGGGTCTAAATGGGTTAAAGATGTGGATAAAAAAAATAAAACTAAGGAAAGAGGAGCTAGATCGGCTTAAAAAAATAAATGGAAAAAATATGGCCAAGTTTATGTACAAAAAGTGAGGCCATTACAGTATTGAAATCAATAGGAGACAATAACTATTGTTCTATTCAGCACGAAACAATCACCCCTACCGCGAATAATTACTTCCATAATTGTCTATCGTGAATGATTTTTATTGTAAAATACAAGTAAATCTCTTATTGGAATCATTCACGATAGAAAATTTGAAAGATTATTCATGGGAATAATTATTCGCGTTAAAGGTGAATAATTTTGGTTTATTATTGAAATTAAAATGAGAAACACGATCTTGTTTGTCTCAAAACCTATCACTATTGTTGTTTTGTACCCAGCATACAAACATTTGGTTCTCAATTGGATCACAATAATTTTAAAGGACTTATTTTTTTATTTATATTTTGTATGGACTTATTTTTTAATCACCCTAATAATTATTCCCATGATAAAACTCACAAATTGTCCTATCGTGAATGATTCCAACATCAATTTACTTGTATTTTACGGTAGAAATCATTCACGATAGAAATTTTGGGAGTTTTTCATGGGAATAAATATTTACGATAGGGGTGAATAATAATTATTCCCATGAAAAAAACACCCAAATTGTCTATCCTGAATGATAGTAAATCTGTTATTGGAATCAATCACGATAGACAATTTGAGAGTTTTTTAATGAGAATAATTCGCGATAGGGGTGAATTATTCAGGGATATTACTGTTGGCTATTTTTTTCATGGTAAGGGTACTTTTGCTGTACTGCCAATTCTTAATTTAAGGTACTTTCCCTTTAAAGAATCTCTTATTCTTTATATTCTATTCCCCTTTTTTAATACAAAGTCACTGAAAAAGTGACAATATTATTTTCTTTTTGTGTGGTTTTTATACCTTCACTACATTGTCATGTCATGTATAAGTAAATGTTAAGTATAACAAAAAAAAAAAAAAAGAACTTAAACGAAGGGAAAACTGCCATGGATGGATAAATGTCAAGTGTAAATGTAACAAGGAAAACTACACTAAATGACAATTTATTTGAAGAGCTTTTAAAGAAAGACAGTGATACTTACATTAACTTGTTAAATCAAAAATATAATTTATAAAATTGCAATATATTTTTTATATGAAGTGAGTGGATTAAAATAGGAGTTTAGGGAATTGTCTAAAAGATTTATTATAAAACAAATAAAAAAATTTTGAAAAATATATTATTTCTTTAATTTATTTGTTTGTTTAATTATACTAATTCAAACAAATAGTATTTAAACATTTATAAATATTTTTTTCTTACACAATTCGTTGCGTAGATATTGGCTTTTGCAAAACCCGTTTCTTCAAATTAATCTCAATAGCTGGAATTTTTCTTTATCATTTAACATAAATTAATTTCCTTAAGTGCTTATACTCACTGAGCTTTTGTGTAATCCTATTAACACAAAACTAGAGTCGTAAGAACTTAAATATTCGTGGTGGAAAAACAAGCGTTTAAGAGCATGTAAACAAAACAGATTAATAGAGTGAAAGAAAAATTCATCTAAAACACTTTTATCGTCATTATTATCAGTCCCCTAATCTTAATCTAAGCAAATGTGTTGTTTTTTATATATAAACACCTGACACGAATTTCAATTGTATAAATGCCAATGATAAATTATCATCGAAAGCGGGGGTGCAGAATGAACTGAAAAATAATAAATAAATGAAATGTACCAATATACTCGTACACGATTTCTAATCAAATGTTTAATACAAAGCAATTAATTTTTCCCACTTCAAGTGTAAAACACTTCAAAGATTTGTACTTGAAAATTTAATTTATTAGAAAATCCACTTTCAGCAAATGTTATATATAGGGTGAGTTTTCAAGAGTTTTTGTATAAATAAAAAAATATATATGTAATAAAGAAATTATTTAGGCTCATACATTAACGCCTGTCATTAATTTTCAATACTCGTAGATAATTTTGTCTACATATAATAAAACAGTAACTTATTTCCTTTGTGTCTTTCTGTCTGTGTTCGCTTCATGTAAAAACAACTGAATGGTTTTAAAAAAAAATTTGTGTGGTACTTTTGTATCCAGGTTAGGTACCTTAGTATCCAAATTCCAATAAATTATACTTTTTTCCGAAAAATATCTCTTCTATTAAATTTGAATCAATTAAAAAATTAATTTAACTTTAATTTGAAATTAATTAAAACCTTTAATTGGCACAAACAACTTTTTCTGCTTAGTGGAAAATATTAAAAGAATTCAGGGGAAAAGTGTAAAGAGAGTAGTAACATTTGCAGCCAGTCCTATAGTAACTTGTGCACTTTTTTATATCTAGAATATTCACTACCAAAGACTAACATGCGGATATTGTAATAAAAAAATTTGTATAGGAGTCACTCAAAAAATTGAGTGCTTTTCATACAAATTTTCTAGACGAGCCGCTCGCCTGTAATACAGAAACCGCACATAAATGATTTTCTCTTTAAGCAATCATCTAAAATTCCGCGACACAACAAGAAATATAAATTCTCCATGGAAATCATTTAAACACGCAGCAGTTTTTTTTTTAATAACGAGTGATTTTTTAAGAGCTTGAGAACTTTTTTTTTTTAAAAAACGCATAAAATTTGCAAAATCTCATCGGTTCTTTATTTGAAACGTTAGATTGGTCCATGACATTTACTTTTTGAAGATAATTTCATTTAAATGTTGACCGCGGCTGCGTCTTAGGTGGTCCATTCGGAAAGTCCAATTTTGGGCAACTTTTTCGAGAATTTCGGCCGGAATAGCCCGAATTTCTTCGGAAATGTTGTCTTCCAAAGCTGGAATAGTTGCTGGCTTATTTCTGTAGACTTTAGACTTGACGTAGCCCCACAAAAAATAGTCTAAAGGCGTCAAATCGCATGATCTTGGTGGCCAACATACCGGTCCATTTCTTGAGATGAATTGTTCTCCGAAGTTTTCCCTCAAAATGGCCATAGAATCGCGAGTTGTGTGGCATGTAGCGCCATCTTGTTGAAACCACATGTCAACCAAGTTCAGTTGTTCCATTTTTGGCAACAAAAAGTTTGTTAGCATCGAACGATAGCGATCGCCATTCACCGTAACGTTGCGTCCAACAGCATCTTTGAAAAAATACGGTCCAATGATTCCACCAGCGTACAAACCACACCAAACAGTGCATTTTTCGGGATGCATGGGCAGTTCTTGAACGGCTTCTGGTTGCTCTTCACTCCAAATGCGGCAATTTTGCTTATTTACGTAGCCATTCAACCAGAAATGAGCCTCATCGCTGAACAAAATTTGTCACATTTGAACATTTCGAACCGAACACTGATTTTGGTAATAAAATTCAATGATTTGCAAGCGTTGCTCGTTAGTAAGTCTATTCATGATGAAATGTCAAAGCATACTGAGCATCTTTCTCTTTGGCACCATGTCTGAAATCTCACGTGATCTGTCAAATACTAATGCATGAAAATCCTAACCTCAAAAAAATCACCCATTATAATCAATGACAAATGTTTCAAAATAAGTAATGTTGAACGCGATGTTTTCATTCTTCGTTCATTTATTTATTTTTACAAATTGCAAAATCTTCTTCCATTTTCTTTGAAAGTAACACCTGCTGGCAAAATTTATTTTATAATTTTTGTAATTGTTTTTTAAAAGATTTTGTTTTTAATATATAAGGAATATAAACGCAAAATACAACAGAACTTTTTAAATATAAAAAATTGTGTATTTTTATGAAAAATATTTTTTTTTAATTTTCTTGTACTAATCACTTTAACAGCAGGTGTTGTTTGTTTTGAATATGCCTAAACACCTCATCAAAATGAGAAATTTAGGAAATGAGAAATTAAGAAATTTGCATGAAACGCGTTGTATAAACCCTTCATTAATAAATAACTCTATTTTTAAAATTATTATTTTTGCTGGTTAAATTATGTTCTTTAATTTCACAGCAAGTCGAAAGTGAATCATATTTTGTTGTTCCTACCTTCGTATCCAAATGTTTTTATACGGAAAATATTGTAAAAATATTATACGTAAATATTTGTCGTGGTATTTTATAAAAACTTCCGAAGCATATTCTGTATTAAAAACTCAGATATAAACCAAAAAATATAAATAAATCTGTAGTTGCTAAACGTTTAGCTCGATTGCTTAATTACGTAATATATTTTATGATTTAGATCACTCCACTTTTAAATTAAAATTCCAATTTTATGACTGACCTTGGGTCTAGCATTTTGCTACTACCGAAACTAAAACTTTTTCGAGTTTTTTGAAATTTATATTCTTTGAATTGGCAACCAGTTTTATAATATTGAGAGAAAAAAAAAATTGTTAAAAAATCAAAAGTTATTCAAAAACAATGTTATAAATTTTAAAATGGATTTTTTGTAAAATTTTGGTAATAAAATACTTCCATTTTTTTGTTAATTATACCAAAAGTTCTATAAAGTATATATATTTTTGTAAAATGTATTTTTTATTATAAAAATCCTTATACAGAAGCAATCAATTCAAAATTCATGTTACCATTGCAACCAAAGCCTTCTGAAATAGACCAATTTTTTTAAGTATCAATTTTAAACCAGATTTTATCTCATGCATTATAAGCAATTAAAATATATAAAGCCAGTATTCAATACTCCCAAATGTCCTTTAAACACGTCCAATAGGAATTTCTTCCCTAGCTTTTTCTAAAGTGAATACACAAAAAAAAATTTGTATAACTTTCTGGGAATTCTGGTATTAGCATTTCTGCTATAGCCATGTGAAGCTTTAATGTTAATAACTGTTTAGAAACTCCAGATTTATTTCCTGTTTTGCTGGCCTATATAAATTTTTATATTACCCCTGCCTAGATCTGTTGGCGGAACCTTGTTATTTACAATTTTGTTGTAAAGTAAAACTGGTCATAAATATAATATAAAAGCTAACTAAAAAAAAATTTATAAAGGGTTCAGAGAGCTACTGGAATGCCGAAGAAAATTTACCTGGAAGAGCTCGACCCAACTTTACATTAATATTATTTTTACTAGCTGTGCCCAAACTCGTTGTGTGCGTCTTGACAATATTTTGTTGCTATTTTATTGCTTTGAAAGTAATCCACACCAATTTTTAAGAGTCTTACGTATTTACCTTATATAAAGGTTCCCATTCCTGAATAAAATTCTAAAATTTAACAAAAAAATTTTAAGAAATATTGTAAAGCTCTGTAAAAGGTGTTTACTATATTTGTATAACAATGTAATTCCACATAGTAAAAATACCAATCAAATACAAATTTTATTCAATTGGCTAATTGGCAGTAAGTAATTTATATTAAAACAGCGCCATCTGTTGCACAACCTCGCTTAAAATATTCCGCTTTTAATGCAGACTTTTTCGTTATTTTAAAACAGCGCCATCTGTTGCGAAACCGTGTTTAATATATCCCATTTTCAATTTATATTTTGTATATTTTTTTATATTTTTTTAAAAAAGCGCTATCTGTGGCGCAACCGTGTTTAAAATAGCCCACTTTCAAAAATAAAATATGCCTTAAAGTATGCAGTACCTTTAAATCGGTAAAAAAAAACCGGCGAAGTTTCACTGCTTTTTCTCCACTTTTTCTTGGATTATATATTTTTACTGAAAAAAAGTATCCTACATTTGAATCAAGGTACTTCAGCACAAAATTTTGTTAAAATGAATCAAGTAGTTTTTACGCCATACGAGCATAAAGAGAAAGACAGACAGAGAGAGAGAGACAGAATATGAGTTACTATTTTATTATATGTATAGGCTTATTATAGTGCACGCCATTGAGAAAATTATTACTTCTAAACCCGAAAATGCTTACACAAAACTTGAATAATGCAGACCTATAATCCTTTTATCAAACATGTCACAGAAGGTTTGGAAGAGTTTTATACCAAGATGAACCTAATTTTAAGCAATAAAAGATATATGCATTCCCCACCATTAATTTTGATTCAGAAAAAAACATAGTACAATCATACAAACACACAGAGTAGTAAATGCCCTAGAGGGAAGGAACTACTACATGCCTTGTCACGTGCAAATTCTTACGTGATAGGGACCGGTTAACTTTCTATGAAAGAGCAGCATTTTAATACGCCGATGGCCTGCGAGGAGGTCATTTGATACTCTATCATAGATTTTGAACCTTACCTTAACATACGTCTTCAGTTCTAGTTCTTATAATATTATAGTGGAACTTTTCGTAAGTCTAGGGATAAGAAGTCCAGAAGGAATTGAAACAACTGTCTCCAATTTCTCTACTCTCAGTTTAGATTGCAAAATTTTACTGTACAAATATTGACCTTACCCTAATATGATTTTTGTTCAACAATCTATTTTGTTTTGACTTCTTGAAACTTCTAACAAACAAAACATCGCTTTAAAGAGAAAATGATTCCAGTTGCGAAAAACATTACCAGCAATAAAATTGTTTATGAAGCAGTAGAAACATTTTTTTTTTTCAAAATTGAATGCGTAAGAATATGCACTTCTGTTTGCAATTTTTGTTTTTTCTTGTAAAAGAACGTATCATTGTTCAATGATTTTAAGTTATTTGTTTTTTATTGTTTCGCTTTTAAACATGTAGATCTTTTCCTTCCTCTTTGTTTTGTTGTTTATGACAAAGAATGTAGATGATACTTAAAAGCTAATTTTGCAGGGAAGTACAACCCTGAATGCGTTTGAATGAAAAGTTATATTTGAAATTAATTGTTGCAAATTTGTTTGTAAAGCGTGGTTTAATTTGGTCTTTCAAGTTAATTTAATAGTAAAAAGGTAATTTTTACAAACATTTTTAATAATTTTTTTTCGATGTATTACAATTATTTATAAAAGTTTATACTTGTATTAGCTAAAGAGCAGTGACTTTTTATGGAAATTATGAAAATAATAATTTTCGATATTTCTACCAAATCAGTGTCGGTTATTTTGAGCGGTACTCTCTTAAAACTAACTTTTTGTATTGAACGTTACCCTAGATTTATAACTAGAAATATCGAAACTTTGAATATTAAAATAAAAATGAAAAAATAATTATTGTCCCTAATTGTAGAGGACTACTGAACAGCTTAAAGAAAAAAAAAATTAATTAATTAATTAATTAAGTTAATAACTCCTAAACTATAACAACTTTCAATCTATTTTTTATTGTAAATATAATTCAAAGGATTTTTTTAGATTAAAAAAATTCAGATAATTTCTATTGCTCGGAGAAAAAATTGACATTGAATTTGCATTGAATCTCAAATTATTTTTATTTTCATTGTAATCTTTATGCTTTTCTCTTTTTAAGATATCAACACCCATTGCGTCATTTCGTTGTGCATTTCTATTAATAAGCATACAAATTTAACAAAAGCAACCATTGTCTGTCATTCACCATTATCTTCTTTTCTGCTACAGGAAATATGCTATCGGACAGGAAATGTTTTATCGAGTTTAAACATTATACCTTATTTCACTGTTTTTTCTATTATTCTATACTATAGAGGCAAATAAATTCTAAGAATTTTATTATAGTAACGTTCAATACTTTTTTTTCGAAATTTATATTTTCTTTATATTTTGATAAAATACAAATCCATAGCAATTTTATGAAATTTATTAAAGTAACGTTCAGCACATTCTGTTACGATTTTTATATTTTTTCAATAATAAATTACAAATTCATAAGTGCAATTTTTTTAAGTGAACATGTGACCTAAGTTAGTGAAATTGCGAGAAGTTCACAGGACAAGGCCTGAAAATATAAATCTAGCGACTAATATTGGCATTTCAAGTTCATATAGTAATATAAATTTCTAAGATTTTGGCCTCACAAAGGGTATAAGTACAACTTTTTGCATTGGGAAGGCGATTTGTTGTTTTTGAGGTGGTGGAATTTTATACTTTTTAATTTTCAAGAAGTGTAATAACAATATAAAAAATTTTTTATGGCTGCTTAAATTTTAGCTCATTTTTCTAATATTTCGAAAATTGCTAGTTATAGCCTTTGTGATCTAAGCCCCTTTGCTGAATAATGATTAATATAAATAATCATTAAATAATTTTTTAGAAAAACTTCTTAATTTCGTAAACAAAATTTTCAATTAATAAAAAAACTGTGGGTAACGTTCAATACTTTTTTTTGTAAACAAAAGCAATAATCGATTGATAAATATTTTTGGTTTATTTTTAAAATCACACTTATATGTTTAAAACTACAATAATACACTCTTTTTCTATTCGACGATAAGGAATACTGAATAATTACTTATATACTTTGATATAATAATAACTATATGCTAGTTAAGAAATTAATTTAAAAAAACTGTAGGTAACGTTTAATACTTTGTTTTGAACAAAAGCAATAATCGATTAATAAATATCTTTGGTTAATTTTTAAAATCACATTTAATTGTTTAAAATTACAATCATAAGTTTTTTTCTATTCGATGATAAAGAATACTTAATAAGGGTAACGTTCAACACACAAAACTTCGAACAACAATAGGTTATTGAGAAAATTGCAATATGTATGTATCTAATTACATATATATAACTTATTTAATTTATGTCAAATAAAATTTGAAGTTTTTATATAATCCCCCATTCAAATGAATGCAGTTTACTGTCATCAATACATATTTTGGGACAAAAACTATAAACTGTTGATAAAAATCTTTTAAAAGTAGAAGTTTTTGGTAAATTACCTTAACGTTTAAATATTCAAAATTACAGCCATACGTTCTTCTTGTATTCGACAATAAAGCATACTAAGTAGGAGTAACGTTCAATACACAAAACTACGGAAAACAAGAGATTATTATATGAACACATTTAATTATTTTTCTTATCTTAAATTTAATATATAACAAACACAATAACAAATTAATTAATCATTAGATTTTTGTATAAAAAGTTAGGGGTGGTACTGCTCTGGTTAAATGAAAAAACATACTACTTTTCACACAATCTCTCCCATACAAAATTAACAAATCTAAACAATGACCACCAACCGGTCTTTGTTACACTCGAATACAAAAATCTAAGTACATGTGTATTAAACTGAAGTACTGCTACAAAGCACTTGCCACACATACAACACATGCATATATATCTCTACAAATCTGTGGCAATAAGGAAAAAGTGCTTAAGTCTGATTTTTAAGTTTTGTAGGAGAGCAATTTTAAACTTTAAAATAAATTTTTTTAAAAAATAACTTATCTTTAAAGTTTACCTATGGGAGTCAAACGTATGATTTTGAAAAATATTTTATATCTTCCAAAAGTACGCAGGCGTTGCAATTAATAAGTTGTAAAAGAGTTTCTATGATATTGAAAAATACCTTGTAGTTTGTTAAGCTTTTTTCCAAATACGATTCGGTATTGAAAAAAGATTAGCAGAAAGTTTTTTTGCTATAACTTCCTGAAAAATAGTTCAAAATAATTGAAAATTTGCACATGGGTACTTTGAAGTACGGAGATTTCAAAGGTGCCAGTAACTTAATTTTTGCTTAAGTCGACTTAAGCACTTATTCGTTATTGCCACAGAAATATACATGTGTAGGTATGTGCATGTGTATTAACTTTAAGAAGTATAAGCAAAGAAAAAAAATGAAAGTGTAATCTGATACTTGGCAATATACTTAAGCTTCTTGTTTATACACATGATGACAGTTAAGTATTTAAATTTTATATACTAAACAACAACAAAAGAAACACTGATATATGTACATACGTAGCAGGTAAGCAGTTGTGGCAACATTTACTTACAACATTTTGTTGCCAGTATTCAACAATCTTTTTGAAAAATTGTAAGGTTTCTTTTGAGTCACTTAACAGCTCTGAAAACAAAAAAGATTTTATTTTGCTTATAAAAAATTTAACTAAAAATTAAAAAAAAATATGTATATAAATAAAGGAAGCAACTTTACTGGTGGAACAGACAAAAAAAAAAAACAAAATGAACACTCAAATGAACTAAAGTGAAAAATACAAATAATTCTGTTTTAAATCCCTTAAGACAACATAATAAAACAACACTCAAGTACTGCTAACACCTGCTGTGATTCTTGCTACAATCTCATTTTTATCATATTGTTGTTGCTTCTCTCTATTGGCCGAGGTATAGGCTTAAGATAAGGTCACTCAGGCAGATATTTGAAAGAATAAGCGTAAGCACTAAAAGTGTGTATTCTGTTTTGTTTGACCCACATGTATATTAACATAGACATGTCTCTAATTAAAATAAAAGGCAGTAACACTATTATAAACGGTGAATCTAGACTCCGATTCGAAATTCCGTATTTAACCCAAAAAGTATTGCAAAAACAAGGAAACAAAACCACAGCAAGCAATAAGTGTTAGTGAAAGTGTAGCACTATGGTTCTTTGAGAATATCACATAGTTAGCATGCCAGTTCGAAGGACCTCTTTACAGCAACTCTTCTTTCGTTGTCGAAAGGTCTACGGATGTGATTAAGATTTATGTTAGTACCTGGCTGTTAGCCTGGCGATAGGCCACTTACCACTGAGTGAATGAAATGCGTCAACCAGTCGTTTGGATACTTGTCGGTCCTTCAAAGACTTTATATAAACAAACCTGTTCGATATGAAATATGAAAATGAAATTCAGGTTACCGCAAACCCAGGGATCTGGTGCCCCTATATAGCCCTAAAGAACTGCATCTAAGTGCTAGAGTGTGTTGACAATGACAATTAGTGCTACCAAAGGGTCCAAAGGACTACATAGATAGCTCTCCAGAATAAACAGTACAACTTAGGATTCTTCTTAAAGGCCAAAGAGGCCTTCAATAAAGTGCTAGTGACCGCCATACATCCAACAAGCCCTTTCGGGCTTTAAAGTTAATGAATAATGTATTCATAAGCATGAATAAAGCGGGGCGAGGTACATTCCAACATGGATCTATCTCTCCAGTATTAGTTTTCTCATTCTTAAGCCGATACTTCTTGATTAAGGCAATAAATTCAAGTATTAAAGGAATCGGGGATGTTTATGTTTGTTACAAGTGATATCAGGACTAACGCTATATTTACTTAATAGTGCAAAACCTCTGGTATTTATTCTGGATTCCCAATTATTTCAGAAGATAAATATGCAGTTCAGGGTTCACTCAAAATGAAGCTCAATTCCTAATCTGTCAAAATAAGCGACGCTGAGGTCAGGCAATACTTCTTCGACTCAAGCAGACCAATGTAAGAATGTAATATCCAGACATGTTCGTCAAGCTGATCATTTCTAGTTTGGATTTCTGCACATAGTGCTGTGCCTTCTTTAGTATTTAACAAGCAGATGAACTTGCTAGGAATGGATGCGCTTTATTTGCTTGAAATACATCATCGACCCCTAAACTTTCTTCAGAAACCTGAGGTGATGGTGTGAAAGGTAAAAAAAATCTAATATGGCCATGATGTAACCATAAGCATTCGAATTTGAGTACCTGCATGACTGATTGGTACTAGTCCCATAGTTTAGCGGTTGGCTGGCTCAATTTCCATCACAGTGTCTGGGTGTTTTTGAAAATAACTCAGAAGATTTTAAAAAAGAAATAAATAAAGTGATGAATAGGCACAGAATTCATATTTCTAGGCTGCTGGCAGCATTCAAGTATTATTGTGTTTATTTATTTATTATTTAGCAGGCCGTGTAAATATCGAGGCTTTTTATTAGAGTTTTGGCGAATGACCAGGAGTTTAGCTAACGTCCAGCTCCTAAACAAGGGGTATTATTATGGTCCTACCAGCCTTGTTCTGAAATTGTGTGACTACGCGTAACAAGGTCATTGGTGGACGCTTCGTTTCCACCCAGCGGTAAGACCACCGTCTAGTTAAGGCGGGTTAAGGCAATAACATAAGTCTCATAATAATCATACGTCTTCATGATCCCCCCGTGGGCACCTTCACTTGGTAACTTTTAATATTTGACGCCAATGCCTCAGGCGTAAATGGGGCGGGACACGGTAGACCCACAGGGATTTCGCCAAACTGGTCACAACAGGGCTGGTTGTTAGCGATAACCTTCGGGGTGTAACCTATATCGAATGAAGACCAATTTTGTTCGATATCTGGAGTTAGGATAGTTAGTAGTTTAGGTAATCTCCTGTCTGGCATTTTCTGAATTTGTTACAAGGGCTTTGGTGGATGCATTAATTTCTTCCAGTGTTAAGACTACCGTCAGGTTAAGGCAAAATACCAGGCACGGAAGCTTAAATCACATACGTTTCAGGCTTACAAACTACAATTATTGCAAACACGGAATCATAAGGCCATGCATGACGAAGAGAGTTTGTAAATGGGTTGTTGAACAAAGTCGTCCTAACCGATTAAGATATTCATTTCCTTGATGGCTTTGGCGATTTTATGCGGATTTTAGCTGAAAAAATACATTTTTTTTGAAGATGAAGATGATCGTACAGTGACTGCCTTTGGTGCTCTATATCATGGAAGTGTTTTGAAAGCAAAGTAACTTTACCAGAAAAATTTTACGCAAAATGGTTCAAGAGCATTAGATTTTTTCATATGAGAATAAATATAAATTTATATACTCGTATGTCCAGTTAGATTAAAGCAACATTAGGCAAATTCAGTAGTTGCTTATTTTTCGTCAAATATTTTCTCCATCTGACTTTACCACACTATACTTGTTAAATTTATTTTTACTTACATTTTTTGTTAAGTATCTTTTTTTTCTTCTTCTCCTTAGACTGACCCATACCAATACCTTTTGAATGGTGTTTTTTTTTTTTTAATTTAATAACCACCATGTTTTATGTCATGTCTTGTCATTTAACTTCCTTTTTCAATTAACGGCCTATTTTGGGGGAAATGGGACTAAACGAAGCATACCCAAACGGTGTAAAGCTTTTTTCTTAGCAAACAGGAAATTGTTATAATTTTTTTTCCTCTATTCAGTTTCTTCTTAGTCCTTGTTGTGTAAAAAAGAGCCATATACTTATTAATAATTAATATAATACAATCGAAAAAAAACCTAAATGGCTGTTACTAAAAAGGACAACAAAGGATATGAGTTATAATTAATTTAAAAAGGAGTATTTTGTTTTGTTTTTTTTTTTGTTTTCTTTTTTGTACAATAATGCCTAGCAATATTTCCTTCTTTTTGTAAGTGTGTGACAACCAACAGGAAGTTATTTTAATTTTAGTTTAATTAATTTCTTAGATGAGATTTTTGCGGTTACTTCTGCCAATGAGCACAAGTTGGTTTAAGTATGACACAACTGCCTTTTGATTCTTAATAATTTTTTAGTAATTGGCATACTTTATGGGTATCAAATTTCATTAGTAACCTTTGTTTAATATTGAATTTCCTAATTAAGGTCTTAATTTAAGTGGAAATTTCGCATTGTTCTGGTAACAAATCCAGTTACAAGCCAATTAGCCAGTAATAATAGTATGAATTTTGCAGGCTTGAAAATGTATAGAGAGTCTTAAGCTCCTTTCAAATTGTAGTTAATATTTTTATGAACATTAAAATGCGACGGTAAGGAGTAAATAAATGATTTTACTAATATTTTTGTATACACTGCCACTCACTTGAATATGGCTCCTTTTTTAAAATTCGTTTATTTTTGTATCTTCCATATAGAAACTTTAATGGTGTATGAACAGGTTAATATTCGCTTAGGAGCAAACACCAATTTATAAAAAAGAGCACTTGGACTTTTTATAGAATATACGAGTATTACGAAGAATTAGAAACTGTGGAGAACATTACTGGCTTTCCTTAGACTCCACACGACGAATGAAATTTGATCAAGTGTTCAGATATATTATACACTGAAAATAATATATTCACCAATTAAATATTTTTTAATTGGTTTTAGAAATAAATTTAATTACATAATTAATTAATTCAATTATTTGTTTAATTAGGAATTTTCGTGTGTTCTGTTTTAAACAAATGTGTAAATATTTGAATCAATTAAACAATTAATTGCACTTAAATTTAAAACTAATTAAAACCCTTAAGTGGTGCAAAGTGGTGAGAGTGCTGCAGCTTAAGTAATTAGCACGTTGACTCTTAAGCAATGGTCACGAGTTCAAATCTCAGCCGTGGCAACATCAATTTTTCTGATATGTATTAATTTTTCTTTATAATAATGCGTATCACAGCGCCCTTCTTCGCCGGTATTATCACATAGCACTAAATCGCCGGCGAAGTAAAATAATTATAAATTGGCTATGCTTGCTTCGAACTAATTCGCCTAAATAACAACAAAGGCGCTGCAATACTGTTCTAAAACTGATCATAACGTACAATTGCAGTGTTGCCAGAATCGAAGCTTTACTATCACTAACCATCTGTCTTATCTACTACTATCCCTTTCCAAAGGAAGTACCACAGTTAATGTAGGCATTAACTGCCTGAGTAGTGATACTTCTCTTTCAAAAAAAAAAATTTGTTTGTGTAAAGGAATAATGTGGCTTAAGGCCAGGATTCACTATTCTACACAATCGTATGATTCAATCACAAAAAATCTGACAGAATTCTGTCCTACCCAAAAAATCGTTTCAAAATGGCGCTGTAGATGCCACACTATCATACAAAATAAGATTTTGCAACTCTGATCGCATGGAAAAATACTATTTTATGAATTTTTTCAAAAGATTTTAAAATCGTACAGATCTGTCACACACATACACTTTTAAGCCATACTATCACACTTTTTGAGCACACATGCAATTTGTGATAGTGAAACATGACCTTTAATGACAGACAATGAAGCCTACGCATAGAATAGTGATGGATGGTTAATTCTGTGAAAACAGAATTGAATTACAATGGACCAATATGTTTCCGAATGGACGTATTTAGTCTAACTGCCACTGATCTTCCAAAGTTATTCTAACTCAGTTAATTGTCTCTCGTATGACTGTGACCACCTTTGTGAACTGATTACTGTTTAAGGTTTAAAGTGTCTGAAACTAAGAACAAATTTTGGGTTTCAATCAGTTTCTTATCGTACTAGTAGCCATAGTAGCTATAATGGATAGGTCAGGTTTAAATAGTATACTAGTCCTCATGTTTTTAAAAGCTGATGCGTTTTGTGTACGCTTTAGTAAGCAATTAGCCAGATCAACCTGCTCAGGCATCTAACATTAATTAGTCCATTTTATTTTTTCAAACAAAAAAATAAAATTTTTTTTCTGAATTTAATAATTTTCCTAGCTTAAGTTCATCATTATAAAGTAATAAAATTAGATACTAGGAGAGCGTAATGCATTTTCTAGATCTCTACATCCTTCCTCAGCATTATTCATATCTATCTCACCATTCTCACCACCTATGAAATAATAAAATAATTTCTCGTAAACTATCTCTCTGCAAAAGTTATTTAAATAGGTATAGACTGATATAGAAGAATTCTGAAGACAGCTTTAACGATCCAAAAAATTATTATAGTATCTAAATTTAATAATGAACTTAAGCCTGAAAAATTATAAATTCATTTATAAATATAGTTCAAATAAAAAAAAAAATTACATGAATTATTTTTCGCATTACTTATTTTAAAATTCGAATACTTTTTAATTTTATTTTCTTTTTCTCATTTTAGGTAAGTTCAAAAATAAATACAAATCTATACATCATCAGGATTAAAAATAAAAGGGGTTTGTTATATTTTTTAAACGACTTCAAAAAAAGAAGGAGGTTATCAATTCATCTGAATGTTGCTTTTTTTTTTTTATGTTTGTGCCCGCAGAACTCAGTCATTTCTGAACCGATTTTAAAAATTTTGCACTATTAGAAAGGTTATGGCTACAGATTGGTCCCATTTTAAAAGAAGTTCAATATTTTAAAAATTAAAGGGTGTCCCCATACAACATACATGTTCTTTACGTGTATTATGAACATTATAGGTCACCAATTTAAAATTAAAAAAAAGTGCGTATCACAGTAGCTCCCAACAACAAAAAGTAATTAAAAAATAAAATTAAAAATTAAAGGGTGACCCCATAGGTGACTTAACTTCACCATTATTCTCCTATCTTTTGAACCGTTATAGACAAACACTTGAAAGTTGCACAGAATGTTCGTTACTATGTCTGTTATAATAAGTATAAATATTTAAAATTAGAAATTAAAGGGTGTCCCATTAGTTGGTTTATTTTGATATATATATGGCCAAACTTTTGAACCTTTATAGACAGACAGTTGAAATTTACAAAGTACTTGTATTGCTAAGTCCGCTAAAATAACAAGTGTAAAATATGAATTTGGAAATTAAAGGGTGTCCCAATAGTTAATGTAAAAGTAATATATATGGCCAAACTTTTCAACTGTTATAGATAGACTGTTGAAATTTACAAAGAACCTATATTGCTTAGTCCGCTATTAAAACAAGTATAAAACTTGGATCTATAAATTAAAGGGTGTCCCCATTATTGATGTTATTTGACCATTATGTCCTCATCTTTGGAACCGTTATAGACAAACACTTGAAAAATAGACAAAATGTTCACTACTATGTCTGGTATAACAACAAGTATAAATATTTAAAATTGGAAATTAAAGGGTGTCCCAATAGTTAATGTAAAAGTAATATATATGGCCAAAATTTTCAACTGTTATAGATAGACAGTTGAAATTTACAAAGAACCTATATTGCTTAGTCCGCTATTAAAACAAGTATAAAACTTGGATCTATAAATTAAAGGGTGTCCCCATTATTGATGTTATTTGACCATTACGTCCTCATCTTTGGAACCGTTATAGACAAACACTTGAAAAATAGACAAAATGTTCACTACTATGTCTCGAATAACAACAAGTATAAATATTTAAAATTGGAAATTATAGGGTGTCCCAATAGTTGATGTAATTTGATATATATGGACACAAAGTTAAAATTTAAAAAGAATCTGTATTACAAAGTGTTCTTTAAAAAGTATTTATATTAAAATTTGAATTTAAAGGGTGTCCCAATAGGTGACGTCATTTGATATATATGACCCTATCTTTTAAACAGTTATTGATAAACACTTAACAATTAGACAGAATGTCCATTACTATATCTGTTATAATAAGTATAATTATTTAAAATTATAAATTACAGGGTGTCGCAATAGTTTATGTAATTTGATGTATATGACCAAACTTTTAAACCGTTACAGACAGAAGGTTGAAATTTACAACGAACCTGTATTGCTACGACCGCTATAACTAGTATAAAATTTGAATTCGGAAATTACAGGGTGTCGCAATAGTTACCGTCTTAAAGCAACATGCTTTTAAGTTTGTCTGTTTTGAAGTCGGTTTTTTTTTGCAAGAATTATTTTAACACTTAACACCAAATTAAACTTATTTTATCTATTAAAGAAATAATAAAAATAGTACCAGATGATTAGATATCCTTTTTATACCCTTCAACACAGGTGGAAAGGGTATATATAAGTTTGTCATTCCATTCCATGTGTAATTTGTACAATATTCATTTTCGACCCCATAAAGTATATATATTCTGGATTTCCGTCTGTCCGTGTTCGAGTAGTAATGTCATTTGCCAAGGCACCAACAGAGATACAAACAATTTAAGCACACCAATCTCTTTCGGGTTGCAATTCAGCAACATCTGATCATTCCTTTGGAGGCTGCGGGTCAAAAACCACACCCACCTATTTTTTTTTGCACGTTTTTTTATTTTTTTCGGCTTTAATGATTCTCTTTTGCTTGTTTTTGTCAAATAAATATTAGACCGCGACAGGTAGATCGCCAGGAGTGCATACAGATCTAGGGGGATCAATAACGCCTGCGACAGGCGATTTTTGTTTGTTTTAAGGTTTGTAGGGTTTTTCTGCTTTGATTTGTATTAAAGACCTTTATAGAAAGCAATACACATAGAGGTAACCAACGGACCCACAGGGTACCCACTCGTAAATAGGAGCAGTGAAAAGGCACATGGGGATTCAATACGAGGAATATAGATTGCAGGAAGGTCTTAAATTGAACAAAAAGAAAAAAAATCAATAAAATTAAAAAAACCTTTTTTTTAATATTTACAAAACTTTTTCAAAAAGATATTTTTACCGGAAAATTACCGAAAAAAAATTTACAAAAAATTTTCAAAAAAATATTTTTACAAATAATTTTCAAAAATTAAAAAAAAATTAATTTCAACATTTCTATGAAAATGAAAATCATGAGTGTAACATAACATATTTTTATATAACATTATTTTTAAATAGATGAGATGTTTGTTTTAAAACCCAGATGCAATAAACACATAGACAACATCAGGATACTGACTACAATCTGTCAAAAATAAAATACATACGTTTATAGGTAAATGATAATTTTGAAGCCAGTGTATCTACATGGCTACACGATCACCGTTGTGTCTGTAGTCAACAGGATATTTTCTATTTTTTTTTTTTTTTTCACAAAATTCTAAATTACAAATTCATATACGAAAAAAAAAGTTTTGGAGAAAATATTTATAATTTTTTGAAAAAGTTGTTTAATTTTATAAAAGCAAAATAGGTATTTCTACAACAATGTCAGAGTTTACGATGTAGCTGTCGTCTTCAATATCATTAAGTAGCTGACGACATGGCGACAATTGTAGCAAACGGAATTTGTTTTTTTAGCTGAATCGCCGCTGTTCTTTATTTCTTTAAATCATGAATAATGAGTTTTTTCTCATATGACTTATTTTAATTTATCTAAAGAGTCAATAATATGGATAATGCTGTACATGTCTGTAGAAATAAAATCACCGTGGTGAAGGGTATAGAAGATTCGGCACGGCCGAATATAGCATTCTTACTTGTTTAGTTTAAATTTTTTTATATGGATTTGGCAGTAAAACTTGCAATTTCTCCCCTTAAATGGAAGTTTAACTGTCAAACTTCATACAAAAAAAAAAAAAAAAAATAAATAAAATTTCGTCTTAATATTTCCCCTTTGTTGTGAGGCTACATCATTAATATGCCTTGACCAAGGCTTTTCTTTCAAATTAGATCTTAAAAATTATCTTTTATGATCTCCGATATTTATTTAAAAACACAGAATATAAAATTGCATTTGGTTGGGGAAGTTACTGCATACGTCCAAAAATGTACATCAACATCGACGAGAAAGTGATACGTTTGGACGAGGATTAAAAGACTTTTGTTAAAGCGAATCTTAGCATAACAGCTCAATCAATAGAACTTTCTTGCTGCCATGCTCTGATAAAACTAGGGGGTACTTTCGTATATAAAATTATGTTAAGCGATGACTAAGTCCACTACTACTTACACTTAGTTTAAGCAACGAAATTCCTTTTGCGTAATACAAGTTTTCACAAGCAATGCATTGAATCTTCTCAAAGTGATAAGCGTAAGTCGATGTACCCAGTGTCAAAACTTGAGCTTAGTTACTTGTCTTCTATGTTGACGTCAATCAATTTTGGATCAAGCGGCCAAGCCATTTTCAAATAGCTGACTTATTTCCAAAATATTTTAATTCTGCTCCACTGTGCAGCGTAGTGTTGCTGATGAACCAAATGTGTCATGCTAAACTACACAAACTTATTTTTTGGTTTCTGCAGTTTGGTACTACATATCACATCGCACCTGATAAAGTGAGAGATAAATTTTCTAAAGGACTAATTTCAAAAATAGTCTATTAGATTATTTTCTCTGGGGATATGAAAATTTCCAGCTGTATGTATAAATCAAAAACTATTGAATACTTAGAACCAATATTCAAAGCGTTATTGCTAAAAAACGCCCTGACTTACCACGAAGGGTGTGTTAAAATTAAACTTTCAGATTACTCCATTTACGCGCTAGCTGCGGAAGTTATATATAACACACTGTGTAATTTTTTAAGTCATGGCAAAATAACAATATACGGACACCACTGCATCATAAAAGACCAAAAAAAAAAGAGCCCTGTCTCCCAGTTTTGCCCAAAATCCTCCATATTTTTTTTAAATGTGCCCTCAAAGATGTGGGGCCTCGATGTCACTTTTGCAAAAAAATGATCATTTCCTCAAGCTTATATTTTGCAAACCGTTTGAAATGCAAACCGAAAGCTGTAGCTCTTATTATAGAGAACAAAAATTGTAAACATATAAAATCAAAAAAACTTCATCTTCAATGCCAAAATCGCAAAAAACTTTAAAAAATTTATTTTTTTTACCTTTTTTCCCCTGTTCAGGTCCATAGGTAGCAAACCCTTCAAAATTCAAGGAAACAATCAACTACAAAAATGAACCTAAGATCTCAATAAACAACTTTCCAGAACATATGAACTTCCTAGGAATGGTTCTTAACACCGTTTAGGTAGCGCTTAGGTAGCTGCAAAAGTGAAAAATTTCCCGGCTACCTAAGCGCTACCTACACGGTATTAAGAATCATTCCCAGGAAGTTCATATGTTCTAGAAAGTTGTTTACTGAAATCTTGGGTTCATTTTTGTGGTGGATTGTTTCCTTGAATTTTGAACGGTTTGCTACCTATGGACCTGAACAGGGGAAAAAAGGTAAAAAAATTGAATTTTTAAAAATTTTTCCGATTTTGATCTTGAAGATGAAGTTTTTTTGATTTTATATGTTCACAATTTTTGTTCTTTATGACAAGAGCTACAACTTTGCCTCAGAGAGTATATCAAAAATCCAAACGGTTTGCAAAATATGAGCTTGAGTAAATGATCATTTTTTTTTTAAAAAATGACATCGAGGCCCCACATTTTTGAGGGCCCATAAAAAAAAACCTGGAGGACTTTGGGCAAAACTGGAAGACAGGGGTCTTTCTTTTTTGGTCCTTTATCACGTAGTGGTGTCCATATATGGTTATTTTTTCCGTGTTGCACTGTGTAATCATATAAAGCCAATGGGTTTAAAAAATATGTTTCTCTGTTTTATTTAATTTTAAAGGAAGGCCACTTTTTTTGGAATACCCTTTAAATTATTTTATTGTTTTCTATAATCCTGTTTTGTCCTTGTTCTTAAATTAGCCTCGAGTCCATTCAAAGCAGTTCAAGTATTTTTCATTACTTTTAACTTGATTCCTTAAAAATATTTTTAATATTTTCAATATATTTTACTTTCAACTTTATACTTTATTGTTGTAAAAAATCAAAATTTCTGTTTTTTATTTATTTCCAGAACAACAATTTTTTCATTACGCAATTAAATTTTTCTCTTATTTCTTATTTGATAGAATTTACTTTAAAAAAAATGTTTGCCTTCTGTAGAAAGTTTTTTGTTGCTTTTGGTGCATGAGATTTATCTCGGTTAAGACCATGATTTAACACTTTTGGGAGCACAAACGTAAACCAAGTGTATGCAAATGAAATATTTTCGTTGGTTTTTCTTTTTTTTTTATTAAAAAAGTTGTTAAATAAAACAATAAACTACGTGTATGCTGGTGAACGAGAAAAGGGAAATAAATAAGAGCAAATGGTAGGCCACTGGCAAGTAGATAAACAAATTTTGTATTTTTACAAATAACTTTAAATTTGACCGATTTTTTCATAAACTTAAGAGATGCGACCTTAGGAATTTGCTTATAGGGTGATTTTATATATTATATCTGATTTTTTTTTTCTGATTTTGAGATAGCTGCCTTATGTAGTCAAACAAGCTTAGTAAAGTTGGCCATTTTGTCATGAAGTACATTTCTGTATAATTCATTGGCGAGAATTACATTCCACAGAAACAAATTTGTTTTCGCTAATTGAAGATTTTAATCAGTTGTAAATAAAAGTTCAATTAATTTTTTAATTGATTCAAATATATTTATTTGTTTAAAACATAATAAAGAAAAATCCTAACTGAACACTTAATTAGGTTAATTGATTATTTAGATAAACTTTAATCAGAAACCGATTAAAATTTTTAATTGCTGAAAATATTTTTTTCTGAGAATCTTTAAAATATTGTTTCATATATTTTTAGGCAGTTTTAAGAAAAGTTCAAAACAAGAAATTTTTGTGACATATCTGAATGCTCTTCTTTTGTTTTTATAGCGACACCTTTCTCTCTCTGATAAAATCTTGCATATGATTAACCTTTTACCACATCCGTTTTTATCATTTCTTTATTTTTTTATTACTTTTTTTTTGCATACGAATACTGGCTGTACTAACCGAAGTTACTGAAGCGTGACGTGGCTCAAAAAACATGTGTATGTTTATGCAGAGCTGCAACACTATAGTATAACACACACATACACTCAAAACAAACATAAACATCTGTGACCTTTTTCGTTTTAATAGTCTTCAATGGTTTTTTTGTTCTGGATGATACTAAAATAAGTATTTACATTTATAACAATTAATTGTAACATTCTCACAGAGAAAAAAAATAATAAAAATAAAATGAAACGGGAAAAAAGTCCCCCTCACATATGCAACGAACCGTGACGGCAATTGGTTGATATGCAGGTTTCATAAGTTTTTGTTGTTTTTAAGTTTTTTACTTAATTAGCGAAAAACAAATTTTTTTCTTCTTCTAATGGCAAAAAATGTTTCCTGGTTTAAAGAATTTTGAAACATTTGCAAGCAAAAGAAATTTGGGAGGAAATAAAAAATTCTACTCAATTCTGCAAGAAAATTTTTTAATAAAAGGCAAAACTGAAATTAGCTGAACTATTTAAGAAACTTTCAAAATACACCCAATTTTGTTTTTACACGGTTTTGATTTAACACGGTTTGAAAATAAAAAAGTATTTTTTTTACACGATTTTATTCCATTTAGCACGATTCAAAATCATTTGGGCTTAGATTTTATATGTAAAATTTAAGTTTTTCGAAATATTTTTATATCAAAAGTTTAAAGGAATTCCCTTTTTGTACATACAAGCATTTTTACTTGTTAGGGAAATTGAAATGTGTTAATATTTTCTAAACTATCAATGCATCTCTACAAGAAGACGACGAAAACTACAAATAAAAAACTACAACGTAAAGCCATTTGGTTAGAAAACAAAATTGAAAATTTAAATCGCCTTCGAAATGGAGAAGGCTCAACATTTCTTAGCAAAATGTTCGGTTTAAACGAAGCTACAGTAAAAACTATAAGAAAATTAAAATTCAATTCGGCAATCGTTGATTTCTGGAACGAAACTATATTTCACCATTTCTAAAATTTATATAAAATTCTAAAATTTATATAAAATTCTAAAATTTATATAAAATTCTAAAATTTATATAAAATTCCAAAATTTATATAAAATTCTAAAATTTATATAAAATTCTAAAATTTATATATAATTCTAAAATTTATATAAAATTTTAAAATTTATATAAAATTCTAAAATTTATATAAAATTCTAAAATTTATATAAAATTCTAAAATTTATATAAAATTCTAAAATTTATATAAAATTCTAAAATTTATATAAAATTCCAAAATTTATATAAAATTCTAAAATTTATATAAAATTCTAAAATTAATATATAATTCTAAAATTTATATAAAATTTTAAAATTTATATAAAATTCTAAAATTTATATAAAATTTTAAAATTTAGATAAAATTCTAAAATTTATATAAAATTCTAAAATTTATATAAAATTCTAAAATTTATATAAAATTCTAAAATTTATATAAAATTCTAAAATATATATACAATTTTAAAATTTATATAAAATTCTAAAATTTATATAAAATTCCAAAATTTATATAAAATTCTAAAATTTATATAAAATTCTAAAATTTATATAAAATTTTAAAATTTATATAAAATTCTAAAATTTATATAAAATTCTAAAATTTATATAAAATTTAAGAATTCTAAAAATTATTGTGAAGCTCCGTAAAAGGTGTTTAAAATACATATTTTAATAACAATGTAATTCCACAAAGTAAAAATACAAATAAAATACAAATTTTGTTCAATTGGCTATTTGGCAGTAAGTTATTCATATTTTGTCATTATTTTAAAATAGCGCCATCTTTTGCGCAACCGTGTTTAAAATATAACGCTTTAAGTTAATAGTTTGGCAATATTTTAAAAGAGCGCCATCTGTTCTGCATTCGTATTTAAAATATCCCACGTTCAAAAACAAGAGATGCCTTAAAGTATGCAGTGCCTTTAAATCGGTAAAACAAATTGGCAAATTTTAACAGCCTTTTCTCTACTTCCTCTTGGAAATAATATATTTTCGCGGAAACAAATATCCTATAGTGGAATATGGATACTAAGGTACCTCCTCACAAAATTTTGGTAAAATCCATGCAGTAGTTTTACGTGAGGCGAACATAAAAAAGAAAGACAGACAGGAAATGAGTTATTTTTTTATTATATGTATAGATTAACAAAAAAAAAAAAAAAATCTGGTAACTTTCCTTCAGGTCCCTTTCTCTGTATGCGGTCACATATATAGAGAGATTTTTGAAATCTAAACTTTTTTTCGTGCAGTTGTTGCTTGATTAACAATAATCTTAGACACTGCTGTAATATTCCCAGTTGAACGGTTTGATATTGAATTGGCTGTATAATTAGCACCCTCTGTGTATGCAATTTTAACCAATCATTTTACAGTTGATGATGATAAATTAATAAGGGGATCCTATTTATAGCAAAATTTGGAAAGTGTAGTCAATTGTCTCTTCTTTTACTCAAAATCCACCTACCAATTTTTTATATTTCTTACTTGGCAACACTCTGACCTACAAACAGTGATAATTTCGTATCGTGCCTGAGTTTTAAGACACTCTGATTAGAACGAGAAATAGCAAAAACGATATGATTATGACGAATTACTCGCATTAATACTCTAAGCAAGTTTTTTTATTAACTGCAAATTAGCATTCTTTACGGCCTTCCATTGCAATGTAAAAGATGAAATTTCAAAGTCTACTTTCAGGCTTTTTTACATTCTTTTTCACAATATTATTTATAAAATTATAATTCTTTTTATTTTGGTTAACAAAATGTAAACTTCAAATGATGTAAAAGCTCTTAAATAAATTACTTTGAAAACATTTGCAAAAATACCAGTAAATAAATTAACAAATAAATAAACAAACAGACAAACAAACAAGTTTTTGCCCAAAATTATGCAGTGCAAGAAAAACACAACTTATTGAGAGAAAAACTACATAATGCCCTAAAAAATATGCAACAAATTTTTTATTCTTTTATAAATTGTAAAAATAAAAATATAATGTAATCCCAACAACCCAACAACCGGTAACCGAACAAGCAACCAACCAACATTACTGTCATCGTCATCATCATCATCGTCAACATGGTATGCAAACACCACTACATACTACACTACAAAAATTGTAACAACTACTTATTTATTATTATAAATTACAATTCATATTTATGTATATTTTTGCAACAAAATAACTTTGTTTTTTGTATCCACATAATTTTTAGTGCAGTTGCTGATACTTTGTTGATGCCGTTGCCTGCTGCTACGAATATTTATTTAAATTTTGTTTTATTTATTTTGTAGTTGTTGTTGTTGTTGTTGTTTTGTTATTTTGCTGCCATTCATTGCATTTGTGTTGAGAGGTAAACATAAACATAAATATGACTGTAATTTCTATAAAGTAAATATGAATAATTTCATATGCCATTTTACTCTGCTACAAGTGAAATAATACTATTATTTTGCAGCAAATATACTATGATTATAGAGCAGTAACGATTGTGGCAAGGATTTCTTAAAACGCATTGAATTAGCTGTTTAAAGTTTTGTCATATTAAATTAGTTTTGTTTGTGTCTTGCTTGTCATCTATTTATCCCTCACCGGCATCAAATCATGACTACCTGGACAAAGTTTGTGTTTTTAAATTAAGGAAAATAAAAAAATTAAATTAAGGAAATTAATTCAAATATGCAGACAGTAAAATAAATTTTTTAAATTTTAATTTGATAAATTTATATTAAATTTACTCAAGTCCATCTTTGATGTCACATTCAGAGAACGCCAGCTACGAAGTAGGTTATTCTTTTACATTGTTTCAATCATGACCTCTTTGTTTGAGCCAAATAACCATTCAGTAATTACTTCAAATTTTCGAACAGGATATAGTCGCAAGGGGCTTATGCTAGAGAGTATACTGGACGGAACAGCAGTGAGTAGCCCAATTCATGTATTTTTTTCAGTGATGACAACACTAGTGCGCACCCGCGTACTGCCTTGTTTAAACAGCACTTTTTCTTTGCCAGATGAGGTGCCCGAAATCTCTGAATAGTAATTGCCGTTAATCGTGCTACCTTTATGAAAGTAATCGATGTCAATGCCACCGGATACTTCCCAAAAAAATTAAGTCAATGATCAGAGGGGTATTTTGCCAATCTAGCCGGACATTAGGACAAAAATTAAATTTAGGAAATGTAATAATTTAAAAAAAAATAGGAAAAACCCTCTCCGAGCCGTTTAGTACCAAACGAGGTTTCAGACAAGGCGATAGTCTATCGTGTGACCTTTTTAATATCCTGTTAGAAAAGGTTATACGGGATGCGAATGTGAATAGAATTGGCACGCTATACACTAAACAACACATGTTACTCGCTTACGCTTACAATATAGACATCATGGTTCGAACATTGCGAGCGGTAACTGCCACCTTTGAAAAAATCGAAAAAGAATCTGCCAAAGAGGGTCTGGCAGTAAACGGCGATAAAACCAAGTTGATGGTATCAACGCACAAGACGTCCAGTAGACTCGGGCAGACAGTGAAAGTTAAAAACTACAACTTTGAGGTAGTCAGCGATTTTATCTACCTCGGTACCGCCATTAACAAAACAAACAACATCAGTTTTGAGATAAAGAGAAGAATAATACTGGCCAATAGATGCTACTTTGGACTAAGTAAGCAGTTTAAAAAAAAGGCCACCTCTCGACAGACAAAAATCACTCTCTACAAGACACTGATATACCCGTGCTATTATATGGTTCCGAAACATGGGTACTTACGAAAGCAGATGATGCAGTGCTTGGAGTGTTTGAGAGAAAAATTCTTCCTAAAATCTATGGAGCAATCTGCGTTGGCGGAGAATATCGGTGTCGTATGAACCATGAGCTGTATGAGCTGTATGCCGACATTGGCATAGTCAAACATATCAAATCACAACGATTGCGTTGGCTAGGTCATGTTGTGAGAATGGATGAAGATGCTCCAGCTCGAAAGTCATTTGAATACGAACCTGGTGACGGTTCACGCAGAATGGGAAGACCGAAACTTCGATGGAAAGATCAAGTTGAGGAAGACATCTTGAAACTTGGTGTCAGAAATTGGAGAAGAAGCGCAGAGGATCGAGGCGCTTGGAAATCTACTTTATGTTCGGCTACAGGAACAATTGTTCTGTAATTGCCACCTCAGTAAGTAAAAATTTAAGTACGCAGCTCGCCAGGCAACAAAATTCTGCATCGTATAGTAAATTTTCAAAGCTTTTGCTTGAGATTTGCCGTTTTGGAATACTGTTAGAACCAGAAGAGTTGAGTAAATTGTTTTTGGTATCTACTTTATTTTTATTATTTTAAATAAAATTTATTGTTACTAATATTATTAAGTTATTATGTATATACACATATAATAAAACTGTGATTTTCTGCCTGTCTGTTTGTGTTCGCATCACGTAAAACCTACTAGATAAATTATAATAAAATTTTATGGAGATGAACCTTAGTATCGTGGCTCAAATATAGGATTTTTCCCCGTAAAAATATCGCATTACCAAGAAAGAAAGAGAACAAATACTGAAAGTACGCAATTTTACCGAATCACATACTGCAAACTTATCAGCAACCTTTATTTTTGTCAGTGGGTAATTTAAAACACTATTTAGAGTACTCTACAATAATTATGGAATTTTATAAAAATATTAGGTTTTTATATAAAGCCTATGTTTATAAGTAATTATCCAGGGATGGGTACCTTTATATAAAGTCATTACATAAACAATGTCTGAATCTTAAGTGGACTACTTTCGAAGTAAAATAAGAAGGCTGGTGAAGTGGCGGGCACAGCTAATTATGAATAAATTAATTAGTCTTAGATAAATTAAGTTTTATAAAGTAATAAATTACAAAAATTCCTATTATTAATATTCTTTTCGTCGACATAAAAGCTAAAAAATGAATATTTTGTGGAAATTATAAAAAAAAGAAAAAAAAGAAGAATTAAAAAAAATTCGCATGCACGTTTCGGAGGGTGGCCTTGGAGGGTTAACTCCCCCTGCGCATAAAAATTTTAAAAATTTGTTTTTGTTGTACTAAGGCGTATGTAATCCATTTCTTTTAATAATTACATTATTTTTGCAAATAATATTTTATGTCATCGCCCGTAAAAAAGGCATTTTAGAGTCTTCAGGTTCAAAGTTTAGGTTTTTAACAGTCGGAGACTATAAAACTTCGGAAAAGTTAAAAAAAATTAATTTTTCAGAGGTAGGATTAGTTTTTCTAAGGGGAACTCTTTTCTCCTTTGTCCGATTTTTCTTATCTTACAGCTTTGACAGCCTTTGACCATAAGAGATTTTTATACCAAGTTTCATACATTAAGAGCCACTCAGGGAATTTTCAGAGCCAATATAAACTAACAAAAGGTAATGTCCGGCTAGATTGGCAAAATACCCCTATTTGCGACCGTCTTTAGCATTCATCTATTAAACCAACTTAATTCAGATAAAGGAATACAAGAGAAAACGTATTCTATCATCTATCGTCAATAGATGAGAACGAAGTCTACCACCACCTAAAGCTTTCGACTAGTTTGATATTTTTACTTGAATATTTACCACCTTATATTTGTTGTTGCTTCAGCCAATCTTCGGTTGTCAATGAAAGCTACCTTTTGTTTATTTGTTTTCTTGCAACATTCCTTTTAGTATTTTAGAATTACGTTTAGAGGTCTCTTGAATCCATTTTGACTATTTTCGCGATGATGTCTGTGGGTGAGCCGGTGGGTGGGTGGGTGGTTGGGTGGTTGTGTATGCCACTATTTTTGTGGAGTTTGTACAGGTCATACCGTTTGACATATCAAAATGAAATTAAGTATGTGCCTTTGGTATGTAGAGATGAAGAGCTGTATAGTTTTTGGGCATAATCGGGAGGGGTTAAGAGGTAGTTTCCTTACCCCCAAATTTTGTCAACGCTCTACAGGTCATAGCGTATGGCATATTAAAACAAAATTTAGTACGTGCCTTTGGTTTATGGAAATTAAGAGCTGTATAAATTTTGGCCATAATCGGAAAGAGGCAAGGGGTAGTTTACCTAACACCCCGAATCGCGAAAATAGTCAAAATGGATTCAGGAGACCTCTAGACGTAATTCTTAATTTTTTAAAATTTGTTTGAGCTTATTCGGATTAGTGGTTCTCCAGTTATGACAAACAAAAGAGCCTAAAACATGACAAATTCCCCTATATGATACTTACTAACTTCAAATTAATTTTTATATTATTATTTAATGTACCATGATGACCAAACCAATGATGCAGAAGTTCTTCTTTTTGGGGGGCTACTTTCATAAACAATTATCAGAATTGAGTCCCGAATCAATCACCTTTAAAATGTTGTACTGTGTTATGATCAAACTCTATAGTTATACGTTTTTGCGTGTATCATAAATATGTTTAAATTTGCCAATGTTATTATTCTGCTAGACAGTAGCAATAAAATTCTAATGATAAAAATTTTGTTGTTATGTATACCTTTCGGTGAAGACCATCATCAATGGTTGTTGGTTCTTACCGAATGGTATGACAACAGTATTAAATTTACTGGCGTAAGAAATCCAATCAACTTAATACCAGCTAATAATTTTATTATGTTTATTAATAAAATGATATGATTACAGCCAATATATCTTAAACGTATTATATTTCTCGTAGATTATGGTCACCTCAATCATGTTTTTTCTTTGCGTTTAGTTTTAGAACTTAAAAAGCATAATTTGTAATATACACTTTTTTTATCACGGAATCGAAATAAATATATAAAATATATTATTGTTTTTTTTTTAATATTTGTTTGACCTAATTATTCAAATATAAGCAAACTTTTTTCGATTATTGCTTGACCCTTGATTCTATAAATATTTTTAAAAATGTAAATAAAAATATGAAATACGTGCCTGAACGACGACCAGACATAAATGTCCTCTACTATTTACATTTTAGTTTGACCTTTTTTTTTGTAAGTGGTAAATTGAAGCTATAAATGACAGCGGCAGCTTGGCCAATAATATTATAGCCAGTTTCAGTTTAATTTACCATTGACTTTGTTTCTATAGATATAAAAGAACATTTCGTTTCAATTTCTAACCCTGTCAAACATTATATTTCAAAGTTTGAATAATTCATTTGTATTTCAGTTTTATATTTTACTTGATTTTCTTGCTTTTATAGTATTTTTTTTAAGTCTTAGAAAAAGAAATTTAATGGGTTAGTATGGCCATTGTGGTAAATACAAGTACTATGCCGTCTAAAAGCAAACATTGGCGGTTGTTTAGTTGAAAAAAAAATATAAAAAAATATATATATATATATAAATGATAAAGGACATTTTACCTTTTATGAATTATTAAAATACAAGGACTTTCGTTTGATTGATGTTTGAAAATGAAGCATAAATGTGGGAATGAATGGCTTTTAATAGAAGTGGTTTAAATTGGCTTTTAAAACATTTTGTATAAAATTTTAATGAAGTATTTGTTTTAGTAAAGGATTTTATTTTTAAAGGACTTAATGAAAAATAAGTAAAATGTTTTTTTTTTTGTCATAAAAGCATTAAAGTCGAAAGTCAAATTATGTCAGTTAATAATTAATGAAATTGCATTTATAATCATTTCTATAAACGTGATAGAAGGTATTGACTTTTCCTTGAAAATATTCGCTATTTTTTTGGAATGTCTAGGTTTGGTAAAATATAAAAGGATATTATAGAAGCTTATAGAAGCTTGAAATGTATTTTTCCTTTTTCTTATTTTTTAGTCCTTGATAATGATATCCGATGGATATCGAAATATTGGAAGGGAAAAAAATAAAAATATTTGTTTTTATAAATAATATACTGGCCTCAAGCTTGACCATTTTCTTTTTTAAGTTTTTAATTTGAAGCTTGAGAACTTTAAAAATAAATAAATTGAAAATATGGGTTTAATAATAAACTTAGCCTGAAAAATGTTTAATTCAAATACATCTTTAACTGTGTAATTAGTATTGATCGACAACAATCTAATAAATTAATTAAAATTTAATCAATCAAAACTTAGAGTAATAGATTTAAATTTATCCAAAGAATTTTTGCCTGCCTTATCAGGTCTTTTTTGCCCCTTTTCACCATTTTAAACGGAAATTATATTGAAACTTTTAAACTTGCAAAACTTTTGTTTTCATTTTATATTAACACAAAGGGACCAGCATATTGGACTCAAGGCAGATATGTGTGTACACACAGGCAGCCGTTTACACACACACACCTTTGTATTCATAAATTTTGTAAAATATATAAACTCGGAGCAGATAAATTGTTCTGCAGCACATGGGCAGAACGTGGGGTCTAGGAGTGTAGGGGAGAGCTCTGGCTAAAAATATGTATTGCGAGATTTTTTCACACAGTTACTTTCTATTAAGTTGGATTTTTAAGATTTTTGAATTAAAAGCGGGATATTTTAAACACGGTTGCGCAACAGATGGCGCTCTTTGAAAATAATGATAAAATCTAAATGGAAAACGGGATATTTTAAACACGGTTTTCCAAAAGATGGCGCTCTTTCAAAATAATGACAAAATACTTACTGTCAAATAAGCAATTGAATAAAAATTATATTTATTTTGTATTTTTGCATCTTTTACAGAGCTTTACAATAATTTTAAGAATTTTAGAATTTTAAATTTTATCCAGGGATGGGCACCTTTATATAAAGTAAATAGTTTAGTGTCTTAAAATTTGATATGGATTACTTTCAAAGCAAAATCGAATAAACTATTGTCAGGACGCTCATAACGTAAGTGTGCACAACTAGTTAACAATATTATCGACCTAAGGATGGCGTAACACGAGTTGAATCTCATGCAATAATGGTATCCGTGTTCTTACTGTTAAATGTGTCATGAATGGAAGTGCTTGAGAAGACGTTGAACCTTTTGAATTAAAACTTTGCTGCATTTCAGATTTAGGGGATTACACTGCCTTATATTAAGTACATAAAGATGTAGTGTTCCTTCAAAGTTAGATCAGGTTGTTCAATACAAGTTCCATTTTAATAAATTGCAAAAGGTTAGGTTATATCTAGGGATCTTTTATAAAGAAGTTTAAAAAATGAACATTTTATAGATCATCAATAAGCATAAAAGAAATACGCCAAGGGAAGCATCTTTAGCAAAACGAATAATACTGTAGTATCTATACATATATCACGTAAAACTAAATTTGTGAGAAGGTACCTAAGTACTCTGGTCCCAATATAGGATAATTTTTTCCGGAAAAATATCTTAGAAAGTGCAGAAAAAGCAGTGAAAGTTCGCAGTTGAACTAACCTAACTAACTAAATGGAAACAGATATTTTTATAGATATATTGCATAAAGAATAAAAGTTCAAAGTATATTCGAATCGAAAAAAAAAAATTATTTTCGATTTGGGGTGTAAGGTACACTACCCCTTGCACCTTCCCGATTATGGCCAAAATTTTTACAGCTCTCCATTTTCATAAACCAAAGCTACATACTAAATTTCGTTTTAATATGTCATACGGTATGACCTGTAGAGCGGTCACAAAATTTGGTGGTAAGGAAACTACCCCTTGCCCCCTCCCGATTACGCCCAAAAACTATACAGCTCTTTATCTCTACCTACCAAAGGCATATACAAAATTTCATTTTGATATGTCAAAGGGTATGACCTGTACACAACTCCACAAAAATAGTGGCATACACACCCACCCGAAAATAGTCAAAATGTATTCAGGACACCTCTAAACGTATAAATCCGTCAAAATCCCGACCTCGATTTTTTCCCTTATACTACGTATGGTAAAGTAAAAAATACATAAACTGATTTGTAGGATATCTTAAGGCAAAACTAAAAGAGCCGGTATTACCTCATAGCACTAAATCGCCGGCGAAGTAAAATAATTATTAATTGGCTATGCTAGCTTCAAACTAATTCGCCTAAAGAACACCAGAAGCGCTTCGAAGCTATCGTACTATTGCACAAACCATTACCCCCGCGGGTTCCAATTGTCACTGCAGGAATGGCAATTGCTTTGACGCGGTTCACTCGGGGAAAATAGGGGCACCAGACGCTAGGGTTCCTAGAGCCTAAATCCGGAAGAAAAGGTCTGCGATAAACATTGCGGGTCCTCTTCGAGGCCCGACCAGTGCCCAAAGGACTGGTACCACGGGAATCGGTAGCCCCACAGAGAGCCTATCCTTACTGTGACCGGTTATTGGTGAGGTCCCCTTCGGGGGTACACGTGGTGATTGTGGTTTAAGATCGATTTATGTAGGTAAGGTGCAAAGTCGATCAAGTGTGCTGTTGCACTCTCAACAGACGGAGTTTGGATAGTCTCCAAACCCCTAAGCAAGAGGTTATAATGTGGAAATAGGCTTGGCTTCGAAAACCTTGCCATATTATATAAATTGCTACTCATTGTCACAAAAAGCGATTGGTGGCAATCGTAAAGTGTTGTTATACTACACAATGGGGGCGCTAGTCTACGCCTAAGTTTCACACGGTGGTAATACCACCGTGAGATTAGGCCAACTAGGCAGGTACTCACGTTAATCTTGTTCCACAATTACACAAACCATCTATCTTATCTACTCCTATCCCTTTCTAAAGGAAATAACACAGTTAATGTAAGCATTAATTGCCTGAGTGTTACTTCTTTGGTGTGGATTGCTTTCAAAGCAAAAACGAACAAAATATTGAAGGACGCTGACGAAGTGGCGGGCACAGCCATATAATAAACCAGTAAGAAAAATCACACTGCGCTGCAAAACATTTTTATAGCTATTTTAACATGAGTTTTTAGAAATATAAGAAAGCATTTTCTATGTAGAATAGGAATTACAATAAAGTGTTCACTACACCCCATTATTTTCTCTTCGAAATTAGCTGGTGGTATTCAATCAACAATTTAAAAAAAAATTTAATTTCACATTACACTGTCTTCAAGAGAATGAATAAAAACAAAAACTTAAAAATTTAAATTAAAAATATTAGGGTCAAATAGAAAAAAAAATCACTTCATTCTATACACTTTAGTTCGATTTTCATCTGTCAAATATTAAATGCCAAGGCCTGCAAAATGTTACTTATTTTAACAAGATATTTTTTATTAGCAGCTCCTTAAAGTATGTGACAATTTCGAAGAATTTGCTTTTTAATATAAAATAAAAAAAAAATAAATAAAAAGTTAAATACGCAGATTAAAAGAATAACTAAAATAATGACAATTTTTTATCTTTTAAATGTATTTTTCTTTAACTTTCCAATACATCTCATTGACAACCCAAAAGTATGCAACGAAAAATAATTTTAAGTCTTGTAAAAGCAGAAAGAAGGAAGAAACACCAAAACTAGATTTCAAAAAATTCATAATCTGTTGATTATTACTTATTCTAATTTCAAATGAAATGGAAAACACAAGGGATGGTATTAAATGTTAGTATAGTCGATTTTTTTAAAGATAATAAATATATTTTTTTCTCTTTTGTTTACAAATTTACAAAATATCTTTTCTTTTATTTCAACTGCTTTAAATTTGAATGTTTATTTTCAAATAGAGTACAAAAACGAAAAAAAAATAATAGAAAACATTTTTTTACACCCAGCGTGTTGGCAATTTGCGTCATTGTCACACGGTAACAATATTAAGAATATCGTTTTCAATCTCATTGTTGAAAATTATTTAAGATAAAATAAATACTGAAAATAATAAAGACCTTTACGCCTATAAACCAATGTGTAGGAGTTTTTCTTACTTCCCTAATTTTCATTTTTGTTGCCTTCTTTATTTTTATTATTGTGTAACAGAAAATTATATTTAATGGAACAATATGGTGCCTCCTTAAAGTATGCACTAATAAGGCTAGTATAGTGCCCTATACTAGTTTAATCGCATATGGTGGTTGTAGAAAAAATTTAGTAGAAAAACAAGAATGACAAAATTATAAGGCTCATTCCTAAATAATTCAGAGATATTTAAGTTGTTGAATTTAAATCTTAAAAAGGCAAATTTAGTTCTATTTAAATTTATCATAAAACGCTAGGATGACTTGATTATAAACTCTGTATTCCGGGGCATAATTTTTTGTTTGTTTAGGAATGGTTTCAAAGTGGACAAGTCTATTCGATCATGTTCTTGACTTTTCGTCTCACACATTTCATTCGACACTTATCTACATTGTTTCCGGGCTAAAATACTTTTTAAGAACAAAGGAGTAGTTTAACTGCATTTAAGACCTTGAATTTCAAGGTGGAGATGTAGAAAACTGTAGTGAACTCATTCAATATCTAGCCATTTTAAGACGACATTTTAATTAGAATACTTGGGTTTGGGACATGAGAAAATTTATTAACTCAATAAAAATGAGGAATTCGCAAGGAACCCATTGAACCTATACTGGAGAAATGCGGAGAAAGACAAAAACATTCTAATGGACAAGTGGGAAATTACGCTCCAAAAATAAAGCTTTAGAGGAAACAACTTGTTCATTTTCCAAAGACGGCATTTTAATTAGAATACTTGGGTTTGGGACATGAGGACATGTATTAACTCAATAATGACGATAAATTCGCAAGGAACCCATTGAACCTGTATTGGGGAAATGCGCAGGAAGACAAAAACATTCTCATGGACAAGTGGGAAATTACGATCCAAAAATAAAGCTCTAGAGGAAACAACATGTTCTTTTTTCAAAGCCCTATGGTCCTCGATTAAGAGAGAATTTCTCCTATTCGAGAAAATTATTTCGATATAGACTCAAGTTAAGAAAAAAGAGTTCCAAATGAAATTGGAAATTAAAATAATAGAAAAATAGAAGAAGTCAAATTTTGAGGGCCGATGTTGAATGTGAACAACACCTAAACGTCAAGTTTTTTCTCCATTTAATTTGACATTTCTCAATTTCAGACTAACTCAATTTGAACCATGGAAAGATACATAATCGAGCAACACGTTAAAGTTATTCAGGCGTATTATGAAATTGGGCGTTCAAATCAAAATGCGTATCGTGCACTTCGTGATTCTTTCGGACCAAATGTGCGTACAATCGCAAAAATCGTGCAAAACTTTGAGTAAACAGGGTCTGTAGAAGTTGTGGAAACACCAGTGTATGCTCATACAGTTCGAACTGCAAAAAATATTGCTGCTGTTTGCGATAGCGTGGCTGAAGAGCCCTCCACCTCAACTCATCGTCATGCCCAACAATTGCACCTCTCAGGGTCGTCGTTGATGAAAATTATGCATTCAGACTTGCATTTACATGCTTACAAGGTGCCATTGACTCAAGAACTAAAGCCTCTTGATCTTTCCAAAAATCGTCAATGGTCAGAATGGTGACAAGAAATGGCAACAGTGGATGATCAGTTTTCGAAGAAAATCATCTTCAGTGATGAGGCACATGTTCACCTCAGTAGATTCGTCAATAAGCATAATTACTGCATTTGGGCGAATGATAATCCAAGAGTGATTGTCGAGAAACTAATACTGGCGGCTGGCAGCATCATCTGGCCGTATTTTTTTCTTAAATGAAGACGGTCAGGCAGTTACTGTGAATGGTGTTCGCTATCGTGAGATGATAACGAACTTTTTATGGTCCGAATTGGAAGATATGGATGTAGACGATATGTGGTTTCAACAGAACGGTGCCAATTGCCAAACAGCTAACGAAACAATGGCTCTTTTGTGAAAAAAATTCAATGGCCGTGTTATCTCACGTGGTGGCGATGTCAATTGGCCGCCAAGATCATGTGATTTGACACCGTTGGACTTCTTTCTTTGGGGTTATTTGAAAGAAAAGGTGTACGTCGATAAGCCAGAAACAATTCAAGAGGTAAATGATAAGATAATTCGGCATATTAACGTTCGGCATTGGAAATTTGTGCCGCCGAGGTCGGGGCGACCATTTGGCCAATATTTTTTGTTCCATACATAATTGAACCTTACCAATATTATCACAATAAAAAGAAATGACAATAATATCCGAAATAATTTGTGTTTTATTCAAAATCAACATCGACCCTTAAAATGTAACCACCATTTAGCAATAGATATAGAAATAGGACCAAGGCATATTAATCAGGTAGCCTCACTATGGAGGGGAAATATTAAGGCGAAAATTTCCAATTTTTTTAATATGGATTTTGACAGTTGATCTTATAATTTTTCCCCTTAAATGGAAGTTGAACTATCAAACTACTTATAAAAAATATTTTATAATTTTCGCCTTAATATTTCCCCTTCGTAGTAAGGTTACCTGATGAATGTGCCTTTAATAGGACTCTAAAAATTATATTATTTAAATATCATTTTTCATGAAAATTTAAGCTAAATTCATAAAGTGTCCAATGCCTTTCAGCAATGTATTTGTATAGTTTTACTTACTAATATTATCAAATAAAAGTAAAAGTACTAAAAAATTAAATACAATAAAATACAATATAGCTTTAAATGGTGAACTGCAAATTATGTGAATCATTACAACAAAGAATAATTTTCAATAATAGAAACATATTAAGGTCACGTGATTATAATTAAATTCCATAAAGCAGTTGTAGTTGTTGGCTGCCTTTAACATTAAACATACATATTTACTTCGCTTACCTACCGGGTCAGTTATAAATTTGTATTTAATTTTCCCCTCAACTTTATATCACAAGAAAAAGTAAAATTTCTTTTTTTTTTCCTAAAATTATAACAATAAAGGTCAGTGCGGGGTCATAACTTTAAAAGTAAAACATGACTTGAGCAAACAGAACACAAGAAAATAAAAAATAATTCAAAACTGAAATAAACTTAAAAAACAAATTAAGTTAAAAAATAAAGCATATTTTAGGGGACTATATAATGAAGTAAAAAAAAGTATATTTTCAGGAACGAGTGTCTCACAATTTAAACAAGAGTCTTATAAATGAGAAAACAACAGAAAAAAAAGTTTAAAATAAGGACAAGTGTGAAGAATAAAAAACATTTACTTTTAAATTAAATTAATATTTTCGAAAAATTATTTTCCTTGTGTATGGGGGGGTTGTGTGTTAGTGAAGGAATTAGAACTGCAAATTCGTTTTTTTTCTTTGTGTGTTATTGTTGAGCAAAATTCTCTTTTAGTCAATTAAGTTTTACATATCATTTACCTCGTTTTCTATAATTCGTTTATAGCATATTTTAAGGTTTGTGGTTTAAATTGTAAAATATCTATTGAGGAGTCTTAGTTTTTCTGTTGCCTTTGTACAATGTAGGCAAAGTAGGAGTCAGTACCAATATGTTTATATTGTTAAAAACTTTTCATGCGTTGGAAGAAAAAAGGGTAAATATTGTTTTTATTATAAATATTTTTATACACGTGTAAGTGTTATGGTTATAACAAAGTGATTTTTGCGTTAAACCACAAGTGCTATTAAGTGTTGACAATATTGTCTTTAACAATTTTATGCTCCTTTTTCACTTTTATATCAATAACAACAATAAAAGGCAACAATATTTTTGTAAAGCATACATTTAGGTTTAATTTTTTTTCCCGCCCTTACCGATATTGTGGAAAATTTGTTTTGCTTTAAAGCACTTAACTCTATGCTACATGATGCTGTTGCTGCTGCTGATAGGTTTGTTTAAAAGCAAATGTTAAATTTATACCACTTTTTACACAATTTGATTGTAATTGTTTTTTTTGTCTGTGCAATATTTTTATTTGTTATTTTTTCTTTTTTTTTGTTAAATGCTAATGGAAAAATTTAATTATATGTTATAATAGCTTGAAAAGTCTCGCTCTCTTTGTTGCTCAAACTCTGTCTCTTCATATTAAACATGATGTGAATAAAATCATTGTTTATATGTGTATCTACTTGCATAGTTAAAAGGCTGTTTGATAAAATGTTTGCATACTTACAGGCAAAATGTATTTTGTGTTAAAAAATAAATATAATAATAATTAAAAACATATACGGACACTTTATGTTATTATAAAGTAATGAAAAATGTTTTTTTATAATACTTCGTTTAATAAACATAATGAAGTTATAGTCGCTATTAAAAAAAAAACAATAAATATTGTGTACAATTGTTATTGTATGCCTGGAGTTTTTATTAAAGCATTCAGCGTATCAGTTTAATAAAGAGATGTATACATTTGTTTTAGCCTTTATTTATTGCTACCTGTGCCCACACACGCTGTGTGGCGTCCTGACAATATTTTGTTCGATTTTGCTTTGAGCGTAATCCAAACCAAAATTTAAGACTCCCTGGATAAAATTCTAAAACTTATATAAAATTCAAAATTTCTAAAAATTATTATAAAGCTCTGTGAAAGACAGACAGGAAATGATTTACTAATTATTTTAAAACAGCGCCATCTATTGCGCAACCGTGTTTAAAACATCCCGCTTTCAATTCATTTTGTAATTTTTTTAAAAGAGCGCCTTCTGTAGCGCAACCGTGTTTAAAATATGTATCTCGCTTTCGAAAATGAAAGATTCCTTAAAGTATGCAGTACCTTTAAATCAACAACGAAATAGGCATACTTTCATTGCTTTTTCTCCACTTTCTCTAGAAAATAAGATACTTTTGCTGAAACAAGTATCCTATAACGTATCCAATAATGTATCCTATAAGGTACCTTCTCACAAAATTTTGTTAAAATCCATTTAGTAGTTTCTACGTGATACGAACATAAATTAGAAAGACAGACAGGCAATGAGTTACAGATTGTATTTTAAGCAAATGAAAATTTTTTTGCAATAAGAAAATTTTTGAAATACTAACTGTATATGGATATGGATTCACATGATGAAAAGAGCACTCTCTTCGTTTGCTTCAAATAAATCTTGAATCTTACCAACAGTTGTGAATTATATGAAGTAAATGACCATGCGTTAAGGGAAATAATTGTCACCACTTCCTTATTAACCGCTAAAGCTATCTTGGCTATCTTTATTACCTTTTGCAGAAAGATTTCTACTTAAGTGTTTTTTTTTTAATTCCGGTGAATTATGATGACTCCATGAAAGGGAATTATGATGACACGAAAGGGAATAAATGGCTTCATTAGTATTACTATTTTATGGGCCTACTAATGCTCAAAATACAAACATGTACTCAATTCTGCTCCCTACTGTATATAATGTAATTAACATAAAACACATATCAAAAAATAATATGTTTGCTAAATTAAAATATATATACATACAATAAAACAGTAAGTCATTTCCTGTCTTTTTTTCTGTCTACGTTCGCATCACATAAAAACTAAAAGACGGATTTTAACAACATTTTGTGAGGAGGTTCGTTAGTATCCTAATTCAAATATATGACATATTTTCAAGATTAAGAGGAGAAAAAGCAGTGAGAGTACGCCGATTTTTTTTTTTGAACGATTTAAAGGTACTGCATACTTAATGGCATCTTTTATTTTTTAAAAGCGGTATATTTTAAACACGGCTGCGTAATAGATGGCGCTGTTTTGTAATACATAATCACAAAATATGAATGAATCATTTGAATAAAATTTGTATTTGATTTGTATTTTTACGTTGTTATTAGAATATTTTCAACACCTTTTACGATAATTTTTTTCAGAATTTTATATAAATTTTAGAATTTACTATACAGGGATGGGTGTCTTTATATGTATAAATTAAATACGTAAGAGTCTTACTATTTGCTGGGGATTACTTTCAAAGCAAAATCGAACAAAATATTGTCAGGACGCACACAGCGTGTGTGGGCACAGCTTATTTTTATATATAACGAGCTCTTACCCGATATATCCACAGATATTCTCTGGACACTATTCGGAATTTTATTTGCTTGGTTGCAAGCCAAATTGATCGTGCGTATAAAAATATATTACTACTTACCCGCCAATTTTGCTTTTTTTCTCCTTAGGATCGTATTAAATAGTCTTTTCTTTCCATAATTTATTCTCAAAAATGATATAGTAAGAGGGATTATTATTTATTATTATTAATTTTGGGGGAATATCCAAGCAGATCACTTCCTTAATGGGTTCCTTACGACCTCAATGATTTTAGGCAACCGAGCTGTTATTTACGGCAACCTTACTTTCATTGTGTCACGTGCTACAACCAGCCTTTACTCTTGATCTTATTAACAAAAGGGAACCAGAAGTGTATAAACATTGTATGCTAAAATCTTGTTTGTTAGAATTTTGATATTTATAAAATAGTCCGCTTGTATGATTTGAGTACCGTTGCATATGAGTATTTATGGTTAAAGTTCTTATCTCGCTTTCATTCTGTCCTTCAAAGTAAATTTGCTTAAATTTCCCTTCTTTTATCTATTTATAGCAGTTCAAATTTCCTACGGCCGATATTATACATTTTTCTTTTACATATGGCGTTTGACAATCAAAATAAATTACCACAAAAAAATATTCTCTTAAAAAATGTGCTGTTGTTATCACAACTTTAATTTTGTTTTCCTTCTTCAATAAAATTTCTCTTCACTTTGTATTCTTTTTATTTCATCATTTTTCACACACATTTTGCTTTTTCAACATGATAAGCAAATATTTATGTTGCATTACTAAGTCAAAGTTATAAATTTTCTGGGGGAAAAAAAAAAATCAAGTTAAAAAAGAATTTTCCACATATCATAACTGTTGCGAAAGATACATGTATCATTCTGCAAAAAAGAAGAAAAAAAAAATGAAAAAGCTAGAGAAAAAACTGATAAAATATGATACAAAAAGGGTGTTAGATTGTTAGGTAAAGGGAGTACGATACTCTTTTTAATATTTTATGTACTGTTTACCCCTACATATACATAAGAGCAACAATAAACAACAAGAAAGAAAACTTTACTAATGCAATAATAAAGTATTTTATAATTTTCGTTATGTTAGGAAAGGGAAAAATTATATTGGCACACTGTTTTAACTGAATGGTTCTATAAATTCCTTCGCTTGAATTGCTTTGACTATCTCCTCTACTAATAAACATATAGCTCTACTATTACCCAGGCATTGATGAGAAACAAGTGTTGCTGGTATTTGTAATGTAGAAGTAAATATATTAGTCATAATTGAACCTGTCAGCTCAACCTGAAGGCAGTTTATTTGATTATAAATTAGATTTTGGAATATTGATAATATTCATTTGCTGTTAATCAGCCTTTATGCCATTGCAATTTTTTAAACTCTTCAGCAGCAATGGCAACCTAGCAACAAATACACCATTTTCAAATAATTTCATAACCTTTTATTAAATTATTCCTCATATTTTATTCTTGTAACAAAGGTCGCCATCTTTTACATATATTTTCTTTTAATTTTTAACCGACTTCAAAAAATAAGGAGGTTATCAATTGGTCTGAATGTTGCTTTTTTTTATGTATGTAACCGCAGAACTCAGCCATTTCTGAACCGATTTTATTTTTTTTCTTTATTTGAAAGGTTACGCTTTCAGGTTGGTCCCGTTTTAAAAACAGTTCATTATATTAAAAAATAAAGGGTGTCCTCATACAACATACATGTTTTTTACGTGTATTAAGAACCGTAAAGGGCACCAAATTAAAATTTTAAAAAATTGCGTGTCGCTGTAGCTCCCAACAGCAAAAATTAATAAAAAAATAAATTTAAAATTTAAAGGGTGTCCCCATAGGTGACGTAATTTGACCTATATGGGCCCACCTTTTGAACAGTTATACACAAAACCTTGAACATTTTACAGAATGGCGATTACTATGACCGTTATAATAAAATCTATAAATATTCAAAATTTTAAATTAAAGGGTGCTCCAATAGTTCATTTAATTTGATGTATATGGCCATACTTTTGAACAGTTGTACAGAGACCGCTGAAATTTACAAAGAACCTGTATTGCTAAGTCAGCTATAACAAAAAGTATACAATTTGAATTTGTAAATAAAAGGGTGTCCCAATAGTTAATGTAATTCTATGTATGTGGCCCAACTTTAAAACTGTTATAGACAGACAGCTGAAATTTACAAGGAACCAGTATTGCAAAGTACACTATAGCAAGTATACAATTGGAATTTAGAAATTAAAGGGTGTCCCCATAAATTATGTAATTTGATCTATATGGCCCTATCTTTTGAACCGTTAAACACAAACACTTGCAAATTAGGCAGAATGTCCACTACCATCTCTGGTATAATAACAAGTATAAATATTTGGAATTATAATGTAAAGAGTGTCCCAATAGTTCATGTAATTTTATATATATGTTTAAACTTTTGAACCGTTATAGACAGATAGTTGAAATTTACAAAGAATTTTTGTAGCCAAGTCCTCTATAACAACAGGTATTAAATTTAAAATTGTAAATTAAAGGGTGTCCGAATAGGTGATGTTATTTGATTTATGTGACCCTATCTTGGAAACCGTTATAGACAGCGGCTTGTATGGTGTCTCCATAAAACACGAATGCTGGTGAAAATAGCTTAACTTTTGAACAGTAATAGGGAGAGGCGTGACATTCACATAGTCTTTAATTTTTCTCCCTCTAATTTTGGCGCATCTTTTATTTGGTTTAAATCTAAATCTTAACGGTTACTTTTTACATTTTTAGTGGAGAATTGGTGACTTTCTATCTGTTTCGAAGTCGGTTTTTCTTGTAAGAATTATTGTAAGTTTGATTTCTGACTTTTAAGTTCTACTGCAAATAAGGCAACAATAAAATTTTATATATAAACCAATAGTTTGCTTGCTTTTGCTTTTCTCTTTTCTTTCTGTTCCTCCTACTCTTACTTTTTTCTCTAGGAGGAAGCCAGTAAGCTGATCCATACCTCTAATTTTTACTATTAACTTTAATATTATAAAACCTCTTATTTACTTAACTGATACAGACTAATTTGAACGAACCCAGTCCTTTTCTGCTATCAGTTTATTTACGCACACTATCATATTTCCATTACAAAGAGAGTGTATTAATTTCACACATTTACACAGCACTTTTTCTTCTTTTTTATTTAGTTTATTATTTTGCTGTGTTTGCTGCCAACAGCCTTCCCCCTTAAAACTGGCCTGCCTCAAGCTGCTAGAAGTCTTCAAAAAAAAAAAAAAAAAGTATTTTTAAGGAAACTTAACTAAAAACTTTCCCCACGCACACATTTCCTGTAGAGGGGTGTCTTTTACACTTTTGCTAACTCATCTCTGCCACACAATTGTGTGGAAAAGAAAATGAAATAAATAAAATTGTTTCGCACAATATTACACAGTTAAGAACTTGTTGCAAATGTCGTGGCAAGAAAACATACATAAATATAAAAGTAAAACAAGAACTTTTAGTGAGTGTGGGTGGTTGGTTATATGGTGTTTTTACCCAGAATTTTTCAAGCCCTTTGGTGATCACAGCTCATTGTACTACGTGTGCGTAGTACATGTAATAAAAAAACTGAAAAATTTTATTTTACCATTCAACACCATCTAAAATACCCCCCCCCCCCCCTATTCATTCCTATTGTGTTTAGCAGCAAATTCATTTAGTTTGTCTTGGCTTTTATTTTGTCGACGAACAACAAGTAGGAAAATTGAAATAAATCTTGACAAGTACGCCAGGAAATATAATTCAAAAAGAGAACAATAAATATAAGTGTGAAACCAGTGCCAACAATAAAATATAGCAAACATCGACAAACAGCAAAAAAAAAAAATGGGAAAAAGTAATCACTCATACACAAATACTAGCAAACATTTATAGACACTAAGCCTCACACATATGTGTACTTGCAACTACTGATAACAAGTTTCCGTTTCCGTTTAAAATTTTTCTATAGAATTTAGTTTAAAGCTTTATTTTATGATCTTTTTCTTTTTAGTTTTGGCAACAAGTAAAAGCTTCTTTTTAATTATTTTTTTTTGTTCAGTTGTGTTGAATTTTATAATTTTGCTGAAAAGTAATTTTAATAGAATATTTTTGCAAATTCATCATGACATGTTGTAGCATAATTTTTTAATTAATATAAAAATTTTAAAAGAGAATTAACAGAAATACTATGGAAATTTTAAAATATTAAAAATATAAATGATTTTAGCATAAGAAACACTAAATGAAGTTGATAAATAAGGGGTGTTAGTATAAGAACGTCCGAACGTTAATTGTTAATTAAGAAAAAATAAATCAACAAAAAATCTATAAATATAATAGAACAGTAATTCATTTCCTGTCTGTCTGTCTTTCTTCCTTTCTGTTTGTGTTCGCATCACGTAAAAACTACTAGACTGAATTTAACAAACTTTTGTGAGAAGGTATCTGTATCCTGGTCCCAATATTGGATATTTATTTTCCTCAAAAATGTCTTATTTCCAAGAGAAAGTGAACAAAAAGCAGTTAAAAACGCAATTTCCGGATTAAAGGTGCTAAAATTTGCGGTTTAAAACGGGGATATTTTCAACACAATTTTTTTCAACACGGTTACATTTTCACCACACAGCTTTTTATTTTTGAAATTGGGATATTTAAGAAACTATTACGCAACAGATGGAGCCAGTTATTAAAATTTTTATTTTTACTTTGTGGAATTACATTAATATTAAAATATTTTAAACACTACTTACAGAGGTTTACAAAATTTTTTAGAATTTTTTATAAGTTTTAGGATTTTTTTATAAATTTTAGAATTTTATCGAGTGATGGGTACCTTTATATAAATTAAATACATAAACCATAAATGAAACATTATAAAAGTAAAAGATTTTAATTGCTGTGTAATACTTTCAAAGCAAAACCGAGCAAAATATTGTCAGGACGCCCACGGACGTCGCGGGCATTACTAGTTTACCATTTACCATAGAAACGCTTCTACCTCATTTTGAAAGAAAAATACCAGTTCTTGTGCATGCAATTTTATTTTATTTAAATTTCTTGGATTGTTTTTAACAATGTTGAATTAAAGATTACTGCGCGGAAAATACAATAAGTTACGGAATTATCGCACATTCCTCGTATTACGAATAGAAGGACATGTTTCTGCACACAATGACAATACGAATATATATTTTGTACGAGTACAATTTTGCTTTCTATTTATTCAACCACTTTTTCAAATAATTGAATGCTACTTCTGTTACGATTTCAAAGTACACAACAAGAATAAGGTGCTGTCTCTGTATTGCTCGTTTAGAAAATTTGTATGAAAAGGGATCAATTTTTTTTTTGTAGTTCCTATACAATTATTCTAGACTTACTGCTCGCCTGTAGTACAGAAATTTCACATAAAATAAGCTCTAGCATACCAAATTAGGAAACTTTTTAAAAACAACCTCCTTTGTTGAAATATAAACCTTCAAGTAGTGAAACAGACAAAAGTGTTCGGTCAAGTTTTGCTTCGACTTATATATAAAGCCTCAGTGTCACGCTTTTATAAACTGTGTGTCGAATTCTAAAGATTCGGTATAAGTATTTTGCCGCTCTAACTCATATTATTTATTAAGAGTTTCGCAAATATTGTTGATTATAATCTTGTTATGGGTCTATATCAATCTTTAGGTATATATCATAATTACTTTGTATGATCTTTTTATGGTAAACAAAGCAATCTTCTATTCTGAACGACAGATATCGTAAAATGTCCTTTTAAATAGAAATAAATAATTTTGTGATAGCAGGGACACCTAAAGGAATACCTTGTTACTATTTTTATCTGGTACCGTGAAATATCTCCCAAATGTAATAAATCCAAAAAAAAAAATGAAATAACTCCCAACAAAAAATTCAAAAATCCCATACAAATTGGAAGTTATTTCATAATGAAATAACTCCCAATTTTTTGGAGGTTATTTCCTAATTTTTCATTGGGAATTATTTCGCAACGAAATAACTCCCAAATGAAATAGCTCCTAACTTAATTCTGTTGAGAGTTATTTCATTTATTTTGATTGGGAGGTTTTTCATTTGACTACAATTGCATTTCAGTGCATTGCATGCAGGAAAACTTTAGTAAGCGAATGCGGTGTTGGTTATACCATAGAGGAGAAAATCCTTGAGCCCGGTCGAAGGCCGGCTATGCAGGAAAACTTTAGTAAACGAAGCCGGTGTTTGTTATACCATAGAGGAGAAAATCCTTGCGCCCTGCCGAAGGCCTGCTATACAGGAAAACTTTAGTAAGCGAAGCCGGTGTTGGTTATACTATAGAGGTTAAACCCTTCCATACGGCCGAAGGCCGGGTACACAGGCCGGGATGGCTCAATGATCTCTCTATGGTATATGGAACAGCGGCTTCGCTAACAAAATATTGTCCGTATAGCCGGCCTTTGGTCATATATCTATGATATATATCTATGATATATATCTATGATATATATCTATGATATATATCTATGATATATATCTATGATATATATCCATGATATATATCTATGATATATATCAATGATATATATCCATGATATATATCTATGATATATATCAATGATATATATCTATGATATATATCTATGATATATATCTATGATATATATCTACGATATATATCTATGATATATATATGATATATGATATGATATCAAAGTTAAGGACCTCTTTCATCGGGAGGTACCTGTTATAGCATAGAGGTTAAAACAGTTAAACAGTGCCCGGGTGCCCGGGTGCAAAAAATTTGAGAGTTATTTCATTTTTGTTGCGACTTATTTCATTTGGGAGTTATTTCATTTTTTTTTTTTGTAAAAATATATTTATTTTGAATTAACGGTTAAGTTTTTGGATATTATTTCATTTTGGCGTTGGGAGTTATTCCATTTTTTTTTAATTTGGAAGTTATTTCGTTTTCGTTGGGACTTATTGCATTGGGAGTTATTCTACGATACCTTTTTATCTACACCATGACCTTTACTGGAGTTGAAGTCAAGAAATATATCAGTTAATGTAATATAGATAAAAACATTTTTGAGAAAAAAATATTTGTTCCAATTAAAGTTTTTAATTACTTTCAGATACATATTTAATTAGAGTTTTAATTGAATTTACTTTTGATTGAATTTACTATTGATATTATTTGATAAAAATATTAGTTTGTTACATACAATGAAATTTTATAATCAAGCTTAAGTTCTTGTCTAGAAAATGTGCATTCCGCTCGTGCTGGTGTCTAAAAAATAAATTTTCCCAATTTTTCTTTAATATTATCACCTAATTTGTAATTTAATTAATTTTTTCTTAGAGAGAATAAAAACGAACTTAAGCTTGATTATAAAATTTCATTGTATGTAATATATAAACAGTTCGACTAATAATAATTAAATTTTCATAATTAAAAATATTAATTTGTCCTTTTCTGTATATATAATTAAATTAATTAAAAGTTTAATTAGATTTGTATCTGAAAATAATCAAAACCTTTTCTATAAAATAGTTTGTTCTTTTAGGTTTATTTTTCGTTACTTATTGTTATAAATAAAGCTATTTTTTATTTGAGAAAAATTATTCCGCACAACATGAAGATCGGCCGCATATCATTAAGCGTTGCTTTGTGGTATCGCCGACAATAACCTTGATTACTGCTGGAAGATTTCAAGGTCTACCTATTATAGCGAAAAATAAAAGTAAACCATAAAGTCTGTGCATAATCAAAAAGTCCTACTTTTATATCTCTACCTAAAGTTATGTCACTCACTGCTAACGTGTTTGACTTTTAGTTTTAGTTTCAGCTCGTGTATTTTCACTTGTTTTAGCAAACACTTTTATTTTGATGATTTCATTAAAATAATTAAATTACCAAGAACTGTCAGAAAATCTTGTTTTATTTTTCATTTCAAGTTTTATACAAACATTATACTAACATTATTCAAATACAAGCACACCTACACGCTTAGGAATTAATTTATGGTTGAGTGCAAGTGTATGTGTGTGTGTGTGTGTGTGTGTGTATGTGTGTATGCGTAGAAATAAGAGCTCTTGAACTCAGACTATTAAAATAAATGGAAATAAAAATTCATATTATTTAACAAGCTGTTGCATGTCATTCCTTTTTACTGGGCAAACTATAGTGTGGAAATGGGAAATTAAAGTTCTCCTTTCGTTGGTAACATTTCGAAACTTAAGGTTGAAATTGTTAGTAGTGTAACACTATGAAACAAAGTGATGTAATAATTTCTTTAATTTATGTGTTAAATCGTTATGATTCCGTAACTACGAAAATAGTCTGAATTTAAAAATAAGAAAATATTTTTTTTATTATGATTTGCAAGATATATTTAATATATTAGAAGGACTTAATCAATCATGAGTTAAGAATCTTTTTTTTATTACAACCAAGGGGTAGTTCTGTAAAAGGTGAAAAATATAAAAAAAAATTTTTATACAGCACATTTTAGGGCACCACATACCACTGTTCTTTACCATTATACCAATATACAACAAGCTTGCTAAGGTTACAATTAATTAAATAAAGCTGTTGCTGATATTTCATATACAGACATCTAATATAATAATTATAATTAATTATATTTGCAGCAAGTAATATGTACAACCACGCAAACTTCCGTATTAGCTTTACCTTTTTCTATAGACACCAACCTTACAATCAAACCTGGTCATGATTTTTCTAACGATATGTTTTGTGTACAGACATCTGTATTGTATTGTTTGTTCTCCTACTTTTATTAAATTTCAGATTTTAATTTCTTTTAATTATTTTAATTTAATGGTTGTCGTTTTGCTATTTGGTTAAATAAAAAAACAACATAAATATAAAAATTAATTTTATTAATATTTCCCAAAAGAAACATCTTTAGGTTTATAACATCAAAGTCATGAAATTTTATTTATAAACATAAAGCCTGGACTATAAGGCACTAAAAAAAGGATATTTTCATTAGTATTATAAAGATTATTATGTTCTTTGCAGATGTTGCTAATATTTAAAGGAAATAAGAAATATAATTAAAATGTTTTGTTTGGAAACTAAATAAATTTTAATAATTCTAACATAATTTTTTGCACTTAATAAATGATTCCCATGATAAACTTTCCTGAAGAAAATGGAAACATATTTAAGGACGTATAATTACACTAACAATAATTACTCATAACTTACAAAGAAATAAAACCGATAAACTCGTTCTAGTCCTGCCGGTTCTAGAAAAATATATCACGTATATTTCATGTTTGCTGGTATCACTTGCGAGTCATCCCTGTGATGTTCGGTCAAGATAAGCTTCTTCTTAGGCGAATATAACCACGATCAATTAGGATGTTATGAGCCAGAGGGTTTAGGTTCTTCTAAATACGTTACTACATGCTTCGCTATTTCTGTCTTAGCTAAGGATACGTTTTTTGGAATGTTTGTAGAATGTTATTTTGGTAAATATAAATTTTTTCGAAGTTAGCTATTGACGCATAACTTAATTTCATAACATCATATTTTAAGTTTAAGGATCGGGTTGAATAGTAGAAACTTACAAGCTAAATTGGGGGTAATTCTGCCAATAAGCCATATGCATAGACAAAATATGGTTGAGGTAACCATAATCTAACAGCAACATAGTATGATCGAATTATATGATTGTAATCAAATCCTATTATTAACAATATTAAAATTACTATTCTAGAACCATATTATTGTCAAGTTAATAATAACATTGTATAATATGATGATAATTATATTAAAGTACTAGCTGCGCCCACACACGTTGTGTGCAATATTTTGTTTGATTTTGCTTTAAAAGTAATCCACACCAAATATTAAGACTCTTGCTTTTATAGTGCTTTACGTATACGTATTTATTTTATACTAGCTGTGCCCGCCACTTCATCAGCGTGCTTCAATATTTTGTTCGCTTTTGCAATCCACACCAAAGAGCATTACGATTTTAGTTTTTTTTAAGAGAAGTAACACTCAGGCAATTAATGCCAACATTAACTGTGTTACTTCCTTTAGAAAGGGATAGTAGCAGATAAGACAGATGGTTAGTGTGATAGTAAAGCTTCGCAAGCGCCTCTGGTGATCTTTAGGCGAATTAGTTTGAAGCTAGCATAGCCAATTAATAATTATTTTACTTCTCCGGCGATTTAGTGCTATGTGGTATTACCGGCGTTTTTAGTTCCGCCTTAAGATATGCTACAGACGGAAAACTCTAAAATTTATATAAAATTCTAAAAATTATTATAAAGCCCTGTAAAAGGTTTTTCTGAAATATTTGTATAACAATGTAATTCCACAAAGTAAAAATACAAATCAAATACAAATTTTATTCAATTGTATAATCGGCAGTATATGATTCATATTTTGTGATTTTTTTTTTAACAGCGCTATCTGATGTGCAACAGTCTGATTTTTCTCCTCCTTTTCTTGGAAATAGGATGCTAAGGTACCTCCTCACAAAATTCTGTTAAAATCCATCCAGTTATTTTTTCGTGATGGGAACACAGTCAGAAGATAGACAGGAAATGAGTTATTGATTCTTTATATGTATATAGCCTAATATTATTAGGCTATAGTAAGGTATAAAACCCACTTGCAAAATATTGTACAGTAGGGCTGATCCTTAAATAAATAATTATAAGTATAACTCTTCTGAACTTATGGTCTGATATGTTTGAAACTCGGAGATATAAGGCTTTGAGAATTTTGGTTGTGAAGATGTGGCGTCAAAATTTTTATTAAAAATTGTAAACATTTGAATCATCGAAAAGTTTTGTAAATGTAACTTGAACGAATATTTTATAAACAAATGTGTTGTGCAGTATATCTAAGATTTCCTTATAAAACACATAAGGTTTGTGCATGCTGCTAATCTTTGGACCGTAAGAGACGGACACTGTGTTGCCCTCTAAAATAAAAATTAGTAAAAGCATAAAATGAAAAACTTGAGGGTGTCCCACAAGTTTAGCTTTTGCCAGAATTATGAATAAGTTTACCCACTACAGTGATAAGTACAAAAAATAAACTGTAAAACTAAAGGGTGTCCCGCCAAACAAAATGTGTTTTCGACAATCTTTTATTTAATTATTTATTTTTTTTAACATGAATGCCCTAGATATAATAAGCGTTAGTCTGTTATGAAGCAGATTTTTTTGCAAAAAAAATTTTATATCATTTTTTAAAATTGTCAATGTTACCAATAAACCCACATAAAAATAAAAATAATTTACTTCAGTATTATGATTGAGTAAATATATACTTTTCTTGATAACAGCAACTAACATATAACTACATGTTTTATTTTTCTAAAAATAAAATCAAAACTAACCCACCTTAAGGTGGGTTACACTTGTATTTTTTTTTTATTAATTTATTTTATAACTTGTTTTTATATCACATACATATACTCGTATATACCTGCCCTAGTTTTCTGCTCTTTTTACAGGGACTTCCACATAAACTCTGATTACATTATCAATACACTTTCATTATACTCTTCAATATGACCTTAATTCCCTGTTACGTATGTATGCATGTAAGTAAATATCAATAGGGGAGAATAAAAATCTATATTTAAAAATATTTGTAAAAAAAAACAAATAAAAATGTAAAGAATAAATAACAATATTTTGTTACAGATAAAAATGAAATTAAAATCATAACACCCTTGTAAGTGTTCGTTGTAAGTGATGAAGCATTCTTGCAACATCATTTTTTCCTGATTGTTTTCTGTTACGTAAATTAATTTAAGTTTTCTTTTTTCTCTTAATAATATTTTAAATTATGACTTAAAATTGTTTATTTAGGTTATGTATTAAATTTTAAAAGATAAATATTAAATACATGAAAAAAAAACTATATGCAAAAAAACTACATGCAAAAAAAACAGGGTTGAGGTAATTATGATCTAATAGAAACATATTATGATTAAATGATAAAGTAGTAGTCAAACTATATTATTGTATTACCATCTCTGTGTAATTAATAGGCGAACACGTTTTTTTTAATCCCTTTTAAGTCCGTAATACTGTAGCGATTTTGGAAAGACTTATATGGTTTTAAGGCACATAGATGTGCACAATCTTAATTTTATTTACATCGGTTCAGTACCTTAAGAGTAATACGACTATCAAGTTCTTATTAACACCAATAAAAAAATACATGTTCTCTTAGCTGTGTTTAAGCATGGCGATACTTTTGCTTCAAGGGTTTGTTTTATTTTTGAGGATGGGGCCAAAGAAGCGTACCAATGATATCTAGTCTAGTTTATATAAATTGTTCATCGTAACCACATATTGTTACAGAGAGAGTAAAATGGCTTTTGTGGCCATACCATAAACCTGTTTTTTCTCTGCGAGTGTAATTTTTTTAGGGTAAAACTATTTTTGGGAAAGTTATTGAAAAATAAAAAGTATAGGGAATATTCGATATCGCTTATAGTAGACGTCATAAAGGGGCAGCTTTATATGATTGAACGTATGTACACTGAACCAAATTTCGTAGCTAATATTAACGAAAAAACTTAGTAACGAGTGATTTTTTAAGAGCTTGAGAAATATTTTAAAAAAAAAACGCATAAAATTTGCAAAATCTCATCGGTTCTTTATTTGAAACGTTAGATTGGTCCATGACATTTACTTTTTGAAGATAATTTCATTTAAATGTTGACCGCGGCTGCGTCTTAGGTGGTCCATTCGGAAAGTCCAATTTTGGGCAACTTTTTCGAGCATTTCGGCCGGAATAGCCCGAATTTCTTCGGAAATGTTGTCTTCCAAAGCTGGAATAATTGCTGGCTTATTTCTGTAGACTTTAGACTTGACGTAGCCCCACAAAAAATAGTCTAAAGGCGTCAAATCGCATGATCTTGGTGGCCAACTTACCGGTCCATTTCTTGAGATGCATTGTTCTCCGAAGTTTTCCCTCAAAATGGCCATAGAATCGCGAGCTGTGTGGCATGTAGCGCCATCTTGTTGAAACCATATGTCAACCAAGTTCAGTTGTTCCATTTTTGGCAACAAAAAGTTTGTTAGCATCGAACGATAGCGATCGCCATTCACCGTAACGTTGCGTCCAACAGCATCTTTGAAAAAATACGGTCCAATGATTCCACCAGCGTACAAACCACACCAAACAGTGCATTTTTCGGGATGCATGGGCAGTTCTTGTTTGCTCTTCACTCCAAATGCGGCAATTTTGCTTATTTACGTAGCCATTCAACCAGAAATGAGCCTCATCGCTGAACAAAATTTGTCACATTTGAACATTTCGAACCGAACACTGATTTTGGTAATAAAATTCAATGATTTGCAAGCGTTGCTCGTTAGTAAGTCTATTCATGATGAAATGTCAAAGCATACTGAGCATCTTTCTCTTTGGCACCATGTCTGAAATCTCACATGATCTGTCAAATACTAATGCATGAAAATCCTAACCTCAAAAAAATCACCCATTAGAACTTAATGAGAAAAATAGTTCAATTATGAAAATTAGATTTATTCATATAAACTAATTTTATTCAAATAAACAGAATTTCTTTTGTTAAAAAATACATTTCAATAAAACTTGAAAAAAAATTCAAACAAAATTCTGTTAAATTAACAAAAGTATTAGTTAAAATTGTAGTAAAACATTCTAAGAAACACAACCCACAAAATTAGTTACATTTACATCCCTAAAAGAAGTTAATCTGAAAAATTTATCCGTTGATTTGACATTCTTTTTACGTATATTAGTAGGTTTTTCTTAATTTTATTTTTGAAGAAAATTTAATATATGAGCTGTTTTCTTTGGAAGTGGTGTAAGTCCTTTTGAAATCTCAAAAAAAAACAAATTTTTGTTAATCACACCCAAAATATGATTACATTATAAATTTAAATTATTTTAATATTTAAAAATTACACTACACTAGAATAACATATATTCATATTTTTAAAATTATTCAAATATAAATAAAATACACTTACGCCACTTTCAAAGAAAACGGTTCATACATAAATGAAAAAAGAGCTGTAAAATAGAAGAAATTTCGTTAAATTTAACTTCAGGAAAATTTTTAGAATTGACATATAAAATAGAAATTTTTTAAAATTAGGTAAAAGTTTTACTGCTGATCTGGCCTGAGCAACCACCAGTGAAATGCGTATAGGAACTAGCTCTTTTCCCCCAACAAATAATTTGCATTTTTATTATAAATCGTTATGGGTAATTAGCATAATATTAAATAATTAAAATTTTTCAATTAATTTTTTTTTTATTTTAAACATTTCGTATCAAAAATTATTCGTTTAATCTTCTTAAAAGAGAAAAAAAAGCGAAAAAGGCATTAATGATCATGTGGTACATTTTTATCTAAAGCCTAGTACTCTGTTCGATTTTGTGAACAATGTTGAGCAACATTTATTATTTCACACAGAAAATTTGACATTTAAAATGTGGTGTCTATCTCGAGATTTGAAAAAATTTTACGATTTTATTGTTTTTAAGTATACCACATTGTTTTAGAAATGTAAACAAAAGCCAAGCGATCAGCTGTTGTTTGAAAAATTCCACATGAAATAATACCCCTTTGCTTTATTTCACAGCTTTGATAAAATGTTGCCAGAATCATTTCAATGTTTTTCCACAGCAAAAACAGAGTACTACTTCTGCAACATTTTTTCATGACTTTTTCATAGAAATTTTTTATGTATGTAATTTGACAGCATTCCGCATGAATACCAGGCTTAAGGATGAAAAGATATTGTAAAGAATAAAATTTAATAAAAAATTTACTAAACATTTTAGTTAATTTAACTTACTTTTTTTCATATTTACACCCTGATAAACAACGAAAAGAAATAGTCATATTGAATAAATTTCCTCAATATAAGGAATTTAAAATAATTATTTTCTTTTACGAAAATCGATTTGACTAAAAAATTCTTCAAGTCTACACCCCATTTTACAGTATTTAGTAACATTTTTGATTTAGTATATAGAAACTCAAAAACCATATTACGAAAAGTTGTAACCAATCATCTATCGTCAGTTAGATAGAACGAAGTCTAACTCTTCAGAAAGCTTCCCTTGTGCTTGATTGTGATTTTCTATAATATTTACCAATTCGATGATTTTATCTATTTTAAAAGTGGCGTAAGTTCTTTCATGATATTAACTTATTAAATTATTGCAGTTATATCGCAATTAATATACACTCCTCTTCGATAAATTATTGACGTTACAATGAGCATGTAAATTTTTTACAACATACAGATTTATGTAAGTATGTATAAATAGCCTTCGGATGAACTAATTTAATTAAAATTTATTTTAATATTAAATATTTATGACCTTATGCAAAAGAAATAAAGTCACTTCAATTCTACTTTATTTAAAATTTTATATGAAAATTTTGTCTTAACGTACACTTCAGGTAGACTTTATTTCTTTTCCATAAGGACATTAATGTTTATTAGTCGAACTATTTTTTAACATACCGAAGAAATTTTAAAGTCAGGCGTTTTAGTCGCTCTATCTGAGTTTGATTGGTTAAATAGATAATGTTTACAAATTAACACCATCCAAAATATATGAACACATATGCAGCGATCCAGAAAATGGTAAAGCATTTCTGCTGGTGTCTAAAATAAAGTTCTCCCATTTTTTCTTTAAAATAAAACACCTAATTCGTAATAAAAAATATTCTTTAAACTTAAAGAGAATAAAACGAACTAAGAGCCTGACATTAAAATTTAATCTAAGAACTCTATTTTATTTTTTTCCTATATAACGAATCACTGTGGTGTCTTAGGAAATACATTTCAAACTGAACATAGACATGCAGATAAAGAAACAGCTGTGCCCTATTAAAGAGGCTGCTATATTTACATAGGTCTAGTAATATTAAAACAAATATTTATACGAGTTATTTGCATTCCTGAGAAATAACATATCAATATCAACTCGGACCTATAAAAATCCAGAAAATTTTATTTAAAGGGCTAAAAATTTCATATGAAAAAATTTTAATATTCTATAACTATAACAAATTTATATGTTTCAACTGTGGTGAAGGATAAGATATAAATAAGGGGTGACGCATTTCGAGGTTCCCTACTTTTTTAAAGAAAACAAAAAGCACAGAAAAATCAAATTTAATGTTTATTATCATTTGGAAGAACATTCTTTGTCATTTATTTTTTGAAAATTATGTCTATCAAATGTTGGCCGTTGCTACATCGCCGATGGTCCATCCGTTGAGTCCAATTTTCGATGAATCGTTTGAGAATGTCGACTGGTAACTGGCCAATGACACGCGTGATGTTTTCCTCCAAGGCCTCAGTCGAAGTGGGTTTTTCCTTATAAACTTTAGATACATATCCCCACAGAAAAAAGTCTAACGGTGTGATATCACACGATCTATGTGGCCAATCGACCGGCCCAAAACGTGAAATTAAGTGCTCACCGCAATGTTCTCTCATTAAATCGATTGATTGATGCGATGTGTGGGAAGTGGCGCCGTCTTGCTGAAACCAAATGTCGCCGAGATCACGAGCTTCAATTTGAGGCATCGAATAGTCGGTTATCATGGCACGAAAACGGTCGCCATTGACGGTTACGTTCGCACCGGCATCATTTTTAAGGAAATATGGACCGATGATTCCACCGGCTCATAAACCACATCAAACCGTTGATTTTTCTGGATAAAGTGTCAGCTCTTGAATCTCTTCAGGTTGCTCTTCGTCGCAAATGCGGCAATTTTGTTTGTTTACATACCCATTGAGCCAGAAATGGGCCTCATGGCTAAACAAAAATTGCGTGAAAACGTCGTATCTTCTTGGAACTTTTCAAAAGCCCATAGAGTGAAGCGATTCAGGCGTAAGTCTTTCCATTATGAAATGCCAAACAATACTAAACAAAAATAATATGACAGTATTACACGACTCACACGTGATCAGTCAAAAAAAAAGGCTATTGAAAAAAGTACCTCGAAATGGATCATTATATATATTATTACATTGATAAATTTTATTTATAAAAAAATTAAAATCCTTACTAAGAGAAAAAATTTGAATCTATACATATAATAAAACAGTGACTTATTTTCTGTCTGCCTGTCTGTCTGCGGTCGCATCACGTAAAAACTACTAGTATCCTGATTCAAATATAGGTTGCTTTCTTCCGCAAAAATAAATAAGAAAATGGAGAAAAAGCAGTAAAAGTACGCAATTTTACCGATATCAAGGTACTACATATTTTAAGGTAGCCTTTATTTTTGAAACCAGGATGTTCTAAACACGATTGTGCAAACAAAATATGAATTTAATTACTAACAAATATTTTTACTTTGTGGAATTACATTGATTTAGATATTTTAAACACCTTTTACAGAGCTTTACAATAATTTTTAAAATTTTAGAATATTATCCAGGGATGGGTATCTTTATATAAAGTAAATACGTATACGTGAAATACCATAAGAGTAAGAGTCTCCTAAGCGAACAAAATATTGTTAGGACGCACACAACGTGTGTGGGCACAGCTAGTTAAATATATATATTTTTTGGAATACTTTTAAATCATTCTTGTCCCTTAAACTTTATTTTGCATATTTATGCATTCAAGAGAATTAATTAATTCATAGGTTATTATAGCTCATTTAATTAGAAATAATAAAATCAATATTAATCATACGCCACGTATATTTTTTCTTTTGTATTCACCACAAATTCAAGCAAAAATTCACTCAGGATATAAAAAGAAATTGAATTAAATGACATAAAAATAAAGTTCTATCCAGTTTATATTATTTCATAAGATGACTCTTAAATGACGAATTGATAATGAACTTTATTTTTGCCATAATTTAAGTATCTCATGCTTGACTCACCTAATTCTTTTAATTATTTAAATAGCTACTATTTAAATTGAATGCTTATTTATTTTACAGTTTTTATTTTTCTTATATTTTTCTTTTCTACCTTAAGCTTTAGCCGTATTTAAAATTTACTTTGTTATCTTTATTTTAAATGGTTAATCAAAGTATTTATTCTGGTTTCTAACTTCTTTCTAACTTAATTTAAGTTTTTTTTTTTTTGGTTATTCTTTTTCACTCTATAATATATCACAGCTACAAATACCTTCAATATTCAACCTCAAATACCATTAAACATGTGAATTATTCAATTCCTCATTTTGAAGTCTATAAAAAAACTTCATAGCCAGGTAGCTGCTTCTGTGTCTAAAGCAAAATCGTTTGGTTTTTTTTTCTTGCTGAAGGCTGTGGAGGACAGGAAATTTTGGGTTTTTCTATTTCTCCTTCTACAATTCAATCAACTGCAGTTGCAATTTAATTTTCATTTTGTGTTTTTCTTTTTATCCTGTCTTTCTTTTAATGTTGATATTCGTTATAAAATGTTTGTGGTTTGTTTTTGTTGCCCTTGTTTGTGTCTAGTTTCCTACGTTTACAATATTGTGGATATTTGAGGATTGATAAATTCTCTTTTCTTTCCCGTCTGTGCTTAAAGTATTGAACTCCAGATTTTATTTTATTTTCATTTCTTTCTTGCTGCCTTGGGGTTTCTATTAGTTCGTAATGCAGAGAAAATCCTTAGTAAAAAAAAACTCTTTAAATGAATGAAGCTGTTTCCGGTTGGTTTTTGTGGTTGATTTATTTATATGTTATCAGTTCTGTGTGCATGATTATCAATAATATTGCCCTAATGTTTCCTTTTTTCGCATAAAACATAATATTTTCATTTGTAAGTGGTTAAATAAATGAGGTGTTATTTTAAAGAGGAATTTTGGCAAGAAAAAATTTTATAACATAGGAGATACTAAGAAGGATTTTGGAGAAATAAACTTAGTTAAGTTTACTTAGTTTGGTTTAAATAAATACTAACAATTAAGACAAAAAGTAGACTCTTTTATTAATACACTTTTTGTTGACATTTGCTTTTTAAAATTTGCTTAAATAATAAAATGTTTCCGACATTTCATTGTTTAAGCAAATGATTGGACATTTGAAAACAAGGGAAAAACAAAAGAGAATAATAAACTGTGTTCGCATCACGTAAAAACTAATGGATGGATTTTAATTAAATTTTGTGAGGAGGTACTTTAGTATCTCTCCTTTCCCGTAAATATATTTTACTACGAAGAGAAAGTAAAGAAAAAGTAGTGAAAGTAGTCAATTTCAAGGGCGCTACAAACTTGGCAGCACCTTCCTTAGAACTCAAAAATAATTTTATAATTTTATAATTTTTTTTTTTTTTATTTTATATAAAGCCTATGTTCCTGAGCAATTACCCAGAGATGCGCACCTCTCTATAAAATAAATATATGAAGCCATATTGGAAATACTTTAAAAGTAAAAGACATAATTTAGTATTTTGTCTACTTTCAAAGAAAAAATCGAACAAAATATTCTCAGGACGATGACGAAGTGGTGGGCACTGCTAGTTTATAATATTTTTCTAAGACTAATATCTGATTATTAACTCACGCTACAGTCTCTGAATCTTTCAGGCATAGTCGTCTGCCACCATCGTCTTGATTTCCATCTTAAAGTTTCCATCATCTGTTGCCAAAGCCAATAACAGGCTTAAGGTACTGCACTAAATTCCAAGCATCTTCTAGGTCTTTTTGTTGATTTTGTACTGAAAGAGTCTTTGGTTAAAAACGAACCTACTACATCATATCTCTGGGTGCTTCGGTGGACTAGTAGGTAGTTTGTTAGTCTATTAGTCCGCGGTTGTGGGTTCGATTCCCACGATAAGTTGGCCAGAATGTGCTTGGATTTAATATGGGCGCCTAAAAATGGTCACGGAAACTTCAGGTATTATTTGCCCAAGTTGAAAATCGAGGATAGACGATTATATGGTTAAAACTTAGTTGTCAGAGGATCCTCTAAAAACATCCAAAGTAAGATAGATTAAGCCTGCAAACGTAAGACTGATTCAAATTATTATTTATTTTTTTTTTTTTTTTTTTGAGAGAAGTACCACTCAGGCAGAAATGCCTACATTAACTGTGGTACTTCCTTTGGAAAGGGATATTAGTAGATAAGACAGATGGTTAATGATAGTAAAGCTTCGATTCATACTTACGCTGTGAAAGAACCAAAGCTGCTGCAGTCAGTTCCTATAATTGTTCTTCGTATCTAAACTATTTTCTTTGCATAACTTTCTTTAAAAAGGTCATATGTGAATTTTTTTCTTTTATTAACAACATGCCAATCTTTGAGTTTAAACTGAATTTTAGTTTATTTTAGAATTTACATCCATATGCTTGTATTTGAACTTAGTTTTCCAAAATAAATTTTAAACAGTTTAAAAAATAGCAAGAAAAAAGAAAACTAATACATGTCCAAATGGGTTAAATAAAAATTGAACAAAGTTCAATGCCAGCTAGAGGAAATAGAGGAAAAGAAATCTGCAAGCAAAGTCTTCAAACAACATTTGATAATCTGTTTGACAAACAGCATAGAAAATCAACTTTCTAAACAAATGCACACAACATGTTGTGGCAACACAGACTTCCGTAAATAACAAAAAACACATACACGCACACACACATCTGTCTATAAGCTATTTGTAATAAGAAGAAAAAAAAAATCAAACTCAAAGACTTACAGAAAAAAAAATTGGAAAAGAAGTTACCGTTTATAAAGCAAAGTATGTAGAGAAAAAATCAAAAAATCTTCGTTTGTACATGTTTATGTATACGTTTATTTAAACACGCCATAAACCAAACATAAATAAACATACTCGGGCTTTGAACCATAATGAAGGCTAGAAAATTATTTGAGGAAAAAACTACAGAAAAAAATAAAACCAGAAAATCCTAACTAAAGTCATGTCAAGCCTTACATGCTATTTGTTGTGCTAAACGGAAACGGAAATAGAATTATAAAGACATACATATATTTTTGGACAACAAAAAAAAAAAAAAAACACATATACAGCAAACCATAGCATAGATTTACAAAAATATATGAAAGGAAGAAGTCACAATGCCACATTTATTCTTAAGAAGAAGCTAAAGCAAAAAACCAAATGAAACTAAACAGAATGTTAGACAAGTTCTATAGATAATCACATAAAATCTCGTATATATTTTAGCCATACACATAAGGCCAGTGAATATATGTGTTAATACAATGTAATGGTAGAAAATGATAAAGTATGCTTTAGTAGGATGGTAAAGATTTTTGAGATTAAAACAATTACAATAACTGAGAAATTAAAAATATAAAAAAATTCTTCAATTGAATATAGGGTTACCTATTTTAAGGATCCGATAGTACACGTAAGAAAACATACTTTCAACTAAGATGCTGAAAAAGTTTATAAATATTGTTTGGCACTTGCCGTCTATTATGAAAGACAACAACATTCGAATGTGTTTCACAGGACACCTTACAGAACTGAACTTCACTAACTACAAATAATTGCAATATCAGTCAAAGTTGTTGTTTTTTTTTTTTAGTAAGGACTAAGTGCCTTTTAGCTACAGTTATTAAGCTGATACTTGCAGACTGTGCCTGCAAGAGGCTGAGACGGCAAATGCATATTTTATGTGAATATCCAGCACTGGCTAGCATAAAGATCACCACCATTGGTAGAAGCTTGCTAAATATTGATGCTATGGGGGACCTGAGCATTGAACAAATTCTAGCAATTACTGGAAACTGCGTGATGAAAAAGAAGGCCGACAGTTACCAGTCGACAGTCTGATATTACAAAAGTCAAGATTAAAGGGTGGTTGTAGCACGTGATGAAATGAAAGTAGATCATCGTAAATTACATTTCGGTTGCCTATAATCATAGAGGACGGAATGGGTTTGAAAAGGGACCCATTCTGGAAGTGGTCGCTCTGATATTCCCCTTACATTAATATAATATATACAGCTATCAAGATTATATTATATTTAAGGGGTGCCCCTCAAGGCTATCTTCTTTCTCCTACCTTATATCTTTTTTAAAAACAAAAATAACCTTCTTTGTCCAACTTTCAACCCTGTCTACTCTTTTGTAGACGACAGCAGCATTTGTCATTTATATTCAGTAAATAATACAGCAAGCCAATTAAAGATCGAAGCTAAGAGACAAAACATTAAAGATACGCTCAATCATGATCTTGAAACAATCTCTGAATGCTCGTAACACTCCATATTGTATGCTTACGCACTGATGTGTGTGCAAAACTTATGTTTCATTATTAGCTAAGTGAAGAAGCTCTTAATGTTCTTGGCATGAAAATCCAGTGAGATGTACGATGGATTAAAATATGGCTTTTAAGTCTTAAAAGAAGCTTTCAAGTGCCTCGTTTTTTTTTATACCTTATAAAAGATACGTGACTTCATGTGATCTTTTAATTATTTATATCTTCTATATCCAGCCTAAAATAAAATACAACTCTCATGTATGAAACTGCGCTGTAAAGTCTGTTTCGGAGCTAATTGACTGTTTACAGGGGAATGCGAAGAAGCTCTGTTGAATTAACCACCAAGACAAAAAATAAGCTTATTTTCTTTGGTGGAACACCTAATCAAAACATCATCTATGCAATTTTAAGTAATAAATAAAAGTGAAAACTGTTGGATTCTTTAACTCTCAGTAAACTGAATTCTCTTGGCATATTTTTTTTTTGTAAATATGTTATAAATATTTAAGGCAACCGAAACACATCACTTATTTCTTTCTTTCTCAATGATTTTTGAATCTCATAGAATCTAGTGCTTTCGCTAAAAATTATTTTTTTCTGTGTTCATTACAGAGTGTGTCACAATTTTTACCATTTGATGCTCAATATCATTCAATATCATTCATTGACATATTCTTTGTTTTGCGATAAAATGTGATATAAATATTTAGAAGGGGGGTTGTATACCAAAGAAAAGCACTTATTTTATGGGGAATTTTTCGATGTTCATTCCTTGATGATTTGTTTAACCCTGATAACTTATTTTCCTTTTAATAATATATTTTTAACAAGATTGCGTAATAGATGGCACTGTTTTAAAATAATGACAAGATATGAATAACTTACTTCCAAATAGCCAATTAAATAAAATTTGTATTTGATTTGTATTTTTACTTTGTGGATATATTTTTAATAAAATATTTTAAACACCTTTTACATAGCTTTTCAATAATTTTTAGAATTTTATATAAATTTTAGAATTTTATCCAGGGATCGGTAAATAAATAAGTACATAAATATATAAATAAAGTAAATACGTAAGAGTCTTAAAATTTGGTGTAGCTTACTTTTAAATCGTTTGAGGGTGCTGTAGCTTAAGTGGTTAGCACGTTGACTACTAAGCAATGGTCACGAGTTCAAATCTCAGCCGTGGCAACACCAATTTTTCTGATATGTATTGATTTTTCTATATAATAATGCATATCACAGCTCCCTCCTTCGCCGGTATTACCACATAGCACTAAATCGTCGGCGAAGTAAAATAATTATAAATTGGCTATGCTAGCTTCGAACTAATTCGCCTAAATAACACCAGAGGCGCTGCAATACTGTTCTAAAAATAATCATAACGTGCAATTGCAGTATTGCCAGAATCGAAGCTTTACTATCACTAACCATCTGTCTTATCTACTACTAGCCCTTTCCAAAGGAAGTACCACAGTTAATATAGGCATTAACTGCCTGACTGGTACTTCTCTTAAAAAAAAAAAATACGGAAGAGTCTTAAAATTTGGTGTAGCTACTTTTAAATCGTACAAAATATTAACCAGACGCACACAACGTATGTGGGTACAGATAGTATTTCATAAAATTCCAACGAATAAAGCATAAAGATCAATATGTTCAGGTAATTCTGTATCAAAGTAAATCTATGATATCCAGAGTTCCGATAATAGCAACGAAGCTCGCTAATGGCCACGTATGGCTGAGTATGCCATAGTGTTCCGGTCTAAAAGTTAAGCGAAGACGTAAATAGTAGAACTTTTAGAGTCAGCTAAGGCAATCCCTATCTTCACTAAAAATATTTTTAAGCATAATAAATGCTAGCAGTGCCCGCCACTGAAAATATTTTATTCTAATTTGCTTGGAAGGTAGTCCACACAAAATTTTAAGACTCTTACTTTTAGATTGCTTCAGTTGTGGTTCAGGTATTTACTTTAAATTGAGGTACATGGACCTGGAAAAAATGCTTTATATAAAATTCTAAAATTTTTATAAAATTCTAAAATTTATATAAAATTCTAAAGTTCTATTACTAGTTCTATTACTAGTGTTCAAAATATCCAATTTTCAAACATAAACTTTCCGTTAAGTTTGGAGTACCCATAAATTGGTTAAATTGAGTACTTTCACTACATTTTTCTTTATTATTATTATTTGTTTATTTCATTTATTAAGCCTGGAATAATGTCATAATCTTATATTCCCACTAAATTTAATAAATATTACTCATACAACACGTATGACAATTAAAATTATGGACTAATAGTTTCAAGAGGGAAACATTCAAATAGAGAAAACAGTTCAAAATCGAACTCTGCTTAGTGAAACAAGGAAAAGAGTAGAAACTACAAAATACTAAATTTCGAATGTATGAGTTAATTTATTAATTCTTGTTGTATTATGTATGATGTTTTTATAAACTTATTTTTCAATTGATGTTGGCAGCTATTATTTTTTTTTTAATTTAATATATTTAGAATTTATAGCAATTTAAAATCAATTAAATAAATTTCTAATATTTTTCCTAATAATTCTATATATTTCTCCTCAATAATTCCTGCTTCCCTAATATTGCACGACTGTGTTTTATTGTATTTGAAAATATATTTAGTGCAATATGTAATCCAAGAGAAAAATACTTGAATTTTTGTGTTCGACCATTTGTTCCTTGGTTAAAAGTATTAAAGATCTTCTGATTGTTAGCATACCATAGACATATGATGCAAATAATGTGAAGAAAAAAAAATTCATCTGAAAATTTATGAACAGGAAACCGCACCCAATTTTTGGTTTCTGCCATTTTCCTTTAAATCCTTTTTCCTTCCAACAGCAACTAATTCAAAAATATGATAAAAAAAGGAAAAACCAGAGCTGAACTCTTATTATGTTTAGAGGCCCTTAGGCAGCCTCTATCATTTTGAAAATATTGCAAAATGTTAAACAAGTCTAAAGTACTTAAGTTTCATTGAAACACATAAGTGTTACTCGTAAATGCCACAAATGCTACAATTGTGTGTAAATGCTTTCATAATAATAAATGTGTTTGTGTGTGTAAGTGAGTTTTAGGTTTATATGCGAGTCTAAAGTCTAAGGAACCAAGTGGTCACAAACTAAAGTAAAAATCAAAGTTTTTCTTGCTTATGTTAATTGCTTTGGCTTAACTTTTTAAGGCACAAAACAAACAAAAAAAAAAATATTTCTTCTTATTATTCACAGCCGTAACTTTTAAATGTTCACGTGTTTAAAATTTTAAGGGATATTCTAACTGCTAACATGATTAATTGTGATATTAGCTGTATGGAACGTTATGTGATGCTACTGCAATCATACATCTTCCACATCGATATTATCAAAGTACTACTTTATGCGCTTTGACAATATTTTTTGCTCTGTTTTTATTGAATTTTAAGACTCTTACGTATTTACTTCATAACGGGTGGCGCAAAAATAACCTTCCGATGTTTTTTGGCTGTAATTTAAAAAATTATTGGTCAAATAAATAGTCACCAATATTCCGCGTTCTGGAGCAGTGTAGCGTAACATTGTTTATTAACGTGTATTTCGCAAGTGTTTACTACACAAATGTCAAAACAGAATTGACATTAGGGGCGAATCGCAAAATTTATAGCATTTTCTGATAGGAGGATTACTTTTGCGCCACCCGTTATAATGGTACCCATCCGTGGATAAAATTCCAAAATTTATATTAATTTCTAAAATTCTAAAAATAATTGTAAAGCTTTGTAAAATAGATTTTAAAGTATTTAATAACCATGTAATTCCACAAAATAAAAATACAAATCAAATACAAATTTTATGGAATTGGCTATTTGGCAGTAATTAATTTAAAACAGCGCCATCTATTGCGCAATTCTGCTTAAATATCCCGCTTTCAATTCATTTTGTCATTATTTTAAAACAGCGCTGTCTGTTGCGCAAGTCTGTCTAAAATATCCCGCTTTCTAAAATAAATGACGCCTTAAAGTCTGCGGTACCTTTAAATCGGTAAAAAATCGAGATACTTTCACTGCCTTTTCTCCACTTTCTCTTGAAAATTAGATTTTTTGCGGAAAAATAATATTCTATATTGGGATCAGGATACTAAGGTACCTCCTCACAAAATTTTTTTAAAATCCATCCAGTAGTTTTTACGTGATGGGAACACACAAAAAGACAGACAGACAGGAAATGAGTTACTGTTTTATTATATGTATAGATGATGTGCGGCTATACACAAAAACGTATAGTAGTATGCCTTCCCGGCGAACACCCTGAATTTTTGATAGAGAATGGGGTGTTGCATGCAGCATTTACTCTCATTACTTACAACATATTTCTATTTATTAATAAAATTTTTTGGGAATTCAAATATTAATTAATTCAAATATTAATTAATTGCTAATTACCCATAACGTTTTTTAATAAAAATGCAATTTATTTGTTGGGGGAAAGAGCTAGTCCCTACACGTATTTCACTGGTTGCTCAGGCCAGATCATCAGGAAACCTTTTTCCTAATTTTAGAGAAGCCAAAAATACTCTATAAGTAATAAAATTCTACAAAACACAATGAGAATTATGCATGTTAATAGAATAATATTACAGAATATTAAAGCTTCAACAAAACACCAACAAACCAACCACGTTTTTATTTTTCCTTACTGTCCTTCTACAATTGAATGGTTTTTTGCCATCACTGAATGCAGACGTAAGGTGTGATGAAAAGCATACACAAGTTAGTTTTGTTCTCGTCAGAGAGTCGAAAAAAAAACAAGTGTTGCCAAGGTTTGCACAAGCAGTTGCATATTTAGTTATTAATAAAATTTTTTGGGAATTCCAATATTAATTATTTAATATTATGCTAATTACCCATAACGTTTTTTAATAAAAATGCAATTTATTTATTTTGAAAACTGCCTCTCCAGATTCTGTCTATCAATTTGAGAATATCTACCATTTCACACTAACTAAGATAAACTCGTACATACATATGTTGTCTGCATAGTCAACATAAGCCTGACTCCACCAGTTACCAGGTTATAACTGTGTTGTTGCTCGTTGTGTTTCTCATAACAATCCCTTTTTGGAAGATATAGGAATAGGAAAATTGTATATTGAGGCGGGTCTGCCCCCTGTTTCTAAATAAAGATGACTTTGACCGATCAATAACGCATAGCACAGGTCCCACGCAAATCGACAACCTCTCCCAAAAAGTAATGTGGTAGATGCGTGTAGCTAAAACCCAAATTGAGGAAAATGAGCACCGTGCTTCTGATGGGGCGTTTTATATCAGCAGAAGTTGCCAAGATAGAATTAATGTAATCTCCAAGCGTTTCAAAATATATAGATAACTGATTCCAGTAGCTAAGTTAATAAATTTATGTGTTCGAAGACAAAATTAGGATAATATTAGATTCAAGGACTATATATATTCGAATAACAGTGGACACAATATCTAGATCAGGCCGCCATAGGTTGTTTTATATTTTATTTTAAAACAAAACGCAGATAGCGAAGCTTCAAAGTAGTCTGCCTTTGACGGGTATCGAACCACCAGACTGATAGAGTACCACACTACCAATCAGTTTATCGATGCACTCAGACGTCGTTATCTATTGCTTGATTTGTATTTTATAGAACAATTTATCTTTAAGTTAAAAACCCTTCTTAGCTTCATTTGCTCCACAAATATCCTTTAAATCAATTTATTGTTTAAATAAATTTCTAACTTACCCAGCTTAATTTAAATATTATACTTTATCCTCCTCTACAAGGACTACTTAGGAAGTTAAAGGAAGTATATATTTGTTTTAACCAAAAAGGACAACATAAAACCCATTCTTTTTTTTTCAAATTATTATGCAAATAAAATAAAAATATTATCCCTATTTTAATTTACCATAAATAAATATGTTACGAAAAAAAAGTAGAGAAAATATGCAAATCACGAGAAAACTACGGCCACACGAAAAAGGTACATAATAAAGCAATAAGAATAAGATAAATACTAGAAAATATTATGCAATATGTTGGATAAAATGGAACAGGAATAGTAAATAAAGATATCCGTTTGTTGTACGCTTAACATCCTATCAAAGGATAACACCCAAACCTTAAAGTTTTAAAACGAAACAAAAATTGTATATTCTCTTAAGGAATAAGGAAACGGAAGGATAAGAAAAACTTATGTATTTTAATTTAATAAAATAAACAAAAACATGGTTTAACACTAAATTTATTTTTTAAAATTTCATCTGGATTTGATCAATTTGATTGAATATTTAAAGATGGCTTTTTATTAATTTCTGTGTTTTTTTCTATCTCTTTTTATTTCAGATCAAGTTATAAGCGAACAGGAGGGTAAAACAGTTGTAGTGCCATGTCCTGTGAACAAGGATAAGTGTGGTGAACTACATTCACTGAATTGGTTCAAAGGTGACAATCGTATAGCAGCTATGCTGCTGGATGATAGCAATGTCACAAGTGTTGCTGAAGAATTTGAAGATAGGTGAGTTTGGTTTTTAGCAAAAAAGAAAAAAAAAATTGTTAACTGTGACAAATATTTTAATCGAATAGACAAATAAATTTATAACATTGCAAACAAGATCTTCATTTCAAAGATTTTTTATGTCAAAAAAGTCAGTTATTAAAATATTTGTCCCTTCACTTATGTCTGATCGATGTTAGTTTTCCATTTTTGGCTAAGAGTGAAAAGTAAATAGTAGTTGTTAGGAAGTGATTTGACGGCCGCTGTCATTATTTTTTTAGTAGCACTTTTAGTTTAACGCGGCTGCTGATGTTAACTCAAATCAGCCCTGTAATGTCTTTAGCTTAGATGGCCTATTTGACATCGGATACATTTTTTATACCCCTTGTCTTTCCGAACTTTCTCTAACACAGATGGGGATGGCATGGGAATATACTTGAACAAGTTTTGGCAGTGTCACCATTTTCCTATTTGGAACCGTCTCCAAATTCAAGTTTGTTAGTTTATTTATGCCACCAAGGGTCACTCTGTAAGAGAAAAAATATGAGCAGGTGTGCTCTAGATTACTAATTGGCCACTTATTTCTAAACTAAATATAGGATTTTACTATCCTTAGGTAGTAAAATAGAACCTATACTTTCCAGTCCGTGTATTTTTCGAAAAGTTTTGTTTTGTTGCGTTTTGGTTATTGGTTTATGTATTATACCCTTCACCACAAGTGGAAAAGGGTATACATAAGTTTCTCATTCCGTGTGTAATTTCTACAATATTCATTTTCGACCCCATGGAGTATATATATTCTGAATCCTTATGCATAGAGGAGTTGAATAAGCGATATCCATCTGTCAGTCCATTTGTCCGTCCGTCTGTACGTCTTTGTTCGGGTTGAAATCAACTTTGCCAAGGCACCAGAAGAGATACAGAAAATTTAAGACCATGCCAGGCATAGTTTCGAAAATTTCAATAACGAAATTCATTCGAGGCTGTGGGCAAAAAACCGCTCCTACCTAAATTTTTTCACATCGTTTTTATGTCTTTCGGTAGTAATGATTATCTTTTGCTTTTTTTTTTGTTAAATAAATATTACACCACGACCAGAAGATCCCATGGAGTGCGTATAGATCAGTAACCTGCTGCAGGAAGAGATTTTTGTTTGTTGTTAGGTTGGTAAGGTTTTTCTGCTCTGATTTGTATTAAAGGCCTTTATAGAAGGCAATACACATAGAGGTAGCCAATAGACCCACAGGGTGCCCACTGGTAACTAGGAGCAGTCAAATACATACTGGGGGGCTCAATATGATACAATTTTTAGGATTTTTTTGCTTTTGTCTGAAAATTCTATCGTAATTTAGATTGCAGGAGGGTCCTAAATTTTACGAAAAAAAAAAATAAAAAAAATATAACAAATTTTTACAAAAAATTTAAAATAAATTTTTTACAAAAACTTTCAAATACTTTTTTTTAACCAAAAATTAAAAAAAAATTAAACATTTTTATTCAAAATTAAAAAAAAAAATTTCTAAATATTTTTTAAAAATTTCACTAAAATTTTTTCTTAAAAAAAAGTTCACAAAATTTTTACAAAAAATATAAAATAAAAATCCAAAATATTTTCTATAAAATTTTTAAAAGAATTTTTAATACAACTTTTTTAAACAAAATTTTTATAAATATTTTCTATGAAATTTTTAAAAAGATTTTCAATAAAATTTGAACAAAATAGTTTCAATAAAAAATTTAAAATAAAATTTTTACAAAAAGTTTCAATAAGATTTTTACAAAATAATTTCTATAACATTTTCAAATAATTTTAACCAAAAATTAAAAAAAAAAAACTTAAAAACCTTTTTACTAAAAATTTTTTAAAAATTTTCTAAATATTTTTTAAAAAATATTCTTCTATATCCGTGGTGAAGGGTATAGAAGATTCGATACGGCCGAATATAGCACTCTCACTTGATTTTTATAGTTTTTAGTTTACAATCTTCATGCCATTTTTACTTAAAATAAATTTTATTTATTTTTCCAAAGTTTAAAAAATTTTCTAAATATTTTTTTAAAAATTTTACCAAAAATTAAAAAAAAAAAAAAATTACAAGAAATATTTAAAAAAAAAAAAATGCAAAATATTTTCTGTAAAATTTTCAAAAGAATTTTCAATACAAATTTTTTCAATAAAATTTTTTATAGAATTTTTAAATAGATTTTCAATAAAATTTTAACAAAATTATTTCAATAAAAATTTTACAAAAAAAAATTCAATACAATTTTTACAAAAAGTTTTAATAAAATTTTTACAAAAAAAATTCAATAAAGTTTTACAAAAAAGAAATTAAATTTTAAAAAGAAAAATTTCAATAAATTTTTTACAAAATTTTTGAATAAAGTTTTTACACAAAAATTTCAATAAAATGTTTTCGAAAATTTAAAAAAAAATTTTTTCAATAAAATTTTTACACAAAATTTTTAATAAAATTTTTTTCGACAAATTTTTACAAAAAAATTTCTATAAAATTTTTCCAAAAAAAATTAAAAAATATTTTAACAAATATTAAAAAAAAAATTCCTATAAAATTTTTACAAAAAAATTTTCTACAAAATATTTAAAAAAAATAATTTATAAAATGTTTTCGAAAAAATTATCTATAAAATTAAAAAAAAAACAAATTTTGATAAAATTTTTATAACAAATTTTCTATAAAATTTTTACATATTTAGGCATTTCAGGTAATGATATATACCGTATACGAAATATTGCTAATTAGTAGAAAAAAAGCGCAGTTTTTTTTAATGTATTTGGCTCTAAAATTAAATCTATTTTCTACCTATGTCTGTAAAAATAAAATCAACTTGGTGAAGGGTATAGAAGATACGACATGACCAAATATAGAACTCTTCTAGTTTTTAGTTTACAATCTTTGTGGCATTTTTTTTTTTTCTAAAAAAAAAATTTATTTTTCCAGAGTTTCCGTTGAACAAAATCCATTTAGATTAATTATAAGAAATTTACAAATCTCTGATGAGGATATTTATTTGTGTGATACAACATATTTTATACCAATTGAAACTTGTGATAATTTCAATGGCCATCGCGTGGAATTGAATGTTTTAGGTAAGTTTTAAAAATGTTTATAACAATCTTTACTTTACTTTTCTTTTCTTTTATTAAATTATTTTTATCAATAAGCTATTGTATTTTGCTTTGTCGAATGTTTTAAAATTATAATTTGCTTGCTTATGTGTGTTTCCAAACAATCACAAAATATACTCAATATAAAAAAATTAATTATATAAGAAATTTTTTGTTATTTTTTTAACACTCCTCCCATAAAAAGCATGTATAAATCCTATGAATTTAAAATTTTTTTTTATCAAAAAATGCGTTGCTTACACATGTCTTGAAGTGTGCATGTATAGAGTAATTATTGGTTTGTGTTGTCGTCGAAAAAAACTGTTGTTACTCATTGTCTTTTATGCTATTTTATACTTAAGTTTAACTTTTTTAAATTGTATGCTTTAAATTGTGGAAGAAAATGTAAATAAAATTTAATAATAAATACTCCTTTTTTTTTCTAAAGTTAAGCACTAATTGAGAAAATTTTTTTTTAATGCTTTTTGAAATGGAACAAATGGAAACATTTATAAACCTACCACTTGGTCGTGTTGACAAAGCATTTTGTAAACAAAAATTTCTCACATTTGGTGCTTAAACCTTTTTGTAAATATTTTTTCAAAAAAGATTTTTTCTTTAATATGTGCATTTTGTTTTTATTAAACCTTTGCTTTTATTAAACCTGTAAAGTTGCAAAAAAATTAAAACAAGAAAAATTTTTCTACTGTCTGTTAACTTTTCATTCATTATCTAACTAATTAAAACTTGAAAAAAAACTCATTATAAAACATTTTTAACTGATTGTTTTCTTAATACAATTCCCCCTCTTTTCCCACAAAAAAAAAAAAAAAAAAAAAAAAAAATATATAAACAAAAAATTACTTTTACCAAAAAACAAAAAACGCTCGCTCGTCAACGCATCATCATGGATTTATGCAACTAAAAATATAAAAAAAAAAAATATTTTATATTAATATAATCAAATTAAACTCAATCATAAAAAACCAATTCCATTATCATAAAACACATTGAATGTATGACTATTTAAAACTTAACAATTAAAACCAAAACAAAAAAAAAAAAAAAAAAAATAATAATAATAAAATTTAATAAATAAAAAATTGCTTTAAACAAAATTATAAATAAAACATAAAAAACTATCATAAAAAATACCGTAGAAAACCTGGGTAAATTTATGTTTTTTTCTTTTAAACAAAACATTATATCAAACATATAATTGATTGATTGATTTTTTCACTAAACAAAATTTTAAAAATAAAAACTTAACAAAGAGAATAATTTCTCTATAACACAATTATTTAAAAAAATATTTAAAATTTAATTTTATTTTCTAATTATAATTTTTTTTACTAATTAAAAAAATTAACACAATGTTAAAATAAAAATTAATAAAATTTTGTTTTAAACTTTTTTTACATTAAAAAACCACCAAAAATCCACAAACATCTTTCACACAAAACACTTTCAAAATAAAAAATAAAAAAAACGTTCTACACTACTACACTGCAAAAAAAATACACATATAAAAATATTGAAAAATAAACTACTGTGTAAAACATGAAACCATAAAAAATAGTGCCACCCTCGGAGGTTGTGATTTTGGATGAGAAAGGAGATCGTATAGAAAATGGCAGCATAGTGGGTCCCATGCAGGAGCGACAAACCTTAAAGGCCACTTGTATAGTGAAAAACACCAGACCGCAACCCCAAGTAGGCTGGTGGCGAGGAAATAAAAGATTAACTACACGTAAGTAATATTTATCGAAATTAAAATAACGCCTTATATTTTAAAGCACAAGAAAAAAAGGAAATTCATAAAAAATTTAATTAATTTTTAACTTTAAAAAAAGGGCAAAACAACTCCAATTATCAATATGATTTTTTGCCTGGCGGAAAGTACAAAAAAAAAACGAAAAATGAAAGCAAAGTTTTTAATTTATTTTTCGTTTCTGTTCCTTTTTTAGCCATAAATAATGAATAACCATTATTTTGCTTGGTATTTTTTTGTGTTTCTGAAAAAAATTAAGACACTGAAATTAAGACATTGAAACACTACGTTTATGAAAGGTATGCAAAGTTAAAGATGCCACGTGTAACTTCAAGACGCTAACAAAAATTATTGTTTTCTGATCTTTGAAATCTTCAATTTATTACTTAACAAAACCTTTGATAGGTCTAGTGTAGGAGAAGACAATTATGTTATCTTAAATCCGTAGAAATGCAGAAGTAAAGCTTGATCCATTTCGAGGTTGCCTACTTTTTTAAAGAAAAAAAAAAAAAACACAGAAAAATTCAAATTTAATGTAGAAAGTTTATTATCACTTGAAAGAACATTCTTTGGCATTTATTTTTTGAAGATTATATCTATGTCCGTTGCTACGTAGCAGATGATCCATCCGTTTAGTCCAATTTTCGATGACTCGTTCGAGCATTTCGACTGGTAACTGGCGAATGACACGCGTGATGTTTTCCTCCCAGGCATGAATCGAAGCGGGTTTGTCCGCATAATCTTTAGTATTTACATATCTCCACAGGAAGAAGTTTAACGGTGTGATATCACACGATCTTGGTGGCCAATCGACCGGCCCAAAAGGTGAAATTATGTGCTCACCAAAATGTTCTCTCAATAAATCCATTGATTGATGCGATGTGTGGGAAGTGGCGCCGGCTTGCAGAAACCAAATGTCGTTGAGATCACGAGCTTCAATTTCAGGCATAAAATAGTCGGTTATCCTGGCAAGGTTGCTCGGTTATCCTGGAAGGTTGCTCTTCGTCCCAAATGCGCTAATATTGTTTGTTTACATACCCATTGAGCCAGAAATGGGCCTCATCGCTAAACAAAATTTGCCCCGAAAACGTCGGATCTTCTTGGAACTTTTCAAGAACCCATAGAGCAAAGCTATGTCGCTTGGGAAGGTCGAGCGGCTTCAGTTGTTGCACAAGCTATATTTTATATACTTTCAATATAAGATTTCGACGTAAAATGCTCCAAGTTGTTCCATACGTCAGTCCGAGTTGCTGCGAACGGCGCCGAATCGGTCTTCGTGTATACCCTCTGCTACGGCCGCTATATTTTCTTCACAGCGTGCTGGTCGTGGTCTATTCGGTCGAATATTATCCAAAAATGAATGCTGGGTCTCAAATTGGGTGATGGTTTTGCGAATACTACGCTCAGCAGGCCGATTATGTTGACCATAAGTTGAGCGAAGTGCACGAAACACATTCCTCACAGAATGTGAATTTTCGTAATAAAGTTGAACGTTTTGTAAACGTTGTTCAGGCATAAGTCTTTTCATTATGAAATACCAAACAATAATAAACAAAAATAACATAACAGCATGACACGACTCACACGTGGTCTGTTAAGAAAAGGATATTGAAAAAAGTATTTCTACTTGAATCATCCATGCATTTTTTTAGAGACGAAGTGCTATAAGTTGACAGCACTGGCGCAAAATATTCAGCTGATTTGTTAGCTCTTGATTATTATAAGGTTATTTTGGTTTAGCAATTTATCACGACTAGACTTAAGCCACAGAAACTTTTGTAATTGAGTGAAAAATAGTAAGTTCCCTGGGCGGGCAAACTTGGCTCGCACAATTTTCTGTTGTGTTCTAGTTGAATTCTTACGTAATTTTATTGTTGTTTAACTCAGCTAAAATTCAGCCTAATTCAGTTATAATTACTTTCTGGGACAAATATATCCTATTCTTTTTGTTTCGTAGAATTTTTGACAATAAAAGAACATGGAACATTTTGTGTTCAAAAGGGCGGCAAGAAGTTTGCTTAGACCATTTCCATTTGCCCTAAGCTATTTGGCTCTAAGGTGCCTGAACTTGGTCTTGACATGTTATGCTCTCTAGTAATTCCTATCAACATACTTGGTTGGAATCTTATAAACTAAACGAGAGGGTCGTAGTTTTTACTTTTGGTTCGATAATGATTGTGGGTACAGGTGCTAAGTTTCGCATTTTGGGAAATGTCATATACACATCAGTGAGCTTTTAATGCCATCAACATTTCTATTGAATCTAACTAAGAATTTAAATCGCGCTAATGTCTTTCTTTCCCTATCAGCGTCTTAAATTTTTTTTGAATCGAAACTTAAGCACAGCACTAATTCACAGTCAGTTCTTAAAAAAACCCTTTTTTCATCTCTTAGTAATTCATCACCTTTAGAATTTATTAAAAAGCTTTCCTTAGTCTTGTTTTAAAAACAAATAGGATTTCCTTTTTGCATTATTTTTTCTTAAACAATCTTTTAATAATTTTTTTTCTTAAAAGTGTTAAATAATTGCGTCTTGATGTTTAACCTTTTTATAAAGTGAACCCTTAATGAAAGTGGAAGAAGGTGAAGGAAGGAGTAGTTAGAATTAAATTACAGTGTTGAGAAGAAGAAAAAGTTTGCTAAGACCGTTAAACGTTTTAATTTTTTATTATGCTTTTTATAACCCTTTTGATAATTAATAACTTGAATAGACAACATTTAACATTTCCTGTTTATAATTGGCTATAAAAAAACCGTATACGAGCATAGGAAATTTTTAAAGTTCTTTTTAATTAATTTTATTTTAATGGTCTTGAATAAATTTTTAAATTTAAAAAAGGAATAGAAAATGGTAAGATAAGGTTTAGAAAAATTGCGAAAAATTAATAACAAGTTCTAAAAATACTCTTAAGTAAGGGCTGCAGCAAAATTATTGGTTTTGACTTGTACAGGGTGCTCCAGAAATGAGTATACTTTTTAAGTCGTAAATTATTTAGACAATAAAAGGTTTTTTTTTATCCGAAATATTGACTATCAATCAGTATCACACCTCTTTCGACTAAAATGTGTCCTTTTAAACTCAAAAAAAAACGTTGGTAGATATTGAAAAATTTTATTTCCTAAGTGGGGACACCGAATGGAGACCTAAAAATCTTCTATTCTGACAAGGAGTATTTTCATCGCGGCGGCTTTGGAAATAAATAAAATTTGCACATCTGAAGATAAATATCATAACCCTGTACTTCATTATAGAGCAGCATTGACTCCCACAGAGAGTGACAATTTACTGTGGATTTGTCAGAGTTGTAAATATTGGAGTTTTTTCAAAATACTGCTGGAAGTGCGACTTCAGTCAACAGCAAGTTCTACAAAGCCATGATTATGGAATTTTAATTGGAAGATGTGAAGGAAGGGTGGTCCAAGTACCTTTTAGAATCGTATATTACTTTGCGGCTGATAGATTTTTTCTATTCAAAATATTAACTGTCAGTCAGTATAATATCTCCAGGTCGTTTTGCGCTTGAACAACATTGGTGGATATAGAAAATATGTGTATCCAAAGTGAGGACATCGAATGGGCGACGAATAATCTTCTATCCTGACAATGGGTATTTTCTTATCGGCGGTTATGTTAACAAACAAAATTACCGCATCTAGGGATGAGTAAAACCCGCACTTCATTATAGAAAAACTTGAGGGTGCTGTAGCTTAAGTGGTTAGCACGTTGACTACTAAGCATTGGTCACGAGTTCAAATCTCAGCCATGGCAACATCAATTTTTCTGATATGTATTAATTTTTCTTTATAATAATGCATATCACAGCTCCCTCCTTTGCCGGTATTACCACATAGCACTAAATCGCCGGCGAAGTAAAATAATTATAAATTGGCTATGCTAGCTTCGAACTAATTCGCCTAAATAACACCAGAGGCGCTGCAATACTGTTCTAAAATTAATCATAACGTGCAATTGGCCAGAATCGAAGCTTTACTATCACTAACCATCTGTCTTGTCTACTACTATCCCTTTCCAAAGGAAGTACCACAGTTTATGTAGGCATTAACTAACTGCCTGAGTGGTACTTCTCTTAATAAAAAAAAAAAAAAACTTCCTTAGAGAGTAACAGTTTGTTCTAAATTTTGAACAGTTGGCATTCCGTATTATTTTTTTTCCATAGATGGAGATGGAATTTGGCCGAAAAAAAATCTATTCTTAAAAGGGATATTTTCTTCTCGGAAAAATTTCCGCGTCTAGGATCAAAAAAAACCTGCACGCCATTGTCAGACAGTGACAGTTTGATGAAGATTTTTCAAAGTTGGCCTCATTGGTAATTTTATATCAAAATGCTACCGTAAATACTGTTATAGTCACAGGGGAGCTCTTCAGAGCCATGAATTTTCATGGCCTAAAATGGAAGATATAAATTTGGATAATCTTTTTCTTTAGCAGAATGACTCAGAGTAAAAATACTTCATCAAACTAACGGTCTTTTTGCACTACGTCCAGCGGTTAATTAACAACGCCATACGGTTGATGATAACACGCCGTCTTAGCATGTTAAATGGCCTGCCTCTAGGAAGCTGTAATTTGAGACCTTAAAAGTTGTTCTTGTGTGGTATCTTTAACGACCGATGCTATGCGCATAATCAACAAACGATTCGCAGCCTTATGGATAATTTAGACCAATCCATTCACGGGAGAGAACTAGAACCTTTCACCTAAGGCTTAGCAAAATTAGACTGACAGGAAAAGCTATTAAGAAATCAAAGGCAGCTGTTACATGATTTCAATCGCGTTCGTTAAATAATAGGAATATTTTTCTTACTAATAAACCCATAGTTTAGCATAAGGAACTAAGTAAAATTCATTTCATTTACCTAATAAAAAGATACTTCTATTTAGATCACCCGTTATTCTATAATTTCTACAAAATTAATATTATTACGAAAATTTAAAAAATTTATATCTTTTTTCATAATTTTATCTTTAAATTTTAAAGATCTATTTAATTTATTTAATACAAATAGATTTAATGTCTTCTGTTTCCATCTCTAGATTCACCATCGTATGATGAGAAGGATGGTCTTTTTACAGCAACCTTAGAATTGTCATTACAATTATCACGTGACGATTTGGGTCACAATATAGAATGTCGCACTGAATCGGCAGCCATACAAAATGCAATTAAAAATCAGTTTAGTGTGGATTTACAAGGTAAGTTGAAGAAGAATTATTTTAAAATGTTACTACAGCTAAAGGCAAATGACCCGCATTTTATATTTTTGCTGATGACTAAAATGTATTTGTGATTTTAATTCATTTAAACTTAAAGAGACCTTTGTATACTGTTTACATATTTACACAAATACCATTTTACAAGCATCAAAATGTTACTGTTGTAAAACTAAATAAAATAACTGATTAGACTTTACTTATACGAGTGGGACAACTAGCAAATTACAAATTTTACAGGGAATAATATATTGTCATGATTTTTCCATGTTTACTGACAGAGAGAGAAAGAAGGAGAGAGAGAGAGAGAGAGCGAGAAAGAGCAAATATTTTTAAATTTTTTTTTTACGGTTTTATTTAAGTTTTTACAAATGACGTTTTTAGCCATTGTGCATATTTGTAGGCAGATAAATAATTACGCAGAAAAAAATATTTGCACAAATTAAAGCTTTTAATTGGTTTTAGATTAAAATTTTATTCAATAATTAATTGATTTAACTATTTTTTTAACTACGACATTTCTTCTCTTTTAAACAAATATATAATTGAATCAATTAAAAAATTGTTTGCACTTTAATTTAAAACTAAATAAAACATTTAATTTGTGCAAAAATTGTGTACTGAACAACAAGCAATAGGGCATATCGTTAACCAGAAGAAAGTATGTTAATACCACACACCACTTTCCGGTCCATTATTCTAAAGCATAGACCAACTTCCCGCCCGTTGTTTTAACGCTCCATAAATTTTGTCATTAGCGTTTAGTTCAAATAGTTATTTAGTCACAGGGGGCAGGGCTTTTAGTTATAGCGTTACCGAGCACATCGATGCTGGATTCTCCTTACGGATAATCCACAAACATTGGCCCTTATTTGTATGAGGATGTAAAAGTTATTGAGTTTTTCTTGTGGATGAATTAAACGCGGTTTGTCTCAAGTTACTAAATGGGCTATCGAACATTGTTGCTTTTACCAGCGCTTAACAATCTCCAAAAATATCTATGCTTGAAATAAAGCAAAAAACCTTGCGGTTGTCTCAGCAGTTCTGTTAAATAAGATTAAGTCTTGTTGTTATGTAATTTTCTTAAAAAAAGTAAATAAATAAATAAAATACCCCTGATGGGTGATCATGTCTTTTGGAAATATAATTTGACTATAGAGATCGCCAAATCTAATGGCCCCACACTTTTTCTTTTTAAACTTTTTTGAAATCGCAAAATTACGTTGGAATTTTATTTGGTTTTGTTAAGCCAGAAAAGTTTTAAAATAGCAACTTATTTGCATTTCTGGAATCACTAGGAGATAACATTCTAAACGATCATGGTTCGACTAATAAGGAAGTTTATAGCCTGTTGAATAGTTAATCGAACACAAGAGAGTTGAACTCAAAATGATAACGGATGAAAATAAATTTTTTGTCCTGGTTGGACTTTATTCAGTATTATTATTATGAGATTTAAGTTATAAAACTTTTTATTAGCTAAAAAAGAAATATCACGATGTATGACGACCTGCACAAAAGTTTTTTTTAAGGATCTATTTCCACGATTAGTACTCTAAAACCGTATTTAATATTAGGAAAGATTGTTCTTTTATGCACTTCCCTCATTTGAATATGATTTATTTTCATGAAAAAAATAATAAATTTATTTGCTTACTAGCTGTGCCCGCCACGTCGTGGGCGTCCTGACAATATTTTGCTCGGTTTTGCTTTGAAATTATTTCACACCAATTGAAAGACTCTTACTTTTATAATGCTTCAATTATGGTTTATGTATTTAATATATAGGTATATAAAATTCTAAAATTTATAAACAATTCTAAAATTTATAAAAAATTCTGAAAATTATTGTAAACTTTTGCAAGTGGTGTTTAAATATTTTAATAACAATGTAAAACAAAGTAAAAACAAAAATTTTAATCAACTGGCGCCATCTGTTGCGTAATAGTTTCTCAAATATCTCAAATATTTCAAAAATAGAAAGGTGTGTGGTGAAAATGTAACCATGTTGAAAAAATCGTGTTGAAAATATCCTAGTTTTAAACCGAAAATTTTAGCATCTTTAATTGCGTTTTCACAGCTTTTTGTTCACTTTATTTTGGAAATAAGACATTTTTGAGGAAAAGAAAGTATCCTACATTGGGACCAGGATACTATGGTACCTCAACACAAAATTTTGTTAAAATCCATCCGGTAGTTTTTACGTAATGCGAACACAAACAATTAAGGACAGACAGACGGAAATGAGTTACTATTTTTGGTTGAAAAAATTACATGTAGATAATCTTACATATAATAAAATTGTAACTTATATCCTATCTGTCTGTCTGTCTGTCTTGTTCGCAGCACGTATAAACTACTAGATGGATTTAAAAAAAATGTTGTTTCACAAAAATATCTTATTTCCAAGAGAAAGTGAAGAAAAAGCTATGAAAGTACGTCCGATTTAAAGGTACTGCATACTTTAAGGCATCTTTTACTTTTAAAGGCAGTATATTTTAAGCAATATTTCGCAACTCATGGCACTGTCTTAAAGAGCTTTACAACAGTTTTTAGAATTTATATACATTTTAGAATTTTATCCAGGAATGGGTATCTTTATATAAAGTAAATACGTAAGAGTCTTAAAATTTGGTGTGGATTAATTTCAAAGCAAAATCGAACAAAATATTTTCAGGACGCACACAAAGTGTGTGGTCACAGCTAGTTTTAAATAAAACTAAACTAATGTACCACATAATTATATATAGCAGGCCATAGTTTATTTTGGTTATTACATATAAAGAATTATATTTCTTACAGCTTCAATAAAAAATGCTAAACAAAAATTTATGCCATTTCTTAATAAGTTTTCTAAAAGCACCTTATTATTAAATTTTCGTATGTCTTTAATGTAGCATAAAAAGCCCCTCCTCTTATTTTATTACCTTATAGATAAATAGATAAATAAATTATACAACTATAATTAAATATTTAACCACAATTGACTTTTAACTCGTTTATGAGAATAATTAAATTGTAAATTGCAATTAGAACAATTTTTATAAATTTTTAACTATTTTTATTGATTAATGTTTTTTTTTTTGTATTCTCTTTCTTCAATTATAGTTCGTCCTACTACAGTGACCATTAATGGTGTTGAACATCATACGGTGCAAGGCAGCAAAGTTGTTTTAACTTGTGATGTAAGTATATATATATTAAAGGAATGTAAGTAAGTTAATAATAGGCACACACCAGTTCCAAGAAACATTGGGATAATAATTTCTACAATAATTATTTCCGACCCCCCAAAAAGTATATATGCTCTGGATCGTTTTACATAGAAAAGTTGATTAAGCTATTTCTGTCTATCCGTATTCGGGTAGTAATGTCAATTGCCAGGGCACCAGACGAGATACAGAAGACTCAAGACCACCAGTCTGACAGTTATTGTTTCGAAAATTTTTGGATTGCAATTCAGCAACATCAGATCATTTCTTTGGAGGCTGTGGAAAAAACCACGCTCACCTATATTTTTTCATTTAAATGATTTACTTTAGCTTTTTTTTGTTAAATAAATATTAGAATGCGACATGTAGATTGCAAGGAGTGCATACAGATATTGGGAGATCAAAAACCCCTGCGAGGCCGATTCAGTTTTTAGTTTTACGTTGGTAAGGTTTTTTGTAAAATACATTGCAGGAAGTTCCTAATTTTTACAAAACAAAATTTTTTACAAAAAAAAAAAAATAATTTAAAAATTTTGTACAAAAATTTAAAAAAAAAAATTTTAGAAAATATTTACATAAAATTTTCCAAAAAAATTAAAATTTTTTTTTAAATTAAATAATTAAAAAATTTTAAAAAATATTTGCAAAACATTTTCCAAAAAAATTATTTTTTTTTTTTAATTAAATAATTAAATTTTTTTTAATAATAATTTTACCAAAAAATTTAAAAGCAAAATGTTTTACAAAAAAAATTATTTGAAAATTTTATAAAAAAAAAAAAATTTTTTTAATTTTTTACAAAAAAAATTTATTTAAAAATTTTTTACAAAAAATTAAAAATTTCTAAAAAAAATTTTTACAAAAAATTAAAAATTTATAAAAAATTTACAAAAAAATAAAAAAAAAAAATTTAAATTAAATAATTATAGTAATTTTTGACCTTTTTAAGAATTTTATAATTATGTTTTTCAGCTTTGGGTCTTTTTTATAAAAATTTTGAAATTTATTTTTATTTTTATATTTAATATTTCGCTACAGGCAATAAGAAAACTATATTTATTTTCTAACGATGCTACCCAATGGTGTAGCGAAATAATGAATATAAAAATAAATTAAAAAATTTTTATAAAAAAGACCTAAAGCTTAAAAAACATATTTCTAATAATTTTTAAAAATTTTTACAAAAAAAATATTTACAAAAATTTTCCAAAAAATTTTTAAAATATTTAAAAAAATACTTTTACAAAGAAATTAAAAAAAAAAATTACAAAAAATTTAAAAAAAAATTTTTTAAAAAATATTTTTACACAAAATTTTCAAAGAAACATAAGAGGGTAACACAAAATTCTTGTGAAGTTTATATAAGATTCGGCATGCCGAATATAGCACTCTTGTTTTTTTTTAACATTTTTTTTGTTTAATTAATAATTATTCAGGATTAAAGTAGGAGATGGAGACGAAGAAGGCATTACAAAAAGTAGAACAGCATTACATTATGCTAGTGTATAAATAATTCTTTTTTAAATATAATAAATAACTTAAGCCTGAATAATTATTAATTCAGGAAAAACAAACCTTTTTAAAAAAATTTCAGTAGAAAAATTATTCGTTAGAAATTAATCATCTTATTTGTAAAAAAAAATATTTTTTTAACTTAGAGAAGGTAAAGCGAACTTAAGCCTTATTTCGAAACTGTATTTGAATCTTTGAAAAGTTTATATCGTTGCATGAAACGTTTGCGAAACGCTTTGTTTGTTTTCGTACCCTGTTTTTACTATTAGTACCTATATCTTACAGTTAATAACCTTAAATATTAATGAATTTTGTAATTTTAAATATTTAATAATCATTTTGCATTTCAACAATAAGGAATCTAGTTTTCTTAATACTAAAATTTTTTCAAGAAATGGTGTAATAACACTTTTGCCAGCCCTTTTAAGTGTAATAGTTAAAAGTAATATTTATTTACTCATTTCTATTACCTTTAATTAACCAATTATGCTTGCTGTTTGAACAAAAATATCTTCCCAGTAACTAAGACTCTATTGAATGTGTAGGACAAAAAATAAAAAAAAATATATTTAAATGGAAATTGTGCTACAATTTGCCAACTAAAACAATAAATAACATCATTATTGTCACTTTTTAATGTCGCAATGTTGCCACGTTAATGACTGAAAGTATAATATACTTGATGTTGACAGTGATTTCCTCCTAGAAAGATGTTGACGATGTCTATAGTGTTGACGACAATGTCAATGATTTGGTCATCGTACGTGGTAACAAGTAATTGACAATAATTAAGTAGCAATTATTTTGTGATTCCATTCTCTAACGTTCAACTTAAAAGAATTTACTTAAAGGTTAGCAGTACTGAAGTAAAGAATTTTTACATTTAATAATAAACATCTCCGTAAATTGGTATAAGAATGAAATTATGTGTCATATATGAGTTTTTGAGAAATCAAGGTTGGCAGATGATTGACGATACGAAAATTGTTTAAATTGCTTTTAAAGCATCTAAGAATTTTAATTAAAAACATATTTTAATTAAAAAATTTAATTTTTAACAAACTTTTATAAAATTGTTTGCTTTCTGTTTCTATTTTTCTTTCACAAGGTTCATGGTGCCCGTCCACCTGTAAATTTAACCTGGTTTAATGCTTCTCAGCCTATGGATCCCGGAGAGAATGATTTAATGGAAATCAGAACAAGAGCGGTAAGTTTATTTAAATGTTGGTAAAAAGTTTAGAAAATATGTCGGTGTTCTATACGCCTCCGTCGTTTTAGTGCTTAGCAATTTTAACTAGCCATTTAATCTAATTCTAATAATTTCTAAACTTTACCGCTTCATACTGTGCAGAGTTTAATGTAAGCACGTTATAGCATTCTTGATATCGTCAGAGTTTGGGTTGCTAAATCCAAAAGCAATCCGAGCACATAATACTTGCTACCTTCCGATCAAGTCGTTCTCAGTAAGCCAGCTTCCACTTCTATATGTACCCGCCAGATATTAGCAGGTCTACGCCTTCTTCTACTACCTTGAGGATTTAACGATATTACTATTTTGGTTACTTCGTCGTTTGGTCTTCTGTGGACACCTATTCTCCTCTGCTATTTGGATACGGATTGGAATCTCCCTAGTTCTTGCCCATAATTCTGTGTTTAAGATCACGTTCACCCAAAAAAAATCCTTATTATCTATGGCAGAGACCGGCTTATGAACACCTGTGGATTCTGTAAATCATTCGCCAAAATTTCGAATGATGATTTCGAAGAGCAGAACATATTGCACATTTGAGGATAAAAGGTGAAGGTTGGGATATTTTGAAAACTATTGCGCAACAGATGGCGCCAGTTGAATAAAATTTGTATTAATTTCTATTTTTACTTTGTGGAATTACATTGTTATTGAAATATTTTAAACTGCTCGACGATAAAGCGGAGCCTGTTAACATGATCAATACAGAAGCGATATTCTCTAAATCCGACTTGTTCGTTGGATAGTTCTGATGAATTTGAGGAGAAGAGCCTTGCATTGAATAATGTAAGCCAAGACTTTATTAGTCATCGAGAGTAGTGTTATGCGTCTCCAATTTCAGCATTCTGTCAGTTCCCGCTTTTTATTATTACTCCTTTATTGAGTTCCAAAAGTAGCGAGTAGAAGTTCCAGAAGTCTTCAATGATGGGTTGTTTGAGCTTTGCGCTATGATCTCTGATTAGTTTGAACATGTTTTCTCTATTTCGCTTCAAGTGGTATGATTTGGGCAATGACAATGTATGTTGGCGTATTAGTTGGACCATATTGCCGTTAACGGTCTACGGATGATTCTATTCCACCTGCCGGGTATTTTAGTGGGTACGCATTGGCTTGTTTATTTCGAGATATTTCCTTTGCGATTTTACACATATCACGGGCTAGTTGCGTAATGGCCGAATCCTAAGCGTCTGAAGCCTTCTTATCTATCCAGCATCTCTTGTGTTTACGGGCTCTGCGTTTCAATATTTGTGTTTACGGGCTCTGCGTTTCAATATTTGGTTTAAGGTGGATTATTTGGAGAGTAGGCGTGTTTTGGTGGTTCTAAGCCTTGCTGTGTTTACAGTAGACAAAAATCCAATCCTTAATTTTTAAATACGACTAAAGCACAGTTGAACGCTCAGTTTTTATACAAAATATTTTTTTGGAAATTAACTTAAATAAAATTTTATTATTCCTTTAGTAGAAGCTAAACTTTTGACTTTTACTTATGTACATATTTTATAACCTTTAATTTCATTTGATTGCATATTTTTTTTTCTTTTCTCATCAGTTTGAAAAGGAGGATGGCACCTATCACACACAGTCCGACCTTATCTTCAATGCTTCGCGTTTTGAGAATGACGTTAAATTTGTATGTCAAGCTGAAAATATTGTTTTGCAAATAAATCGTGAAGCACCCATGAAGTCCTTATTGACACTGGAGGTGTTGTGTAAGTATTGAATGGGACACAGAAGCTAAAAAGCAAAGAATTTTTTTTATGAATACATTAATGTTGACAATTTTGCCTCTTGCTGTTTTATGTGCTAAAATAATGGGTTCACGTATTTTTCGTATTTAATAGATCCTCCTGTGGTTAAAGTTAGTCCTCCAGAAATAACAGTAAATACTAGCGATACGGTATTGCTGAATTGTGAATATGTGGCAAATCCAGCATCATTGGATTTGGTTGTATGGTAAGTAAAAAAAAAAAAAACGCTATAAATAAATGACAAAAATTTGTTCTTTAAATTATTACAAAAGTTCAACAAAAACAGCTTCAGTTTGTTATTAATGTTAATGAAGAGAGTAAAACATTTAGGATAAAATGTTAAACAGTTTTTCGAAGAATATATTAATTTAAAAAAATTAATTAAATGTTTAACTAATCATAGAATATAGCTGTAACTCATTGTCGTTCTGTCTGTCTTTATGTTTGTGTTCGCATCACATAAAAATCACTATATGGATTTCAACAACATTTTGTGAGGTGATACCTTCGTAACCATACTCCAACAGAGGGTCCTTTTTTCCGCAATACAAAATCGTATTTCCAAAACAAAGTGGATTTAAAAGCAGTGAAAGTACGTAATTTTAACGATATGCATACTTTAAGGCTGCATATTTTAGTAGGGATGAGACCCTTTATATAAAGTAAATGCATAAACCATAACTGAAGCACTAAAAATGTAAGGGCCTTTGGTGTGGATTACTTTCAAAGCAAAATCGAAAAAAATATTGTAAGGAGGCTGACGAAGTGGCGGGCACAGCTAGTTTAAGGCAATGTTTTACAATGTCAACAGAGTTCATTCTGTCTTACAATTATATTTAAAACACAAAAAAATTCAAAATTTGTTTTGAAAGTATTTGGGCGAAATGAAAGAATTCTTTCAACATTGTGAAACTGACTATAAAGAACATAAATAAACGTATCTTTAAGATACAAATATAACGAATATGTATGTATGTATTTAGAAAAATCAAAGCCAAGAATATAATAGAGAAGTTTTTTTCTGTAAATCAAATTAAATTTTCATTCCAAGAAACATTTTTAAAGCAAAAAATAAAGCTGTAGGTATTTGTAAATTGTATTTCGTTTAATATTTAACAAAACTTGGTTAAAAAAATGTCTAAAGTTTTGGAAAAATATTCAAAGTTTGTTACATTTATACTTTGTATTTCAAACCCCAAAAAAATGCACATAAAAAGTATGAATATTTACAGCATTCAACCTAAAATAACACAAACCGCAGCCAACTGTCACATATTTTCATATAGAGAAAACAATCTTTTTGAAGCAACACATGTACCTGACGTACAGTTGCATGGCTGGCAGTGTGGCCAGTGTGGCATTTTTGCAACTAAATTTAGCATTATTTTTTCAATATAGCCGTAAATTTTTCATTTAGTAAAGGGTGGTTAAATTTTAAAGGCCGATGTTGATTTTGAATAAAACACAAATTCTTTAGGAAATTATTGTGATTTCTTTTTATTTTGATAATATTGGTATGGTTCAATTATGAATGGAACAAACTATCGGCCAAATGGCCTTCCGAACCACGACCTCAGCGACACAACTCCATTCGATGCTCCAAATTTTCGACGACGCTGAGGCATAATTGAAGTTCTGTGCCGACTTACCTCATAATTAAGCTCTTGAGTTGTTGCTGGCTTATCGACGTACACCTTTTCTTTTAAATAACCCCAAAGAAAAAAGTCCAACGGTGTCAAATCGCATGATGGCCGTGTTATCGTGAGATAACACGGCCATCGAAATTTGTTGTCGCGCAAAAGAGCCTTTGTTTGGTTAGCTGTGTGGCAATAAAAAGTTCGTTATCATCTTACGATAGCGTAGACCATACACAGTATCTGCCTGACGGGTCTTAGTTTGAAAAAATACGATTAGATGATGCCGCCAGCCCATAAACCGCTCCAAACTGTCACTGTTTGTGGGTGCATTGCTTTTTCGACAATCACTCTTAGATTATCATTCGTCCAAAAGCTTATTGACGAATCAACTGAGGTGAAAATATGCCTCATCACTGTAGATGACTTTCTTCGAAAATTGAACATCCAACGTTGCCATTTCTGGAATTACCCTACTATAAAAAATCTTTTACGATAATTTTTAGAATTTTATATAAATTTTAGAATTTTATCCAGTGATGGGAACCTTCATATAAAGTAAATGCTTAAGAGTCTTAAAATTTGCTGTGGATTACTTTCAAAGCAAAATCGAACAGGAAAATCGGTCAGGACGCACAGAACTTATGTGGGCATAGCTAGTTAAAAATAAATTTAAAATTCTAGCATTATTTTTTCGCTTTTTGGAATATTTTTTAGCATTATTTTTAATCAGATTTAGCTGCAAAATATTTTTAGACCTGGTCACACTGATGGCTATAGATTAAAATTTACGCTCTCTTAAATACATTACATACATAAAAGTTCTGCACATAAAATGCACACCGGACACACCTTTCGGAATTAATGCATACATGCATACATGCATACATGCACACATGCAATACACCCACCCATACAGTTTTATAAAGCAATCAAATGGATGCTTGATACAGCGAACATGCTACAGCATGTATGTATGTATGTTGGTGTGGCTGTGGTTTTGTTGCAATAATACGAAAATGGCAGTAAATGTTTAAAGCCTATGTTTAACATTTAAATTGAAGTTGTTGTAGCTATAGTTGTTATTGTTGTACCCGTTTTTTAATTTTACGTTTCGCTGGCATTGTAAGTGTTTAAGATGCACCACACAACTCTTACTGTCACTAACACTATTTTTTGCCAATGTGTGTGTTTGTGTGTGTGTGTTTTGTGTGTGCGTGAAATACTTCAAACAATTTCCATACGTGTAAAACTCTTAGCAAATGTGTGTGAGAAGAAAAAAATTTGTAAATTAAAAAGACTGAATGAAGAAGCAGAAGATGATTGAGTTTATATGACTGTGTGTGTGTGTAAATGACAAATACTTCAAAACAAAAACTGACATATAAGTTATATAAATACACTGACTTACACATATACTTATACACACACATAAAAGGTAACATGCAAGTAGTTATTGCATACAGGGAGGTGTTCCATATGCACTTACAGTGACAGAAAATTAAATCAAAATTATTCAGTCAAGTGTGGACTCACACTTGTAAGTTTCTGTGCCACCGCACGCATATATTTTGAGAAAAGAGCCAAACTATATTTTAATGGTTACCGATTTGAAAGTAAATACACAGAAAAAAATACTTTCTGCAATTAAGGGTTTTCATTGGTTTTAGATTAAATTTTAATTAAAAAATTAATTGATTTAATTATTTGTTTAATTAGAACTGGAAATTGCATTTTTCACTGCTTTTTCTCCTCTTTCTCTTGGAAAAATAACTCGACAAAAAGCATCCTATATTGGAGTCAAAATACAAGGGTACCTCCTCACAAAATTTTGTTAAAATCCATCTTGTAGTTTTTACGTGATGCGAACACAAACGAAAAGCAGACAGACATACAAATGAGTTACTTCTTTATTATATGTATAGATTTATTTAAAAAGGAAATTTTTTGGAAAAGTATGACCAATCGCTAATACGAAAACGCAGGTTTTTCTACAGAGAAGGCTATAAAAATGTTAAACAGGTTCACTAGAGTACTTCTCTAGATATAGGATAATTGGATTGTACGGCGGTTTCCCGGCCCTCCCGTCCTAATCACAAAGTTTTTATCCGAAAGCACACATTATTCTCAGAATACAAAATTTAAATACTCAACTTATTATAGTTAAATAGGCGAAGGAAAATAATTATTAACGTTGTTTGAGAGGTATCGCACTTACTATTCCAGCCAGTTTTATGCCTGCCTATTCTTAATTTTATGAGGGTTAGTAGTGTATAATTTCAAATCCTTACCTATTATGGTTCGCCAGTTACATAATGATAAATATTTATTTTTGTGGGAGTTATTACACCAAGTTCCTAAACCAGTAAATTTTTTGTATGCCAATTATCGTTAATTAGGATATTCCTCATATAAAATATCAAGATTCTACCTGATATAGTTCACGATAATAAAATTTTATCTTCTATGAAAGGTACCACGCCCACTGTTTTAATTCAGTCAGTTTGTTTTCCCAACTATGGCCAGGAATCAGAAAGTTACTTGCACAAAATTTCCACATTCTACGTATTATAGTTCCCAAGAGACGATGCTTATTATTTGTGTGGGCAGGGCCACGGTCACTTGAAATCTGTATTTTTTTCAGTCTGAATAACTATCAGTTTAGCAACTATTGTTAGACTTATATCGATACATATAAAACAACAGTAACTCATTTCCTGTCTGTCTGTATATCTTACTTTTTGTGTTCGCATTGCAAAAAAACTACTGAATGTTTTTTAACAAAATTTTGTGAGGAGGTACCTTAGTATCTTGATTCCAATATAGGATACTTTTTTTCGCAAAAATATCCTATTTCCAAAAGCAGTGCAAGTACGCCGTTTTTACCGATTTGAAGGTACTGCATACTTTATGGCATCTTTTATTTTTGTAAGCAGAATATTTTATAAACGGTTGTGCAACAGATGGCACTGTTTTAAAATTATCACACAATATTAATTACTTACTGCCATATAGCCAATCGAATAAAATTCTTATTTGTTTTGTATTTTTACTTTGTGGAATTACATTGTTATAAAAATATTTAAAAAACCTTTTATAGAGCTTTACAATAACACTGTCCAACAAATTAAGACTTTTTGAATGGAACAGAATAGCGACCCCATAATTCTGAAGGGTATGTTGAGTAGATCATTTTTGTAGAACAAACTTATGTTCCAGCATGTCTGAGTTAATTTGTACAGTGGGTCAAAGTTATCATTTTTTGGTCGAAGAGGGCATTATACTATACGAAAAAAATGCTGTAAGTTAATGTCTGAGAGAATTCTTATGGTCAGAGTTGTATTGTGGAATTGTATCAGGATTAGTTTTGTGGAAGATCTTAACCCTCTAACTAGTCTCTCTATGGGTCAATGTGACCCTTTTTTCGAGAAAATCAAAAAATATCCTTTAAAAAAGGACATTTAAGGATTAAAATATTCTACGAAAAAGTTTGCCGGAAATTTTCAATGGGGGTCACCAAAGACACCGTTGTTGTAAATAAAGCTCTTTACGCTTAATTAGTAAAATTATACACCTACATATACAAAACAGGTAAAAACGGCATCAAGTTCGGACGGGCCAATCAAAATTATAATTTTTTTATAGAAGTTGGCGTGCAATTTTGCCAGTTAATAGAACAAAGATCAAAAAATAAGACCAAAAAATGAAAACTTTGACCCACTTCAAAAAAAAAAAAAAAAAACTCAGACGTGCTGGACCATAAGTTTGTTCTACAAAAATGATCTATTCAACATACCATTTCAGAATTATAGGGTCGCTCTTCTGTTACAAAAATGCTGTTGGCCAATGTAATTTTTAGAATTTTAGAATTTTGTGCAAATTTTAGAATTTTATCCAGGGATGGGTACTTTTATATAAAGTAATAACGTATATCTATGTGAAGTACAATAAAAGTAAGAGTCTTAAAATTAGGTGTGGATTACTTTCCAAGCAAAATCGAACAAAATATTGTCAGGACGCCCTCAAAGTGTGTGGACACAACTGGTATAATATAAAATTTTGATTTTTTGATTTATATGAACTTAGAAGATTGTGAAAAAACTTACCAATGACGACTGCATGCAAATTGTCCCTTGGAAAAATCGCCCAAAAAACCAAAATATAAATTCGTTAAATAAATAATTACCTTGAAAAGATGAAGAAATCTTGCACAAAAAGAAATAATAAAAAAAAGCTGGGCCCCCAAAATTGTGAAAAATATCCAAAAGTAAGAAGAAAAAAATTATCACCCAAAAGGTCAAGAATATCTGTTAATACTGACTGTCGTTTACAGCATGGATCGAGTAAGCCTTTAGCTTGTTACTTCTGTATATGCCATCTCTGTTAAAAATCTGTCAGGCAACTATTTGCTTACAAGTTAAATAAATTGTTATTAATAAATTAAAGAAAATTTTATTTGATTCCTTTTTACCTTCCTGTTTTCTTTTTTTTTTTTTTTTGGGAAACCTTTACTGAGTAAAATCTAAGTTATTTATTAATGACTATTTTCAGTTATCTATGCTGCATTAACTTCTTGTGTCATTATTGTAAAAGAAAGATGTGAAAATCAAATGTGTATGTGCAAAAAAAGGCACTAATACAGATCAAGTTGACAATGTAGCATAATTAAGACAGAAGAATACTTGGGAGCCTGACTGACTGACAGCTTTTTCTTTATTTTAGTGCAAAAAAAAAAAAAAATCACTCTATATACGAGTTTATTAAGGACTATGCAAATATTTTGATGAAAACGTAAAGATTTGAATTTTGGTGTTTTTTTTTTTTTTTTTTTGGATAAAACTACTGAATGTTATCTTTCCGTACTGTATATATCGTCATATAAAACGTAAAACCATATGACTACACATTTTCGATTTTACAGGAGAGGGAATAAGCCTAATAAAATATTTAAGTTGTTGCTTTAAAACTTGCCTTAAATTAACATTCGGCATTATTTTGACAAAATATTAAGTTTGTAGAAACGTGCATATTTACAAAAAAAAAACCTATTTTGAAATTATTGTTACTTACATGGTTTTACGTTTCATATGACGATATGCACTTACTAACATAGAGGGTAAAATCTATGGCAAAAGTTGTCTAAAAAGTTTATTTTATTAAAGATTCACACATCTGAACACTCACTCTGCAATACCACACTGTCTTTTTCACACTTGAAGAAGCAGTACAGTTTTATGCAGAATATTTCTAGGGGTTTTTCTCTCTACTGTTTCATACGATGAACACGTCTGGGTATTAAGAATGTTTCTTGAATTCAATTTTCTTAAGATTTTCCAAAAATGTTGTCAATTTGAGTTGATATGTGGTTGCCATAAGTGAAGCATTCAAAAAAAAAAAAAAAAAATATTGCATTTGTAGAAGAGTTTGCATGTGAGAGCTTCTATGGTCTGGGGGCGTGTGTTTAATTTTGGTAGGTGACTTTGTCACTTGTTTTAGTTATCTTTTGTTGCATTTGCCACATTTGCTTTTTTGTGGCATTTTCAATTAGTGCATGTGGCTTTTTTGGTTCTCTTTTTTTCATTCATTTTGCTTGATGTGTTCTTTTTTTCTTTAAATGACTTTCACATAATTTTCTTGTGACATAAAGGGACTTATACTAAGATCCGTATTTAAAAGAAAATTAAAGATAATAACTTTTACTTCAAACAGAAATTAAATTATTTAAATTTCTTTATATAGAAAGTTATTCAAGTTCTATTAAACATCATGATTGCCTCAACAATTTGAATTTCTTCCCTGATATTTTTTACGCATTAAACCAAATGAATGTATTTTGTATAATGCCAAAAACCACATCAGTTGACAGTGCCATATTTAAATGATAATAAATATAAAATTTATATAAAGCATTGCTATACCACAAATTTCACATACCTATAATTAAAACAAGGACAGAGGTATTGAAAAAACAAAAAAAAATAACCAGTATTCCAACACCATGGCAATACTGATATGATGCTGAAGACTCATAGGAAAATGTGTAGTACAAGCATACACGACTGCTTTTGTTTACAGCTGTTATTATCAGTTACGCATAGTACATGTTCTATAAGGACTTGCAAACATTTGATTATTGTAGCTGCTGCTGTTGCTGTTGCTGCTGCACGAATCAGTAAGCAATTGTAGTGGGAATATGATTGGAATAATAACAACTGGCAACAGCAGACTGTATAGCACTTGTGTAGCATTTGGGCAAATAATTGTTAGTTAGTATTGCATTGTCATCTATTTTAAGTGGGTGTGTGTGATGTGTCTACATGTGTCCTACCGGATGTGTGCTTGTGTTCCTGTACTGTTTATAGTTGCCTCAAATGTTATATTTGTTTTTAATTAGAAAATTTTGTAGTTATACATTAGAATATGTTGTGCATGCAACTAAAATGAAAATAAAACAAATACTTGTCATTTAAGTTTGTAAGTGATGAAAATTTAACAAAACTCCTAAAATGTTACATATACAAATGATGGATTGTGAGAAACTTCGAATTAAAGGATTGAAATTTTAAATCAAATATAATTGAAAACAGCAAATAACAATTTTGTAATATTAAGGACCACTTAAACTTAAAAGTGTTTTTGATATCTGGCTACCTGACAGCAAAATAAGTTAAAGTTTGTTAAAGATGTGGTTGGATATTTATCCAAAAGAAAAGGGTTTAGTTTAAATTGAAGAGGAGGGCACAATTCATTAATCTCAAATTGTTTGTTATAAATTTAAACCAATGAGTTGATTGAAAATGCGCTTTTTAAGAATGAGTCCCGAAAAACCTTCTGAGTTTTTAGAAACTAATATGTAGGTACATCGAGTGCCTTGATAGACTTTTTGGTACTGCAATAGATTATCAGCCTGGGTGTTGCCGGTTCAATTCCACCAAAGACTGTTCATACAAACCAAGAGCTTCTGAGGTAGTCTTGTCTTAATAAAACTGTAGTGGCCTACACATAACGTTACCATACCTCATCTAAAGTTCAAAGTATTTTCGATTCTAAAAATAATTCTTATTTTGCCCTCACACGATTATGCCCAAAAACTACTCAGCTCTTCATCTCCATATACCAAAGTTACACATTGTATTTAATTTTGATACGTGAAACGGTATGACCTGTAGAGCCTTCGCAGAAATAGTCAAAAGGTTTTCAGAAGACCTCAAAATCTATAAATCCGTTGAAATCTATATACTGCGTATGGTAAAGTAATAATTAAGGAAAATGCTGCTCAAGAGTAATTAGTTACAGGCTCTAAGATTAGTTTTTCTAGTAAAGTGCCATAACTGAAATGATACCAACTACACGCAAAGAAAAAACATTGTTGAGGTAAGCATAATCAAAGAACAACATATTATGACTGAATTATATTGTTGTAGTCAAACCATATTTTATTATTATACTAGCTGTTTCCGCCACGTCGTGGGCGCCCTAATAATATTTTGCTCGATTTTGCTTTAAAAGTATTCCACACCTATTGTAAGACTTACTTAAATAGAGTAGTACCTATAAGATAAAAATGCAACTAATCTAATAAGGAACTAACAACAGAATTTTATAGAATTTACTCAAGTCGTAGCATTCTTACCAAATTTTAAAAATTAACGCTAAATAACAAAAAATAATGTAATCACATAATTACCTAAATAAAGGGTCCGCGATCTAACGTTTTTTTTTTTTTTCAACCAGTGCTTATTTCGTGAATGTCTGATTTGACAGACAATTAATTTTATCCTTCCGGTGAACGAATATAGTTGTGTATACGCTTGAACAACGCTGGGAAATATTGACTTACAGAAGATGCCGATTTTGCAAAAAATCATCTTTTCAGATGAAGCATATTTTGATCTTGGCGGGTAATGTAAACAAGCAAAATTGTCGCATTTGGGGCACAGAAAACCCTCACGCATACATTGAAAAGCCGATGCACACAAAACGAGTCACTGTTTGGTGCGGATTTTGGTCCAGAGGCATAATTGGGCCATTTTTCTTCGAAAATGAGCAAGTAGTGGCCGTTACAGTCAATGGCGATCGTTATCGGGCCATGTTGAACGAATTTTTGTTCACAAAAATTGAATAGGAGGATATTGGCAACATTTGGTCATTTGTCGTTTGGCCAGCTCAGAGCTGCGATTTGACACCGTTGGATTATTATTTGTGGTGTGCCATCAAAGATAAGTGTTACGCCGACAAGCCAGTGACAATTGACGCTTTAAAGGACAATATTCGTAAAGGACAATATTCAGCTGCCCACAATAGATAATGTGCTTAAAAATTATACCGATCGTGTAGGCTACTGCATGGCCAGCCAAGGCAGCCAGTTGAATGAAATTTTTTTCCATTATTAACCGGAAGGCTTGTACTTTCAAATAAAAAAAGAAATTTGAGAAAATATTCAGTAGTTTTTTTTAAGCATTTTCAAAAAAAAAGTTATTTGGCAGACTCGTTATGTATTTCACAAAATAACCAAATTATACGACACGTACGCGACTCAAAACAAATACAAATTTTAGTCAATTGGCTATTTGGCAGTAAGTAGATCATATGTTTTTTTGCGCCATCTGTGTTTAAATATCAAAAATTAAAGGTGCCGTACCGTACTAAGTAGTTAAAGCAATCTGTGTTTTAAAATATACAACTTTCAAAAATTCAAGATGCCGTGCTGTACTAAGCAATACTTAGTTCCTCCTTAAGATATTAGTTTATGTATTTTTTGACTTTATAAATAAAAAAGTATTCATATCCGGTTAGTTCAACTGCGAACTTTCACTGCTTTTTCTCCACTTTCTCGTGGAAATAAGATTTTTTTTCGGAAAAAATATATACTATATTGGGACCAGGCTACTAAGGTACCTCCTCACAAAATGTTGTTAAAATCCATCCAGCAGATGCGATTGTAAATTAAAAGCAGACAGACAGACGGAAATGAGTTACTACATTATTATATGTATATAAATTGGTATGTCATTAAAACTATACAATTCTGTTGGTGGTATGGATTATAAGAAGCTTTAGCACCCCATTTGGGAGAGAAGCAATATTCTTGTGAATTATTTTGTTGAGATAAATTGTATCATCTGGTAATGAAACCTCTTCACTGTTCCCCTTCGTTCAGTTTTATTAAATAAACAACAAATCAGCAAACGTTATTAATATTTTAAACTAGCTGTGCCCCCACATGTTCTGTCCGTCCTGGCAATATTTAGTTTGCTTTAAAAGTAATCCACACCAAATTTCAAGACTTTTATACAAAGGTAACCATTCCTGGATAAAATTCTAAAATTTATATAAAATTCTAAAAATTAATGTACAGCTCTGTAAAAGGTGTTTAACATATTTATTCCACAAAGTAGAAATACAAATCAAATAGAAAATTTATTTAATTTGCTTCATGGCATTCATATTTTGTCATTATTTTATAACAACGCCATCTGTTGCGCAGCCGTGTTTAAAATATCCCGCTTGCAAAAATAAAAGATGCCTTAAAGTATGCAGTGCTTTTAAATCGGTAAAATTACGTGCTTACTTTCACTGCATAGCGAAAAAAAGGTATCCCATATAGCGGAACCAATATACCAAGGTACCTCCTCACAAATTTCACGTGTGTAGTAGTAGTAATTTTCACGTGATGCGAACACAGACAGACAGCAAAAAGTTTATATTTTATTAGAAGCAGGTTTGTAAGGGAGAGAGAAATAGACTCTCCCTTCCAACCGGCTTCCGGAAGTCATGTTTTTTTTTTGCGAAGTCCCATTTGGTAGGTCTCTTTGCTTCACCAAATTCTTTATAAAAACTTATTCGTTTACATACCTGCAGCCGCGTAAGCGAGAGAGGTATCTATGTTTCACAAAATTTTATAAAGAAAACTTATTCGCTTATATACCTGCATTCTCGTAAGCGAGAGAGGATGCAGTTTGTTCTTATTAATGTCTTACAATTATAGCATTCTTGAATGAGCTTATGTGAACCGTCTTTGAAAGGCTTGGGTTTTATTTTTCTGCTTAGCAAACCCCAATAATTTTTTACTGGGAATGACTAGATGGGTGAAGCAGTAGCTGGGTCTTAAAACATTGCAACGCTATGACGCGTTCTAGTTTCTGTATATATTTTTGTTTCTGTATATTCATTTTTGGTAACAATTAAATTTAATGCTACCCTAAAAATTATTTCTACTTATATTATAATTCTCTTTGAAAGCGATTACTTCACCTCCTCACCGCCAAAATAACTTTTTTGTGAACGATTTTTTTCACAAAGTCTACACAAAGGACAACTTACATTGTCAACATTAATAACTACCATCAACCAAAAATTTATTACACTTTATGAACACTAAACACTTTGTTGCTTAATTATACTTCATGACGTGGCATTATTTTCTTACAAATTCTGAACATAATTGCTATAATATATTTTTGTTTTATATCTATAATATAAAAAGCTAACGTGTACGCCTAATGAGATCTTTATGGGAGAAAAAATCAACGCAAAATTAAAGTAGAGCAAGTAAAATAAAAACACTAAAATTAAAATCATTGTTAACATTTAAAGCCATTATAACGCATTTAATACTAACGAGGCCAATATCAATAAAACCTTTAAAGGAAAGCGGTTATGGAAAACGATAAGGAGAAAGAGAGAGAGAGAGAAAGACGGTGTTCATAAGAGCGAAAATAATATTTTTTTAATGGCAATAAATAATAGTAGTATTAAAACTGGAGTATACTATTTGGCGTAAATAAAATAAAAGTAAAAATATGAAAATAAAAGAAATTAAAGAAAAAAAAAACTTAATATTTACTTCAGCAACAGAAGTGTGTTTCGGGCAACAACGGACAGAGAATCAAATGAAAGGAATAATTTTAATACTTTATCCTTAAGCTATTAAACATACATCCGTTTATTAAGCGAAAAAAAAAATATAAGAGAAAAACTTATTTGCAAGCACACAGTGACAAGGAAATCACAACAGTGAATCAGAAAATTGTTTTAACAAAATTTCCTACAAGTGAATTTTATAACAACAAATTTTAAGTTTTTCTTTTCATATAAACGAAATTTATTTAAAAATAAAAGGGTAATTTTTTTAATGATTTATGTATATAATAGCTGTGCCCGCCACTTCGTTAGCATCCTTGCAATATTTTGTTTGATTTTGCTGTGATAGCAATCCACACCAAAAAAACTTTCTTGAACTATGCTTCAGTTATTGTTATGTATTTATTTTATAAAACAGCGCCATCTGTTAGTGGTTAGTGCTTCAGTTATGGTTTATGTACTTACTTTACTACTAAAAAAGCTGCGTACTTTCACTGATTTTTCTCCACTTTCTCTTGAAAATAAGATATTTTTGGGGTAAAAAGTATCTTATCAGGATCTAAGGTACGTCCCCACAAAATTCTTTTAAATCCATACAGTAGTTTTTCCGTGAATCAAACGCAAAGGAAGACAGACAGACGGAAATAAGTTACTATTTTATTATATGCATAGATTTTGAAAAATTTATAAATAACAAGAAAATATTACATGGTGTAAATACACATGAAAAATCATCATCATGTCGAATCTTAAATGCACTTCACCTTTTCCTTTGAAAGTAATTCACAAACCAAATTTTAAGACTGGCGCCACAGATATGAAAAGGTTTAACATTACCTTGTAAACTGGGTATCATTCTCTGGTTAATTATCTAGGATTTTGCAAAATTGGATGCATATAAAATTCTATTATTGTAAAAATGTCTAAATAGTGTCTAAAATTTTTCGTCAAACTTCATTATTTAGTAAAAGAGTTTATGAACAGGTTGGGATTAATCATTTCTTAAAATGTTAGTTCAAGAGGTCAATCAATAATGACAATATTGGCGAAACAAATATTTTCCATTAATAATGATAGCCCATAGAGAGATGATTGAAGCAAGGAATTATCAGTTTTTTTACACGAATTTTATTGGCCAATAGCAGAAAAATTCGACTTTTAATTCGAATGGCTGCTGATAGATTTTGACATCAATAAGTGTCTTTGTTTTTTGACGACATGACACTTGTCATGCTGGTATGCTTTACATCAGTAGATATTTTTGTCATTAATGGCAACGATTACAATCCTGTCGACAATGAAATGACACAATGACATTAAATAATTGACAAATGGCGATTAATTTAACGACAAGTTGTCATCATTATAATAAATATTTAATATTTATTCTGACTCCTTCTTTCTAAGTTTTTTTAGCCACTTTTAAAAACAACAATTTATGGTCAGAAATAGCAGCGCTAAAACTATGCCCTGGTACGCCATGATCCATTCGATCAAGACAATTTTTGGCTACTTTTTCCAATAAATCTGGCCGTATGACATAAATGGTAGCTTAAATGCTTTGAGGGTGCTGGTTTGTCGGCATAGCATAGCCCTAGAAAAAGTAATTCAGAGGCGTTAAATCGAACGAACGAGGGGCCAGTGAATAGGACCATTTCTGGAAATAAAGTTGCAACCAAATTGATTTTGCAATAAATCTATAGTTAAGCTCGGTGTATTGCAAGTTTCGACGTCTTGTTAGAACAAAATGTTGTTGATGTTGAGCTGATTCATTTTTGAAAACAAAAGTTTAGTGACGAAGGCTCGGTAGCGCTTGACATTGACCGTAACGGTAACTCCTTGCTCATTCCGAAAGAAATAAGAACCGACGTTGCCGCCAGCGAGTAAATCGCAACAAACAGTATATTTTAATTTATATAATGATGATTCGTTATCGGCTTGAGAATTATCTTCGCACCATATACAGCAATTTTGCTTACTGATATAACCATTTAACCAGAAATGAGCTTCATCGCAACACATTTATTATATGTATTAAGTAAATATCCACAATTTGGAAACGTTGTTTTACCGTTTAACTATTCATAAGAACTTGGTAACATTCTCATGCAGCTATAAAAACATCACATATTGTAATTCAATTTTAGCTCTTTATATATAGTGAAAATGTCCTATATTATTGTTGAGTGAGTCAATGAGTATATACAAAAATATTCGGTTTCGCACCATGATATTATATCTCAGGAAGAATTCCTTTACTGTAAAACTTTCAAGCTGCACCTATAGGGTTACACGTATGTAATAAATTTGTCTCTTAAGTGTCATCATTTTTAACCGACTTCAAAAAAAGAAGGAGGTTATCAATTCGTCTGTGTGTTGCTTTTTTTTTTTTTTTTTTGGTATGTTTGTGCCTTCAGAACTCGGTCATTTCTGAACTGATTTTCAAAATTTTTGCACTATTAGAAAGGTTATGGCTACAGATTGGTCCCATTTTAAAAGAAGTTCAAAAGTTTAAAAATTAAAGGGTGTCCCCATACAACATACATGTTTTTTACGTGTATTATGAACTTTATAGGTCACCAATTTAAAATTAAAAAAAAGTGCGTATCACTGTAGCTCCCAATAACAAAAAGTAATTAAGAAATAAAATTAAAAATTAATGGGTGACCTCATAGGTGACTTAATTTCACCTTTATTCTACTATCTTTTGAACCGTTATAGACAAACACTTGAAAGTTGCACAGAATGTTTGTTACTATGTCTGTTATAATAAGTATAAATATTTAAAATTATAAATTAAAGGGTGTCCCATTAGTTGGTTTATTTTGATATATATATGGCCAAAGTTTTGAACCGTTATAGAAAGTCAGTTAAAATTTACAAAGAACTTGTATTGCTAAGTCCGCTAAAATAACAAGTGTAAAATATGAATTTGGAAATTAAAGGGTGTCCCAATAGTTAATGTAAAAGTAATATATATGGCCAAACTTTTCAACTGTTATAGATAGACAGTTGAAATTTACAAAGAACCTATATTGCTTAGTCCGCTATTACAACAAGTATAAAATTTGGACCTATAAATTAAAGGGTGTCCCCATTATTGATGTAATTTGACCATTATGTCCTCATCTTTGGAACCGTTATAGACAAACACTTGAAAAATAGACAGAATTTTCACTACTATGTCTGGTATAACAAAAAGTATAAATATTTAAAATTGGAAATTAAAGGGTGTCCCAATAGTTGATGTAATTTGATGTATATGGACACAAAGTTAAAATTTAAAAAGAATCTGTATAACAATGTCCTCCTTAAAAAGTATTTATATTAAAATTTGAATTTAAAGCGTGTCCCAATAGGTGACGTCATTTGATATATATGACCATATCGTTTAAACAGTTATTGATAAACACTTAACAATTAGACAGAATGTCCATTACTATATCTGTTATAATAAGTATAAATATTTAAAATTATAAATTACAGGGTGTCGCAATAGTTTATGTAATTAGATGTATATGACAATACTTTTACACCGTTACAGACAGACGGTTGAAATTTACAATGAACCTGTATTGCTTCGACCGCTATAACTAGTATAAAATTTGAATTCGGAAATTATAGGGTGTCGCAATAGTTACCGTCTTAAAGAAACATGATTTTAAGTTTGTCTGCTTTGAAGTCGGTTTTTTTTGCAAGAATTATTTTATATAAGGGATTAAAAACAGTGCGAACGGATTCTTGTATAATACACATCGTGTTCTCTAGTGGCCTGGCGCACTACCATCTAAATGATTTTTTGTTTTATTTTTTTGAGAGAAAATATATAAATATTTATTAGATATTAAAAATTACTCAATTTATAAATTATTATTAAAAAAAAAACCCAACTTTAATAACTTAAAAAATATAAACACAAAACTTCTAAAAACCAAACAATATTTGTTTGTATTTTAGCCCTGCTGTGGTTACTTACGAGCAAACCTATCATAATTTGCTTACTTATAGTATGTTATGGTATATAAGTTCCTTTCACTCCTCGGGGGAGCATAGGGCCATGTTATGGTAATAAATACAATATTTTTTTTGGAATACTAATAAAACTATGGTTGTGATTTGTAAACAACATATAGTTCAAACCAATTATGTTTAATTTTTTGGCTGTAGTTATCCAATAGTTATCCAATATTAACAAAAACTTTTTTATCGTGACCATAGTTATTTTTAGCACAACTATAGTTTGTTAATCGCAACCATATATTGTTACAGAGAATATAAGACGGTTCTTATGACAATACCATAACCATATTTTGCTATAAAATTGATATGATGTCTTCCCTAAAACAGCTACCTTTTTTTGACAAGTCGTTTGTATTCTCCTAAAAAAATATTGCATTAATACTTAAAATCCATAATTCCTTTTAAGGAGATCTCATTACAAAAAAAAAAATTAATTATAAATTAATTTAAAATTCTCATCTTCGCAAGTGTTGTAATTGTTTTTACAAAAATAAATAAAAGTGTCCAGATATCCTTTAGCTTGTTTTCAACTGCTACTGTATTTCTACAAATAACAAAATATATTGACTTTTACCATTTGGCTGTACATTTCCGGGAAAAGTAATAAAAAGTGCAAAAAATTACAAAAAGAAAATAAAAAATATAAAAAAATACATAAAAAATATATAAAAAAAATTACAATCAAATTTGATTATAATGAGATTGCAATGGTTCGTTGGCTGGTTCGCTGATACAGCTTGGGGTTGGAGAAAAGAAATTGGTTTTGGTTAAGGTTGAGCTTGAGCTTGATATATGGATTGTTTATACACATATACAAATAAATGTATGTATGTATGTATAAGCAAAAACGTGGTAGAAATACGAGGTCATTAACTTACAAGCAATTCGGCTTATTGCATTGTAATAATTAAAATTAATTACACTCAAACATACAACGAACAAGGATTTTTGTATGGATGTGTTTAAAAATATACAAACCTACACATAACCATCCAGTCCAGGCAATTATTGCAAAGAAAATATATTTGCGTTAATGTTAAAACTTTGCAGTAGTACATACACATGTATGTAAGTTGTGCTCATATGTGAGAGCCTTAATTTACACTTGCACACACACACACACACACACACAAGTGTTGCAAAGTATGTAATAATAAAAAATATTATTTTAATACTTGTTTACCTTTTTTTTTTTGGTACATGTTCCTAGCACACACAAGTGTTGAGTTGTTGAACATGAGTATTAAATGAAATTGTTGGAAATACATTCATGCTGTTGTTGTTTTTATATATGTATTTTAATATATTTAACACAATAAAATCTATATATTAATTCTGCAGCATATTAACAACAGCAAACACATGTGCGTCATAAAAGACTGATCTTGTTTGTCTTCACGAAATGCATTATGCCCTAATTAAGGTTTAAAGGGTTTCTGTGTAAAACTAAATTTGCTTGAGAAAAACCATGCTTATGGTTTGGTCACAGTTTCTTAGTTTACAAAATACGACAATAATTATTAATTCATAATAATTGCAGAAAATTTGCAAACTAATTAAAAAATTTATTTTTGTATTTCTGTGACTGGAAAATTTGCAAAATAATTAAAATATTTTTTTTCTTTTGTATTTCTGTGACTGAAAGTTATGGCTATGTTTTCCCTATCTGTGTATTGGACATATCGAGATTTTCAAAAATGTCCATGGTTTTTATGGCACCTTTTAAAAATAAATAAAAAAAAATTCAGGTGTTTAGCGATCCAAGTCAATGATATACCAAACACAAGCACAAAGTTGACTGTAATTTCCTTTATAAAGTAGAGTGTTTGCTAAAAGAGAAAGAAAAAAAAAAACACAATAAAAATTTAATACAAAATGCTTTACGACACATGAAATTGCAATAAAAATACACACACGAGAGCAAATATACGCATACAGATTAAACAGCCACTCACACACATATAAAGAGACACTTGTGCTTTCCACAAAAAAAAAAAAAAAACAACGAAAAAAAAAAACACTATAACTAACAGGTATTATAAGCAAACATGCTGTACATATGACAGCCGCCTATAAGTATGCCACAAAAAATATGTTGCACGTTTCACAGTCATGTTTGTTGGGATAAATGTATGATGATGTTTGTTTGCTATAAGTGTTTTTATGCGTATTTTTTCATTATATTACAATTTGTATAACAATTCATGGCCGGTTTAATGCTGCAGCTATTATTGCTACCGTTACTGCGGGGAATTCTACGGAAAACAATTGCAAACCAAAGGAAGTTTGTATCCTTCCGCTTACGTTCATTTTATAAATATATACAAACTTACACTTAACATTTGAGGTTTTGGTTAAAAAAAAGTATTTTATTTTGCTCTTTTCAATATGAAATATTTTCTCCAGTTGTTTTATTAATGAATTTAAATTAAAATTTTTACCGAACATTCGAGTTGCAAAAAAAAAAAAAAATAAAAAATTCAAAGAATGTTAATGAAAAAATCTGCAAAACAAGGAAATACTGAACAAGTCATAAACATTTGTATTAATCAGCATACAACAATATAATTAAATATATAGTTCGCCTTGTCGAACTACTAGAAGTAGGCAACACAATTTAACCACAAAAGTATGCAATAAATTTTATTATCGGCATTTACTCACTACAATTAAAGTAAAAAAAAAAAATCATTAAAATACAACAATATTTCTTTGTTCCTTTTAATATTCTCCTGTGGCATATTTTTACATAAATTTTACTTAATCTATATATTCATTTCAGGTATCGCAATGGCGAAGTGGTTAATGTTAACGATACACAGCGTTATGAGGGTGGCAATTCAGAGAATGTAGCTTTGGTTATACGTTCCACCGATAAACATGATATTGGTAATTATACCTGCCAATTATCGAATAGCATTGGTAAAGGTGTTTCCGAACAACAAATTGATTTGGATGTTCAATGTAAGTTATATATATTTTTTTAATTTTAATGAACATAATATAAAAAAAAAAAAATACAATCTTTCTACTTGCAGTTGTACCAACTGTTGAAGTTTTAATGATACCCGAGGGGCCTGTCAAAGAAAGTGACGAATCGAATGTTACTTTATTTTGTAATATTATAGATGCCAATCCATCGGTTTTAACGAAAGTTCGATGGTATGCCAATGCAACATTGCTCAAGGAACTGCCGGATTGTGAGGAGACTAGGGTAGGTTTTATTTTGTGTTTTATTTTTCCTCATCCTGCATTTCTTATTTATTTGTTATTTCTTGGAGCCAGCATTTTACGAGTTGTTTGTTAGTGTGTGTGTTCAAAAGATTATTGTATTATATAAATATTTTTTTTTTTTTTCATTTAAATTTTTCGTCTATTGTAAATTGTAGGAGGATTTGTGTCACATTGATCCAAGTAAATTGCTATTGGAAAGCATAGGACGTGGCTTTTTCTATAATTATTCCTGTGAGGGTTATAATGCTGCCGGCTGGGGACCGCGCAGTGAAGATAAAGAATTGTTGGTGAGTAATCAATGAAATTTAATATTAAATTTAAATAAAGAATTTAAGGCAGAAAGGAAATTTAATCAATTATACAAAAATATAATACAGAGAATTAAATTTTAACCCCCATATTTATAAAAAATAAAATTTATTTGAAATCTATTTTAGAACAATTTTTTCATACAAAAGTGGTTATAAAATACATTTCAAATAAATTCAATTTTTTATAAATATGGGTGTAAAGCTCTGATACATCATCAATTATTGTATTGCTTAAAATTTTATAACTTTCCTTAGGTTTTGAAATAAAACCAACTGCTTAAATTTATAAATCTTTAAAGCCTAGAAATTACTAAAGCAGATAGACTATTATTTTTAAAAATTTTTATGTGATAAACTTAAAAATAAGCTTTTTTTGAAAAGCTTTAAAGTTGTTTAAAAGCTGTTATTGGAATTTAAACTTTTACCAAAGCTTTTTAAAGCTTTAACATTATTTTAAAAACTACTTACACACATAACCTATAGTTTGTTTCAAACTTTTGTTTCCGAATAGTAAAATTTATAAACTTTGGTTAATAAAAGTTTACAGAAACTTTTAAAACATTTTAAGTTTATTACTAAAGCATAAAACACATAGACGAAAGCAGGATACCGACTACAATCTGTCAAAATTAAAATGCACACGTTTATATGACATCACAGCATGCACGACCACCGTTGTGGCTGTAGTCAACTTAGTCTAATTTCTATTTTTGTATGCGACAATTTCATTTTATTCAACAAAATAAAATGTCACAAAATTAAAAATACAAAATCATTTACAATCCAAAGGTTTTGAGCAAATAAATTTATTTGTTTTATGATAAAAAAATTTTTTGAAAACGTATTTTTTTTTAAAGAAAAAATATTTATTTTCATAGTTTTGAAGTATGTAGCTGTCGTCTTTAACATAATTCACTAGATGACTACACGGCGACGATTGTAGCCTACAGCATTTCTAGTCGTGTAGCGGTGTAGCTGCTGTTTTCTAGGTGTTTAAAGCTTAAAACTTGCCTTGTTATGATAACCTAAGGGCTTTTACACGAAACTTGCCTGTATATTTATTCGTATAATGAAATGAATTCAAAAACTTAAGTAATATTATGCTTCGGTGTTGGATATTTAAAATCTGCTCTGAAGGGGTTTCCATTGGCCGCTTCAACATCAGTTATATAATGAACTAGCTGTGCCCATCCGAAACACATTTTAAGACTCTTATGTATTTACTTTATACCCTGGATAAAATTCTAAAATTTGTATAAAATTCGAAAATTCTAAAAACTATTTTAAAGCTCTGCAAAAGACAGACAGGAAATGAGTTATTAAATAATTTAGAACAGCGCCATCTATTGCGCAACATTGCTTAAAATATACTGCTTTCAAAAATAAAATATGCCTTAAAGTATGCAGTACCTTTAAATCGTTAAAAAAATCGGCTTACTTTCACTGATTTTTCTCCACTTTCTCTTGGAAATAAGATATTTTTGCGGAAAAAAGTATCAGGACACTGAGGTATCTCCACACGAAATTTTGTTAAAATCCATCTTGTAGTTTTTACGTGATGCGAACACAAAGAAATAGACAGACAGAGATGAGTTAGTGTTTTATTATATGTATAGATTTATAGTGACCACATATAAGAATTTTTTTTATAGCCTTCATGACAGGTGGAAAGGATATAAATAATTTTTAAAATTTCCGAAATAATAATTACCGGCTGCATAAAGCATATTTAGATATTAGGCATCATCATTACGAAGTCTCTTGTAATATTTAGCATTTTTCTAAAGCCATAATCCTCTATGTCATCCACATTCCACATATAACTACTCACGGTTTTCGGCCCTATCTGGACACATACATATGTGCGCTACTATCTTAGCCTTTTTTAGGTACAGTCTGTTAGTGTCATCTTCTTGGTACTGAAACATGCAGTCAATAATGCAGTTCCCCAGATTAAGGTACTTTGATTTCTTTGTGCAATTTGAGACCTTAAAGATTTACTCGTCTACCTTTTGAGGAGTATTCGTGACTATATCTTGCGAATAACAACCGGTGTATGTTCAGAGACTGAAATATTCACCTATTACGAGGACTTCTTGCCTATCGGTATTAGATACCCGTTTGATTTTGTTAAAAATTTTATTTATAAAATTCCAGTAATGGAGATAAGATACCCTCCAATACAGAGCTTCATATGCGCAGGTTAAAGTATAATAAACTGGAGTTGACAGCTCTCCTTAACTAAGCCATACTCCTAGCAGATAACAAATACTAATGTCTGCCTGTTACCAGCTGCCACCACAAGAATTTTCAAATCAAACTACTGGCAGAACACTCTGTTACAGCAAGCTAAACCCATAACAGCTTTATTCTTTGTCCAACGACATTGATCTGTTTCAAATAAAAAAAAAATATTCGGTGATAAAACATGTGAGTCATAAAATTGGCAACAAAAACTGAATGGGTTTAAGGATTACGCTAAAAAAAAAATATATCAACCAAAAAAGCTTTTTTAATAGTATTTTTGTAAAGACTAATAAGCCTTCGCTCAATCAAATTTTAGAGCTTTACTACTAAAATTTCATTTAAAAAATATGCAACTAAATTTTTTTCTATTCTTCAGGTACACTATGAACCAGGGCCAGCCACTTTGACACACTTTCCTTTGATTGCTGTTAAAAAGAAAAGTGTGACATTTTCATGTGCCGTAGATGATCCGGGTTATCCAGAATCAAATAGGTTTGTACAAGAAACGTTCATAAGAAATAATACAAAAAATCCTTTAACAAACAAATACCTAAAATCACAAACACAATACTCAACAACAATATCACAATCAAATTTAACCAGCTACAAATCACAATTATCATCATTATCATCATCAGCAACAGCATTGCGACCACCATCACCATCACTACCATTATCATTGTCACAAATTCACTTTTATACCATACAAGCTCTAACTGCTTCTGAAATTGAAGAAGCTTATGAAGCTTTAATTGGCGAACATTTTCAAAAGCAACAACTACAACAATTACAGATACATGACCACTACTACCACCATCATAATCATCAAAATTCACTTTATCCGCAACGACAACAGCAAAAACACAATCGAAATCAAAATCATTCTCATCATCGTCATGACAAAAATTCCTACAAAAATGCCGATGATGATAATGAAAATGACGAAGAGTATGATGGCAATGCTGGATATGTGTATAGTAATAGTAATAATAATGATGCTAGTGATGATGTGAATGGTGATGGTATTGCTCATGAACGGCAAGAAAAACATAATAATATTGCTGCTGTACAAGAGCATAAAGAAAATCCCCAAGTTAAACCAAAGCATGTGCTTAAAGAAACGCATGCACTAATTGATTTAACAAACAATTCCCTTTGCACACTACTCACATTGACCACATTCTCACCACAATCACAAATCTTAACATTGCTTACCCACACGCCAACGACACTTGGATTTGGAATTGGAAATAACAATAATAATCATGCTGCCACCAACACCAACAACCACAACAAATACACTCACACAACCACCAAATCAATCTCAATGTCATCATCATCATCCTTGTCATCGTCATCGTCATCACCACCACCACCATCCACCACACTCTCCTTTTATCGCAAAATGGGTAAATTTTCTTTTATTGCACGTTCCATAATGCCTTTACCTAGATACCGTTGGCTGCGTGGTGGTCGTGGCCCCCTACAAGATATTGTCACTAAGGATTGGACCGTCGAACCCGTTGGCCTGGACAGTCGCACCAACTATTCGTGCTATGCATTCAATGAGGGCGGCAAAGGTGTTATGGCCACAGTCAATTTGGAAGTACATGCACCACCATTTTTCATTAAGAACTTGTCACCGTACACCGGTGTGTTGCATACATCGCGCAATGCCAATCTAACATGTCGCATTGAGTGTGTGCCACGTTGTGAGATTTCATGGCTAAAGGACGGTATTGCAATTGAGAAAAATGATACACGTTACTTTGTCAAAGACAAATACATGGATGCCTCACCGGCAACGGGTGACTTTGAAAGTATGCTTTCAGTGCTGGTAAGTAGTACACACAACAGAAAATTTTAAAAATTTGTAATTTCTCAAGTACAAGGAAAATAACTTAATCAGAAGAGGGGAATTTTGTTCATGTGTTTTAAAAAATGGTGAGGGCAGGAGTTAAGTTTCAAAAGAAGTAGCAATTGAGATTATTTAAAGTAATAAATTTTTTTTGTGGGGTACAAAGAAGGCAACTAGCAAAAAAAATTGTAAGAAAATATTTCAAGTGTATAGAATTGATTGGAATATTAATTGGTTTTTAAATGAAAATCAAAAGCTTTTAATTATTTTCAACTAGTTGTGCCCCCACATACATTGTGTGCGTCCGAACAATATTTTGTTGGAATTTGCTTTTAAAGTAATCCACTCCAAATTTTTACATTACATAGAGATATCCATTCCTGGATAAAATTCTATAATTTAAATATATAAAATTCTAAGAATTTTTGTAAAGCTCTGTAAAAGGTGTTGGGAATATTTTAATAACAATATAATTCCACAAAGTAAAAATGCAAATCAAATACAATTTTTATTCAATTGGCTATTTGGCAGTAAGTAATTCATATTTTGTCAACCGTTTTTAAAATATCCCGCCTTCAATTAATATTTTATTACTATTTTGAAACAGCGCCATCTGATGAGCAACAGTGTTTAAAATACACCGCTTTCAAAAATAAAAGATGCCTTGAAATATGCAGTACTTTTAAATCGATTAAAAAAAATCGGCGTACTTTCTCTGCTTTTTCTCCACTTTCTCTTGGAAATAAAATATTTTTGCGAAGAAAAAAAATCCTATATTGGAATCAGGATACTAAGGTGTCTCCTCACAATATTTTGTTAAAATCCATCTAGTAGCTTTTACGTAATGCGAATACAAACAAAGAACGACAGACAAGAAAAAGTGAGAGAAAAGCAATGAAAGTACGTACGTAATTTTGCCGATATAAAGGTACTGCATACTTTAAGGCATTTTATTTTTATTTAAGAAAGCAGGATATTTTAAACACGGCTAAGCAACAGATGGCGCTGTTTAAAAAGTATGATAAAATGAATTATTTACTGCCAAATAACCAATTGAATAAAATTTCTATTTGATTTGCATTTTTATTTTATGGAATTACATTGTTATGAAAATATGTTAAACACCTTTTTCGGAGAGCTTTAACATAATTTTTAGAATTTTAGAATTTTAGAATTTTATATAAATTTTAGAATCTTATCCAGGGATGGGTACCTTTATATAAAGGAAATACAAGGGGTGAGCCATTTCAAGGTTCCCTACTTTTGTAAAGAATAAAAACACAGAAAATTAAAATTTAATGGAGAATGTTTATTATCTTTTGAAAGCGCATTCTTTTGCATTTATTTTTTGAAGATTATGTCTATCAAATGTTGGCCGTTGCTACGTCGCAGATGGTTCATCCGTTGAGTCCAATTTTCAATGACTCGTTCCAGCATTTCGACTAGTAACTGGCGAATGACACGCGTGATGTTTTTCTTCAAGGCCTGAATCGAAGCGGGTTTGTCTGCATAAACGTTAGACTTTATATATCCCCACAGGAAAAAGTATAACGGTGTGATATCACACGATCTTGGTGGCCAATCGACCGGCCCAAAACGTGAAATTATGTGCTCACCGAAATGTTCTCTCAATTACTCCATTGATTGATGTGATGTGTGGGACAAGACCATGAGCTTCAATTTCCGGCATCCAATAGGCCAATCGACCGGCTCAGAACGTGAAATGTTCACCGAAATGTTCTCTCAATAAATCCATTGATTGATGTTATGTGTGGGACAAGACCACGGGCTGCAATTTCAGGCATCCAATAGTCCGTTATCGTGGCACAATAACGGTCGCCATTGACGGTTACGTTCGCGCCGGCATTATTTTTAAAAAAAATATGGACCGATGATTCCACCGGCCCACATACCACACCAAACAGTTGTTTTTTCTGGATGAAGTGGCAGCTTTTGCATCTCTTCAGGTTGCTCTTCGTCCTAAATGCGGCAATTTTTTATTGTTTACATACCCATTGAGCCAGAAATGGGCCTCATTGCTAAAAAAAATTTTTCTCAAAAACGTCGGATCTAAGTCTTTCCATTATGAAATGCCAAACAATACTAAACAAATTTAACATGACAGCACTACACGACTCACACGTGATCTGTCAAAAAAAAAGGCTATTGAAAAAATTTCCTCGAAATGGATCACCTTTTCATCATATTTTCTTTAAATCACAAATATATGTATAAAACTAGCTTAATAACAAAAGAAGATTAAAATTAATAGGATTGTAATGTAGGCAATTCCTGTGTTAAATGTAGCTTTAAAAAAGCTTTACCATAAATATTTTCCTTGCCTACTTTACATTTACTTGTTTTACTTAAAATTTTTTTTAACATTTATACTCGAATATAATAATCTTTATTTAAATCTATAAACTTTTTCTTCCCCATTTAGCATTTCAATATGTCCAATTGGCCAAGTAACAAATTTGACATTGAGGGAGATAATGCCAATTATACATGCGTATCTACGAGCAATACAGTGGGTCCTGGTATTAAAAGTGCCACTTATTTCAGTATTGAATGTAAGTTTTTTTTTCTACCGCTCAGTTTTTAAATCCCTTTTTGGTTTTTACATAAAGCAGACAGACTGAAAAAAAAAACATCAAGATAATCGTGTTATTTTTTTTTTTTTTTGTAACAATAGCACATACATATGTAGATATGTATTTTTAAAATCTCTGACATATATGTCACTGGTAGTTTTGGGGTCCTTTCTTTTATATTTTGTATTTTATATATTTTGTTTTCGTTATATACAATAAAATACGTATTGTTTCTCATTTCATGTGACAGATGCGCCCGATAATACAACGGTATCAGAAGAAGTTGTTTATGTGCAAGAGGAGACAATACCAGGACGTGTCATATGCAAATCAAGAGCTAATCCGGGTAAGGGGATGTTTGTTTTTTTGAGTTATTTGCCATTTTAGTGTTTTATCTATGGCGCATTTATGTTTAAGTTTTTATTAGTTTTAAACTAAAAATGTGGTTTATGTAGATTTTCTTTGGAGGGTTAGGAAAGCAGAGCATAGTAAGTTAATCTTTATGATGTTTAGCTGATATCAAGATAAGAATTACTTAATCATAATTATTCTTTTAATAGTCTTTGGCTTAAGTTGAATTTAAATAAATAAAACCTGAATATAGTTTAAATAAAGAGCAAGAGTTGTTCTTATGGGAAGAAAGTATCTTTGTAAGAGCAATATTTCTTTCAAATTCAAACTAGGCTCACTAAAAATTTTCACATAATATCAATATTGTCACGAACTCTGGCTAACTGCTTCCTGTCTGCGATGTGTTTTATAGCAAACTATAATATAAAATTACACACAAATATTTTTGATTATTATTAGTCCTAGTTCTCCGAGATCCCTAAGTATTACCGTAATGAACTGAAGGATATGTGTATTTAAATCTTGAAATCCCTTTCTCCCACCTAAATAAGAACTACTGCTACAAAAATCATTGTTCATTCTTTAATTAAGAACGAAATTGTCTAAAATAAAAGTGTCTAAAATTAATTGGTGCACAAAATTTTTTGTGCTGCAAATGTGCTTTCCATTGGTCCCAGTAATAAAGGGTGTTTAGGTATAGAACTTTAAGTTGCAATAAAACAACGATGGATTATTCAATTGACATGAATTTTATTTATCCGAAAGATAATCTTGTGGTATTACATTTTAAATATGATTTCTGGTATATAATCGCCACGGCTGGCGCGGATGTAGTCCATTCTGGACTTTTTCCAACATTTATGGCCATATATCGGCAATAACACGGCGAATGTTGTCTACCAAATGGTCAAGCGTTTGTGGCTTATCCGCATAGACCAATGACTTTACATAGCCCCACAGAAAGTAGTATAGCGGTGTTAAATCACAAGATCTTGGAGGCCAATTCACAGGTCCAAATCGTGAAATTAGGCGGTCACCAAACGTGTCTTTCAATAAATCTATTGTGGCACGAGCTGTGTGATATGTGGCGCCGTCTTGTTGAAACCACATCTCCTGGACATCATGGTTATTCTATTCAGGAATGAAAAAATTAGTAATCATGGCTCTATACCGATCACCATTGACTGTAACGTTCTGGCCACCATCGTTTTTGAAAAAGTACGGACCAATAATTCCACCAGCCCATAAAGCGCACCAAACAGTTAGTTTTTCTGGATGTAACGGTGTTTTGACATACACTTGAGGATTACCTTCACTCCAAATGCGGCAGTTTTGTTTGTTGACGTAGCCATTCAACCAGAAGTGCGCTTCATCTTAGCGATGAAAATCGGGAACAACGGTAATCTCGTTTTGAGCCCATTCGACGAATCTACGCCTTACTTGATGATCGTTTGGCTTCAATTCTTGCACGAGTTGGATTTTGTAAGCACGCAAACCAAGATCCTTCCACACAATCTGCCATAAAATTGATGGACACAGATCCACTTCCTGTGCTCGATGCCGGATGGACTCATTCGGGTCTTCCTCAATGCTACGCTCTACAGCAGCAATAGCTTCTTCTATACGCACCGTACGGCGTCTCTGGGGATGCGAGTTATCAATAAGAGTAAACGTGGTGCGAAAACGTTCCATGGTTAATCGAATTTATTGCTCTGATGGACGATTTTGTCGACGATAAAATGGACGTAGTGCGCGATACGTTTTCCGCACAGAACAATTATTTTCGAAATAAAATTGCACTATTTACAAGCATTGTTCAGGCGTGAGTCTATTCATGATGATAGCTGTTAAATCGGTCGCCATCTTGAAAAGTAATGCCAACTTAAAGTTCTATACCTCTATAAAAAACACCCTTTAGTTTTCATTGCAACGCAAATATCTTAGACATTTTTCTGCGTAGCCCTGGACATATATATTTTTCATTAGCCCATCTATCGATTTTTGAAGAAGATCTTGCTTGTTTTTATCAATATCACAATTAGCCAGTATATGTTGCCGCTAATAAGTATCTTAAAAATTATCTCATTAGGTATATACTCTGGATAAAAAACTGAAGATAAGCTGAGTAGAAATTTGGTCTGCTAAAAGATGGTTTCTTGGACAAAATATGAATAATAAAATTCACAAAAAATAACATTAGAAAATTGTACAAGTGTACAATTTGGACTCAGACGTGGAGGATTCCGTTTCATTATACAAAATTTATCTATACATATAATAAAATAGTAACTCATTTCCGGCTGTCTGTCTGGTTTTCATTTGTGTTCGCATCACGTAAAAACTACTGGATGGATTTTAACAAAATTTTGTGAGGAGGTACCATAGTGTCCTGGTTCTAATATAGGATACTTTCTTCCAAAAAAACTATCTCATTTTAAAGAGAAAGTGGAGAAAAAGCAGGGAAAAAAAGCAATTTATTTTCGGTTTAAATCTAGGATATTTACAAGTCACCTTTTTATTTCTGAAAGTGGGATATTTTAAAATCCATTGCGCAACATTAGGCGCCCATTGAATAAAATTTGTATTTGATTTGTATTTTTACCTTGTGGAATTAAATATTTATTGTTACTTAAATATTTTAAACACCCTTTACAAAGCTTTACAATAATTTTAAGAATTTTTTATAAATTTTAGAATTTTATCCCGGGATGGGTACCTTTATAAAAAGTAAATACATAAACCATTACTGAGGCACTATAAAAGTAAGAGTATTACAATTGGTGTGGAATACTTCCAAAGCAAAATCGAGCAAAAATTTGTTAGGACGCCCACGACGTGCCGGGCGCTGCTAGTTTATAATAGTTTTATTGTAAGCTAGCTACTCGTCAGCGTCTTGACAATATTTAGTGCGTGTTTGCTCTAAAAATAATCAACAGCCCTTCAGAATTGGTTTATGTATTTATTTTATAAAAAGGTACCCATCCCTGAATAAATTTATAAAATTTATAAAAAATTCTTAAATATATTGTAAAGCTCTGATAAAATTGTTTAAAATATTTATATAACAAAATTACCCTGGGTAATTACTTAAAAACAAAGTTCTAAAATTTATATAAAATACTAATATTATTTTCGAGTTCTGTAAATAGTGTTTAAAGTTTCCCGCTGGCAAAAAAAGGTGCTGCCAAGTTTGCAGTACCATTAAATAGGTTAAAATTAGTACTTTTACTGCCTTTTATTTATTTTCTGATCGAAATGAGATAGGGAAAAATAAGTATCCTATAATTGATTCGAGTTGCTAAGGTATCTCCTCATAAAAATTCACCCAGATAGCATGTAACTAAAGTACCGGTAAAATAAATAAAAATCAGTCTTAAAAGGTAATTTCAGAGTCATAATTGGTATGTCAACGGCATTTATACTCGAATAAAAACGTGGAAAAAAGCGAAAGTTTAAACGGTTTTGATGTAAAATTTACTTTTTTACCCTTAGGTCCCTTTCTATTTGTGTGGTCACATATGTGTAAATGCAGCATACAATAAAATCTTTTAAATGCCAAGAAATAATTTTTAGGGTGTTGATTAAGAATGAGCGTTTTTTTAACCCGTTGCCGGTGTCTACCTATTATGGTACAAGAAATAAAGGGGTGCGACAGATGGACAGAAGCGTTATCAAAAGCATTAGATTTTTAACTTTTGAAACCATAAAAAATGTTTTTTTGTTAATTAAAAATGCACAAAAAAAAACAAAAATTCAGCAATAATCCAAAACTGTCAAAGTTTCTAAATCACCAAAAAATATTAAAAATTTTACAAAAATATTTAAATTTAAATATTTTTTTTAATTTTTTAGAAAAATATCCATGCTTTAAGCCTAGTACTCTGTTCGAATATGTGAAAAATGTTGAGCAACATTTATTATTTCACAAGGAATATTTGACATTTAAAATTTAGTGTCTATCTCGCGATTTGGATGAATTTTTCCGATTTTATTGCTTTTAAATATACCAAATTTTTTTATAAAATTTTCCACAAAAATTTTACAAAAAAAATCCACATGAAATAATGCCCATTTGTTTTATTTCACAGCTTTGGTAAAATGTTACCAGAAACATTTCAAGGTGTTTCCACAACAAAAACAGAGTACTACTTCTGCAACATTTATTTTATCATGACTTTTTTATACAAATTTTTTATGTATGTAGTTTGACAGCATTTCGCATGAAAAACTGAACAGAAACACTAAGCAAAAAGTGATAATGATGTTACCCTTTCTAAATATAGTTTTTTTATAAAAAAAAATTCAATATTTTTTGATGGCATGCTAAAGGATTTTTATATTTTTTAAGGACTTTTAAAATTAAGTAAAATAATCTCTCTACCCTTTTTATTACTTTCAGAACCCACTTATGAATGGCGTTTCAATAATAAAACCGTTATACGTGGCAATGCCTTGATTATAAATACGCCCATGATGCGCAATGATACTGGTCGTTACAATTGTGTTGCCTTTAATAAACATGGAAGCAGTACAGCCGAAACATTCATTGATGTGCAATGTAAGTATTATTCATAAAAAAAAGCAATAATTGTTTAAAGCAAAGCAAGGCGAATTCATACCAGGTGTGAGCAGTAGAGTAACAACTACAACAAAACAATAACTTTGACATTAGATTAGCAGATATGAAACAATGTATTTTTGACAAGACATTAGCAAAAAAACGAGAGCAAGAAACCATCAGCTGGGCTATCAACACCACCTGGTATGAATTCGCCTTGAAGCAAAGAAAATAAATTAAGGTTCTCCGTACAAACTAATTTTTTATTGTCACATTTTGCCCACTTAATTAATATTTTTGAAAAGGGTTGGTTGTATATTTTCAACTTTTGTGGTCTTTTCTTGTTGTCCATATGTGATGACTTAATTTATTGTAAAAGTTGTTTTTTTTTTATTCAAACGTATAAAAGGAAAAAGGATTTTGTGTTAAATTTTTGATTATTTCTTTTTCCGGTTTCATTTAAGTGTTATTAACTGTGTATCAAATTTGAACCTGCTTTTTGTGGGTGTTGTAACATTTGTTGTTCATTGTTATGTTTACGTGAAAGGGTTTCAAACGCAAAGTATTCCATTTTCGTGTTTATACTTCCTGTTGTTCATGTTATTGTTGATTGAGTTGTTTTGGGTTTAACCCTTTTTAATCTTTACAATTTATAAAGCGTGGTAAAGTTGTTGGGGTATGAGTGTGGTCAATATTATGAAGTTATAAATTTTTGCTAACCGACAAAATTTGACCAAAACTGTGTAAATAAAGGCAACTTATGGTTTATGAGCAACAACAGCATATTGACAATGTTCAGCAAAGAAAAAAAAATTAATAAATAAAGAGATGAAAATGCATTAATTCCTATTTTGTACGTCCAACGCACAGTGGTTCAGTATTAAATTATTTTGATATACAAAGACCATTTCTAAAAAAAATTGATTTTTTGGATTTCTTTTTTTTAATTTCTAGGAAATTCTAGATACAATTTTGCGCCGCTAATGTTACGAAATTTCAGCAAGGTGCGAAAAAATTGAGAATTTCAATAATTATAAATGAATTGTTAAAGTTAGGCTTAAGTTCCTTTTTTTCTCTCTGACTACTATTAGTAGTTGAAGAATATTTTATTCACATTAAGTAATTAAATTGCACAAAATCTTTAAATACGTTTTTCTCGTTAGCTATAAACGTGTGCTGTAGCTTGCATAGTTGCCACGTCGACGACTAAGGATACATGTTAATTTGTGTGGCCCGAGTTCGCTTACCAACCGCATCAATAATTAAACTCAGTTTGTTGTCTGTTATACTCGACTGTTTTTCCTTTCTTCAGAACTGTTAAAAGTAATTTCCCTTCCGACGCCAAAATGACTATTCTAATCGCATATTTCGTCGTGCTGAATGCAATAGGCTGTATGTCAAAAAAAATTAATTTGGTTTTATTGTAGCGTTGTAACCAAAGTTGGGGCTCCTACAACTGCAATTTATCTCATGCCGTTCAGGCAATCAGAAGAGAACTTTTGCGCGCTACTGCAATATGACGAATGTGCAGCATGTTTGTTTTTGTCCTCACAAATATTCATTTTTTTTCTTTCCTGCAAAAGTATGATTTAGTGACATACAGCCTATTGCATTCACCACGACGATATGATATCTTCCGTTAAACGTACTTACGTTTAACAATTTTACTTGAGTTAATTCTAGAATTCCATCTTGGTTCTATTGTTCGCAGTCCACAGATGAAGAAGAAGGCCCACTAGCGCAGAGCTTCAAAATACACTAATAGTATTTTATTGTCTGCTCTGCGAAGAGCAATCTTTACGTCAATACTTTGGCCAACAGCAAGAATCATATGGCATAATCCATAGGCAAGAAGAACGTGCGGTCCAAACCTTTACGGATGCAGGCGCTTTAGCAGATAAATTTACCAGAATTAATTGTCCTTCGATTTCTTCTCTAACAATTCTTCACTATTTTGTTTTGTGGGACAATTAAAAAATGTTTCGCAGAAAACAAAACGATTTTAAAACTCGCCCGCAACTTGTAGGTATGTTAATACCTTATCTAGGCGAGCTACCTTTTGTGCAGATGATAACTTTTTCGCTTTTTAGATTATGTAGTTCCTTTATTATTAATGTAAGGGGGATAGAGAAGTAGACCACTTTCTAAATGGATCCAATTTCGACTCTCTTTCGTCATAAATTTTAACAGAAAACCAATTTGTAAATTTTGTTCATTGAGTCACCCTTCTTAGTCTTGCATTTAGTGATTGAAGACTGTTTCCATGACCCGCCACTAATGCAGACTAATATTTTCCCCTTGGGTCCCTTGTTGACACAATTCGTTCCTTAATGACTTCTGGTATCCGACTGCAAATTTAGGAATACCTTTCTTTCATTAAGTCCCGTGCAGTCACTAGCCTTTTACTCTCGACCATAGTAATTTCAGATTGGCGACTGATACATTCTTCTTCATCACAGAGTCTATGATAATTGATAACATATGCTTATGGCTATTTATCCACAGCATTTCTATATAAAGTATCTGTGCGAAGCCTATTTTTATGATAGCTTTTTTTCAGGCATAGTCCAGGCATGGTCTTACTTCGATTTTGATCTTGGCTAGATAATACTTGAGAGTCCGTGATCTGTCACTAAGTCAGTTAACCATTTGTAGGCACCCAGATTATATTCGAGCTCCTTGTTAGTGTTCCTGCCAACCTGTAGAGAACAATGCCAGAGTCTTTGGTGGGAATCGAACCCACAACCCCGCACTGATAGACTAGCATACTTCCTACTAGCCCACCGAGGCACCCTGTTATCCAGCTTAAGGTACTTCTATTATATCTGAGCACCTTACAGACCTACCTGCCCATTCCAGCCTATCTTCATGTAGTAGGCTCCCTATACCTTTTCAGGTTTAATGAGTTCACCCATTGTAAGACTTTCGCTGGTTTCGTATAGTTTCCTTTTAAATGCGTCACTTGCCTAAAGACGACAAATTGAAATTTTTTACTGATTGAACGGCGCATAATGGTTTAAAAAGTTTTTATTTTGGATATAATTCTATAGCTCACGAAGCACTTAAGAAAACAAATGCTTAGCAGAGGTAGTTCTGTGGTAGTTCTGAGGGGAGTTACAATTGATCAATCTACTACATCGCAGGGAGGTTGTGAGTATGCTTCTAAATTGGGTACCTCGGTTATAAATGTTATTAAGAAGTCACCAAAAGTTTTTGTATAATTTTGTATAAATACAATTAAGATTTTTTAAACTTAGATTAACATTTGAATTATAGATAATTTCTCTGTGATAGCTCAAAAAATGTATATAATCGAGGTACCAAACTTTGAAAGCTTACTCACAACACCCCCTTCGCTCTAGTAGGCCGTTTGTTTGTAGCTCCAATCAAAAGCAACTTTGCCTCTTTAGACTCTAAGTGATACATATCTATTTTGTAGTTCTTAAATTACTGTCCTACACATTGTCGTAGTTACGTTTAAATCTGGCCTTCACCGTTCAAACCATTTTTGGCGATGTTGGTGTTTTTAGATGTCCTCCCTTATGGCGAACTTTTAGGCCATTAGATTCATTGTTACTTGTGTATGTTGTAATAAACAAATATTCTCTATTTCGATAAATTTTTTGCCACGCAGAAATAAAAATTGCAGGAATAAAAGGTTTTAATTAGTTTCGGATACAGTTTTAATTAATTTTTTAATGGATTCAATTATATAATTGATTAAGAAAGAAAAAGATTAAATTCTAATTAAATAAATATTTAAATTAATTAGTAAAATATTTAGTTACATTAGTGCCAACTTTTTTTCTGTGAATGATTCGTTGCCTTGTAAACAACATAATAGGCTGAAGCTTGCAATGTCGTTAGCTGCTTGAAGGCGTTAGCAGCGTGAAGTTGGTAACACTACTTTGCGACAGATTAAAATATAAAAATACAGTTTTGTTTTGCTTCAAGAGTTAGTTGCAGTTTTAATACACAAATCTTCTACCTACATATGATTAACATTTTGTTTTATTCAGCTTAAAAAAATAACGTTACTTTAATTAATTAATTTTTTTTACCCAACTTTTGTTTTTCATTTACAGTTAAACCCCGTTGTGAAATTGAAAGACAAGAGATTGAGGATAAGGATACATTAATTTGCACAGCATATGGTAATCCGGAAGAGGTAAGATTTATGCAATAAAAAGTTTACACTTTATCAAATATAAATAGAAAAAATAAAAAACATAACTATTATACAAACTTTTAAATAAGTTGTACTCGTACATAGAATAACCTGACTTTTCTAGAAACAAAACACGCTCTTCACGCAATATAAAATATAAAACTGTATAAATAAACCGATTACTTTTTTTCTAGTTTTGAATATAAAATTTACAACATATAAAAATAAAATTTGCAAACAGAAAGTAGAAATGAAAAACAAACTTTTACATTTAAATAAAAAAAATAAATAAATAAATAAATAAAACAAACATCTGTACAGGCCAACATAAAGTAAGAAAAACAGACACACTGGCAGTACGACCTAATGCCAGTATAGCAACACATAGTTTATCATTTGTTATCTTCATATGACTAGTGTTAACCCTATAGTTTTTGTTGTGTTTTTTAACCTCTGTTTTTTTGTGCGCTAAGTTTAAATGTAGAAGTTGCTACGAGTGTTACATTCTGACTAACCCACCTCCTAAATTGTGTGCCATGTCTATAAAGATTACAAATAGCACCTGTTAAGTGGATGGAAAGTATGCAACAAAAAATAAGAGCTTGAAAAACCAGTAGAATATATGTAGGTGTATGCATAGCTACATATGTATAGTATATGCACAGGAGCAAGAAAAAAGTGTGCAATGTTGCATATAAAAATGTGCGTGATAGTAGGGGACGTAGAGATTTAAATATAAACTGTTAGAAACAGTTTTTTGCTTTAAAGAAAGGGAAAATGGCGCCAATTGTTATGTGAATTTTTGTTTTATTATACGCAGCTGGAATGGATAATAATCGTCGTAATCCTTTTGTAATTTAAATTAAACATTGTCCATCACTTCGTTATTGACTTTAAATAGAATTGAATAAGAATCAGTATATAATAAAACCAAAATACTCATTTCATAAGAAACTGTCCTTGCTAGCACGTCGCACTGTGGTCAATATTTTGAGATAGCGGCCAAAACTCCTTTTGGTTTTTGTTCTCCGATTTTAAAGTTTTTAGACTCATATGAAAGTAGACAGTAGTAAACCTCGGGAGCCAAAAAATTAGAACTCTATTTCAACTATTTCACTGAGAACAGGGTGGTCCAAAATGGGCTTTTTCAGAATTTAGTAAATTTATGATATTTTTTGTTAATTTTTAAAGTTTAAATGATCATAACTTTTTTGTTTTTCAAGATTTTTGGACGAAATAAATTTTGTGTTGTAACTTAACTTATTTCCTATTACTGGTAAAAAAATTGAAGCTCTACTGTTTTCAAAACAATTTAAATATTTTTTTTTAAAAAGGTAAAATTTCTCGGAAATTTCCTACTTCATAGAGCAAAACTCCTGTGAGTCAAGCTGAGTCAAAACACAAATTTACTATTTTGTAGTCCTATCTCTCCCCTACATTCCTATATATACATGTCCATGCATCGGGACTGCACTTTTTGAGCTACAGCAATTTTTCTGACCCAAGGTAAGATATTCGGTACATATGCACGTCATATTTTTTAAGAAGTTATTTGTATGTGAAAATGGCTTAGTTCTTATTGACCCAAAAAATAATTCTGTTGAAATTAGGAGAAGTTGGTCCATATTTGGACCTAGTCCACATAGAAGGGTGTATCAAAATTTTGACAAAAATGACAATAGAACTCTTAAATTATGTGGTATCTGGCAATTCATTTGGAAAAGGTAAAAAATGATTTTATTGCCATCTAATATTACATAACTTAAATACTTGAAAATTGCAAATAAATTTAAAACCAATGGAAATAACTGGTAAAACCAAGTTCCTGTTATATTATGTTTAAAAGAGGTAAAAAAGATCATGTTGAAACTTCGAGCAATAGTATATTAATCCATGCATTCATTTCTTTCTTCATTATTGTTTAAACAATGGCTAAATTCAGTTATAGTGTTCTATCTGATATACATTTTGAACGGAAAGATGAAAACGACATTATTTTACATATAATGAATAATCCATTCTTCAAAATATGCGACAAACAAGAAATTAAAATTCATAACTTAAACATAAAAAACTTTTTAAATACTTTAAGAAAACGGTACAATCAATGTTCCAAAAACAAGAAATTGTTTTACTCACGCAACCAAGAATGGGTAAGAAATAAACTTATTTTTAAAAAGCCATCAGTAACTACCACGGAAACTGGAAAAGGTGGTCCACCAGCAAAGCCAATTGATAATTGTAGTGAAAGATCACGAAGACGCAAGCTTAAACATATCAATGAAGAAGTTTCTTGTAGCATCATAAAGGATTCATTTCTTCATCAAATTCAACCATCGAAAACTAAAAAGAGTAAAATTGCTATCATTGAAAAAATAGTGGAAGCAAGCCCCAGACGCACAAAAAGGATTTTAGAAAGTATGCCGACACCAACTGAAGAAAATAAATTTACTCCAGAAGAAGCATTTGCACTATTTTTGGATTTGAAAATGACTAAAAACCAATATACAGAATTGCGGAAGCGAACCAATAAAAAAAATTGTGGAATTTTACCATCATATCGAGATATAGGTTTTGCCAAAAAAGATTGTTTATCTTCACCAACTGCTATTAGTGTAACTTCAAGTTCAGTAGAAATAAAATTGCAAGATCTTCTTGAACACACTGCAGAACGATTATTAAAGACATTTGATGCTGACTATTTAAAGAAGTTTAAAAATTGCAGCATGATTTAAATTTCTAAATGGGGATGTGATGGGTCCTCTGGCCAGAAACAATACAAACAATGTAATGCGGAAAATTCATCAGATGCCAATTTATTCATGATTTCTTTCGTTCGATTACGTTTAACAAAAACTTATATTGGTTCAGAGCCGTCAACTAGTAGAGCTGCAGAGATAGATGTATGGAAGAATGAAATTCCCTCGTCAACAAAATTTTGTAGACCAATAAAGTTTGCTTACAAAAAAGAAACTAAAGATGTCATAACTGAAGAAGTTGGCAAAATAACAGATGAAATTAAAGAACTTCAACCAGTGATATTTGAATTTAATGACCAATGCATCGAAGTTAACTTTAAACTGTCACTTACAATGATCGATGGAAAAGTTGCACAAGCTTTAACCGAAACAAAGTCTTCGTCAAGCTGCACCATATGCCAAAAAACATCAAGTCAATTGAGCCAACCACCAACACAAGACGATAGTTTTAATGAAGCATATGAATTTGGAATGTCACCTCTTCATGCTAGAATTCGTTTTATGGCGCATATTCTTAAATTGGGATGCGATTTGGAATTTGGCCCGTTAGGCGAAACAGTGAGAAACTACAAAGAAAATTTGGAAAAAAGAAAGCAAAAAAAAAGATATTCAAGAAAAATACCGTGAGATAGGCCTTATAATTGACCAGCCAAAGCAAGGAGAAGGAAATTCTAATGATGGAAACACAGCAAGGAGATTTTTTTCCGATCCAGAAACTGCAGCTTCTATAACTGGAGTAGATTATGATTTAATACAACGATTCCAAATCATATTAGAAGTTATAGCATGTAGCAAAAAGATAGATGCAAAAAAATTTGGTCAGTATGCTAATGAGACAGCAACCCTTTATAACCAAAAATATTCTTGGAGACATATGCCAACCACAGTTCACAAAATTTTGTTCCATGGGGAACAAATAATTCAGCACAATATGCTTCCAATTGGAGATCTCTCAGAAGAAGCGCAAGAAAAAAGGAACACAGACTACAGATTCTTTCGCGAGCACAATACAAGAAAAATTTCCAGATATTGTACTATTGTCCAGTATTCGACAAAAATGGAAATCAACCTCATTAGAGTTAGATGAAGAAGCTAAACAACTACTGCAAAATGAAAATCAAAGCTATTTGGAAGAAATTTTTACTAATATTGTTTAATTAATACTAGTTTAAAGATTATAATTTGTTTCTAATTTTAGTATAAATTTTTATTAATGCATTTAAATAAAATATATGTGTACTTTAAATCATTAGTAAAAGTTTACTTAAAATTTTATCGATGTTGTGTTCTGTATATAATATACCCAAATGGTATTGATATTGTTGGGAATTTCAGTGTTAATTTTCAGTTTAATCTTCACAAGAATTAGCTTTCTTCCAAAAAAACCAACCTTTGGCCCCTGTGAATATTGAGACTAAATAAATGTCAGGGGCCAAATGTTGGCATTTTCTGACCAAAATTAAGTTTAGGAATAGTAAATAAGTATTGGTTGTAAAATACGATTGACGAAAATAAGAAATTATAAAAAAATACCTATTTAAAATGTCAAAATATTCAACTTTTACATGGAAACTCAACAAAAAATTAAAATGCATTTTTAACTCCACATTACTTACGTTCCTATCAGTCGATTTTTACGTTTGAACACGCAAATTGGAGCTTAAAGTCCCACCTATTGAACAAAACAAATTGCGTAAAAAAATACCAATCCGGTCAAAAGTTATAGAGTTTTGACCGCTATCTCGCGAAATTGACCACTGTGCGTCGGCTACAAAACATTTATATTGGCTTGGATCGCCTGTTCGTATCCCAGCCGCCTTAAGGTATTAACACAAATTTTTTGAAATATGTATGTATAAGTTTTTTTATTCTTAGTAGTATATAGCGCCCTCCCACGCCAGAATAACTCTATAGCACTAGATCGTTGGCGAACTGAAATATTAATAAAATGGCTGTACTGCTTTAAAATCAATTCTAAAAATAAATATTCCAAAGTTGCCACCACTGTCTTATTTCTACTCTAAGCCTTTCCCAAGGAATATAAAGCAATTAATTGGTAGGCATCATTGCCTGAGTGTTACTTCTCTTAAAAAAATAACAAGAAAAGTGTACGAACTTCGACATCTTACCCAATAAAAACTTTATATAAAGGTACCGATCGCTGGATAAAATTCTAAAATTTAAATAAAATTCTAAAATTTAAATAAAATTCTAAAATTTAAATAAAATTCTAAAATTTAAATAAAATTCTAAAAATTATGGTAAAGCTCTGTTAGAGGTGTTTCGAATATTTTAAGAACAATGTAACAATACAAATCAAGTATAAATTTCATTAAATTAGCTATTTGGCAGTAAGTAATTTTGATTTTGTGATTATTTTAAAACAGCGCCATCTGTTGCGCCATCGTGTTTAAAATATTCAAAAAAAGGTGTCTGAAACTATGCAGTACCTTTAAAACGCTAAAATTGCGTATCTTCATTGTTTTTTCTGAACTTTCATTTTTGAACTGACATTTTTGCGAAAAAAAAAATATTCTATATTTAATTCAGGATACTAAGGTACCTCCT